>SJYA01000902.1:291027-469044 GCA_006410615.1 Neotragus moschatus | reverse complement strand
ACTGCAGTCTTCTTGGCTTCCCTGGTGGCTCAGATGGTAAAGAATCTGCCTGCAATGCTGAAGACTTGGGTTCGATCCCTGTGTTGTGAAGATCCCCGGGAGGAGGGCATGGCAACCCACTCCAGTATTCTTGCCTGGAGAATCCCCATGTACAAAGGTGCCTGGCAAGCCACAGTCTATAGGACCACAGGGTTGGACACAACTGGGTGACTGAGCACATATATATATTAATTTTTTTTAATTTCCTTCCCATTGGGTCACCAAATATCACCTAGTAGAGTTCCCTGTGCTATACAGGAGGTTCTCCATAGTTCTCTATAAAATAGATAGAGAACATAGTATCAGTTGTATCAAAAGACGAAAGAAGAGAAAGATGCTGGCAAAGACTAAAGGCAGGAGAAGAAGGAGTCGACAGAGAATGAGATGGTTGGATGGCATCACCACCTCAGTGATATGACTTTGTGCAAACTCCAGGAGATATTGAAAGACTGGGAAACATGGCATGGCACAGCCCATGGGGTCACAAAGAGTTGGACGCAACTTAGCGACTGAACAACAGCAACATGAATTGTGTATACGTGTCAATCCCAATCTCCAAATCCATCCCAGCTTCCTCTTCCCCACTGGTGTCCATAAGTTTGTTCTCTATATCCAAGTCTCTACTTCTTCCCTGGAATCCGGTGTGTGTGTACTTTTCTAGATTCCACATACATGCATAATATATGATATTTGTTTCTGTTCTTGACTTCCTTCACGCTGTTTGACAGTCTGAAGTTCCATGCAGATCTCTGCAAATGACTATCATTCCATTGTGTACATCCAGTATTTTTGCCTCGGAAATCCCATGAACAGAGGTGCCTGGGGGGCTATAGTCCATGGGGTCACAGTCAGATGACATGGTGAGTAAAGAGCAACATAAATAATGACATCTTTTTCCATTTCTCTGTGGATGGGCACTTACATTGATTCCATGTCCCGTTTATTATNTGAGTATCGTTCCATTGTGTATATCCAGTATTTTTCCCTTGGAAATCCCATGAACAGAGGTGCCTGGGGGGCTATGGTCCATGGGGTCACAGTCAGATGACATGGTGAGTAAACAGCAACATAAATAATGACATCTTTTTCCATTTCTCTGTGGATGGGCACTTACATTGATTCCATGTCCTGTTTATTGTAAAGGGTGCAGCTGTATGGTGACGTGTATGTACATTTCGGAATTATGATCTTCTCTGAGTATATAGAATATAAACAAGTCTGCTGGAAGGCCCTAATTCTGTCTAAAGGATTAATTAGCAAATTAAAATGGAAAATACTTGAATACTATCTCATATGGGCCCAAGAGTTGGACTTAGTGTTAAATCACCACCATGAGGAGCAACTGTTCACAATGCTGGAACTGCGAGCGGCCAAGAGGAGATACCCCATGTCCAAGATCAGGAGTGGTGGCTGAGAGGAGATACTTCATATACAAGGTCAGAGAAACCCTAATATGATGATAGGCACTGGGAGAGGGCATCAGAGGGAGAAAAACTGGAACCACAATCACGGAAAACTAACCAATCTAATCACATGAACCATAGCCATGTCTAACTCAATGAAGCTATGAGCCAGTCCATGAAGGGCCACCCAAGACGGACGGGTCATGGTGGAGAGTCCTGTCAAAATGAGCTCCACTGAAAAGGGAATGGAAACCGCTTCAATATTCTTGCCTTGAGAACCCCATGAACAGTATGAAAAGGCAGAAAGATAGGACACTGAAAGATCAACTCCCCAGGTCAATGGGTGCCCACAGTTGTGGATGTGACCGGTGATAGAAGCAAGGTCCGATGCTGTAAAGAGCAATACTGCATAGGAACCTGGAATGTTAGGTCCATGAATCAAGGCAAATTGGAAGTGTTCAAAGAGGAGATGGCAAGAGTGAATGTCAACATTTTAGGAATCAGCAACCTAAAATGGACTGAACTGAGTGAATTTAACTCAGACGACCATTATATCCACTACTGTGAACGAGAATCTCTTAGAAGAAATGGAGTACCCATCATAGTCAACAAAAGGGTCTGAAATGCAGTANATGGCAAGAGTGAATGTCAACATTTTAGGAATCAGCAACCTAAAATGGACTGAACTGAGTGAATTTAACTCAGACGACCATTATATCCACTACTGTGAACGAGAATCTCTTAGAAGAAATGGAGTACCCATCATAGTCAACAAAAGGGTCTGAAATGCAGTACTTGGATGTGATCTCAAAAAAGACAGAATGATCTCTGTTCATTTCCAAGACAAACCATTCAATATCACAGTGATCCAAGCCTATGCCCCAACCAGTAATGGTGAAAAAGCTGAAGTTGAACGGTTCTATGAAGATCTACAAGACCTTCTAGAAGAAGGACACCCAAAGAAGTCCTTTTAATTATAGGGGACTGGAATGCAAAAGCAGGAAGTCAAGAAACACCTGGAGTAGGGGACAAATTTGGCCCTGGAGTACAGAATGAAAGACGGCAAAGGCTAACAGAGTTTTGCCAAGAGAATGCACTGGTCATAGCAAACACTCTCTTCCACAACACAAGAGAAGTCTCTACACATGGACATCACCNGAGAAGGGGACAACAGAGATTGAGATCATTTGATGGCATCACCAACTCAATGGACATGGGTTTCGGTGTATTCCGGGAGTTGGTGATGGACAGGGAGGCCTGGTGTCCTACAGTTCAAGGGGTCGCAAGGAGTCAGACATGACTGAGCAACTGAACTGAGCTGAACATTACAAAGTATCAGCTGTGTTCTGTAAGTATTATACAAACATGAAATTGTAATCTTGCAGTATAAATACTTTATACATTATTTATATCATTAAGAGGTATCACTAAAATGAAAAAACTCCAAATATACTTAATTCTTTTGTCACTTAACTGAAGATCCTCATTCCATTCCTTTAAATCTTGCTTCCTAATTCCCTGAGGCTGAAATTCTAACTGAATATAAATTACATATCTGAAACAGTTATTTAATAAAATAACTCTTTCCTATGCTAGGCTCCAAAATCCTCTGGAAAACTTATCTTTTGCCTTTGGATAAAATTGAGTGGAATATTAGGTTCCCACATTGTCCTAACTAAAGAACAGGCATGTAATTAAACTAGGTCAACCATAACACTGAAATAAAGTGGTTTTTTTTTTTTTTTGTCTCAAAAAAATAAAAAGCCAGTGACAAAATTTTAATTAATAACAGTGAGTGTTAGTTGCTCAGTTGTGTTCAGCTTTCTGTGGCTCCATGGACTATAGTCCACCAGGCCTCTCTGTCCATGGAATTCCCCAGGCAAGAATTCTGGAGTGGGTAAACATTCCCTTCTCCAGGGGATCTTCCCAACCAGAGACTGAATTTAGGTCTCCTGCATTGCACACAGATTCTTTACTGTTTGAACAACCAGGGAAGCATCTAATTATTAATAAGTTCAATATAAAAAATAATCCCATTTCGTTGTCAAAATGACCTTTCTAAAAATCACACCCTAGCATCGCTTAGGCACTGCTCTTAACCAGTCCTCTCTGCACTCTTAGTTTTTGCTCTGATCTCAGGATTGTCATTGATCATACGGTATCCAGGTTGTAAGGAAATTATGGCTGGTACTTTGTGTACTCTATCAACAATAAATGAGCTGGAAAGAATAGATTAAGAAGACATACTTTAAACACAAATGAAATCAATACTCATCTGATCCAGTCAAGAAATAAAGGCACAGTTCACTTATCATTCAACCCTCTCTTCACAGTACCTTTGGTAGATACGTTTTTGCTGTTGTCATAGAATTTGATGATTATGTTCAGTTGGAGGAAAGAAGAATCATACATTGGACAAGTTAATTGCCAAACATTCACTTTTAAAACTGACACAGAAATAATACACCTTTCCATCCTTTTCTTTACTCATTCATTGGTAAAATATTGATTAAACAGCTACTATAGGTTTCCATAATTACAGGTGCCAGGCTCCACAATGAACTAAACAGGCAGCCCCATGTCTAGAGAGCACATATCTTGATGCTCGTTGGTGCTGACCACCTAAGTGACAGGGAACTCCTATCCTCAAGTTCCTCTCCTGCTAATAATCATGTTTGTTTCCTCAGCTTCATACTCTTCAATTCTAAAAAATTCCTTGAACAGGTCAATAAGTTCAATTACAAGGTCTTAGGTGTCAAATTAAGTTTGTTCCTCAATGCTCGTAATACCTTTTTAAAACTTATTTTTAGTTGAATTTTATACTGTATCCAATAAAAATTGTTTCTGTATACACATCCAGGCTTCTCTAATCCCCATCTTTACATGACCAAACCTACATCAACAAGTGTTATATATCCTACTCAGAATACAGATTAGAAATTGGTAAGACAGGTGAACTCTGGAAATACAAATTTGAGATCCTTAAGGAAGAGTATGCAGTCTGCAGAGAAGCAAGAATAAAATCCTGCTGAACTAAGTATCAGAGAGTGAAACGATAAATTAGCAAGAGGAATTAAAAAGGACTAGAATATTGGAATCCAGGATCTGGGAGACTAAGGGAAGTTAGTTTTGAAAAGCAGGGAAAATATATAATGTTGAATGTTGTAGAAATTGACATCTGTAATCAAGCATTAACCCGATTTGCTTAGATCATTCTTTTGTTCCTAACTGATCAGCTTGTTCTTTTTGTCAGTAAAATATTTGCAGGAAAGTGATTAACTAAAAGTATAAACTTCCTTCCCTGAAACCCACTCCAATATTCTTGCCTGGAGAATCCCATGGACAGAGAAGCCTGGCGGGTTACAGTCCATAAGGTTGCAAAGAGTCAGACATGACTGAAGTGACTTGGCATGCACACATAAACATCCTTGAGCTGGAAGTAAGAAGTCTGTAGTTCAGTTCTTATTCACTTAGTAAAGGTGCTAAACATCTATGAATCTGTTTCCCAATCTTCAAAACAGTCTATATGAGATCTATTGCAGTGAAATGTTTCTGTGAAGATCAGATTGGCATATATATGAACATATTTGTAAAATATAATATGACTTTAAAAAGATATTTATGCTTTAGAACAAAAAAGTTTTTTTTTAGCTACAGATCTTTTTACCATCTTATCTGCTAAAGTTTAAATTATTTTCCTTTCATTTATTTAATCAGATTTAATGCACATGAGAAGGGACCTGATATAATCTTTAAGTCTCTCCTCAGAAAATTATAGTCAAGCAAACCATAATTTTTGACTATAGAAGTATGATTGAAATTCACACAAGGACATTATCCTGAAATAACCTCTGGGAGACAAGAAGGTGAGACAATATTTACAAATTACTTAATATTCAGACTCCTTCTTGCAAGAGCACAGGAATCACAACTAACTGCTGAGCAACCATCGATGGAAAAATGCTGGAACCTGCCAAGAAAGATATCCTACATCCAAAAATGAAGGAGAGGCCACCAAGTGCATAGCAATAGAGTCAAATCCAATACCTGCCAGGTAGGTGCCCCACAAACTGGAAGACAATTATAGCACAGAAGCTTTCCCACTGGAGTGATGGTTCTGAGTCCTGCATCGGGCTTCCCAACCTAGGGGTTTGGTAACAGGAGGAGAGGCCCCCAGAGAGTCTGATTTTGAATGACAGCAGGGTTGCATGACTTCCACAGGACTGGGGGAAACAGAGACTCCACTCCTGGGGCTGGAGATGGGGGGAACACACAAAAGTCTTGTGTGCACCAGGACCCAGGGGCAAAAGGCAGTGACCACATAAAAGGCCAGACCAGACCTACCTGCTAGTGTTGGAGGGTCTCCTGCAGTGGTGGGGACGGCATGTGGCTCACTGAGGGGACAAAGACACTGGCCTCAGCAATTCTAAGAAGTGCCCACTGGCACAAGGCCTCCCAGAGGCCACCATTAGCCCCACCGAACAGCCTGCAGGCTCCAGTGCTGGGTCATCTCAAGCCAAACAACCAAGCGGGAGGGAACACAACCCCACACATCAGCAGACAAACCAGTTAAAGTTAGAACATAAAAATTAGAACATCCTTTAAGACCGTATAAAAAAATCAGCTTGAAATGGATTAAAGAACTAAATGTGAGACCAAACACCTATAAAACTATCTTAGAGGGAAACATAGAACATTCTCTGACATAAGTGGAAGCAATATTTTTTAATCCATCCCAGAATAATGGAAATAAAAACAAAAATAAACAAATTGGACCTAATTAAACTCAAAGGTTTTTGGGAGAAAATATTAGCAAGTGCTGTGACTGATGAGGAATTAGTTTCCAAAATTTACAAACAGCTCATGGAGCTCAATAACAAAAACAAAACAACCCAATCAAAAACTGGGCAGAAGATCTAAATAGATACTTCTCCAAAGAAGATATACAGATAGGCAAAAAGCATTGAAAAGATTTTCAACATTGCTTATTATTAGAGAAATGCATATCAAAACTACAATGAGATATCATCTCACAGCATTCTAAATGGCCATCATCAAAAAGTCCACAAACAACAAATGCTGGAGGGAATATGGAGAGAAGAGGACCCCCCCACACACACACTATTGTTTGGAATGTAAATTGATACTGCCACTATGGATAACAATACGGAGGTTCTTTAAAAAAAAAAAAAAAACACTAAAAAAAGAACTGGGCATGCATCTGTAGAAAAACATGATCCAAAAGGATTCATACACCCCAGTGTTCATTGCAGCACTGTTTATAATAGCCAAGACATGGAAGCTCAACCTAAATGTCTATTGACAGAAGTAGATAAAGAGGATAATTCCATACAATGGAATGTTACTGAGCCATTAAAAAAAGAATGAAATAATGCCATTCGCAGCTACATGAATGGAACTAGAGATTGTCATACTGAGTTAATTAAGTCAGACATAAAGAGAAACTTGTATGATGTCACTTATAAGTGAAATCTAAAAAGAAATGAACTTACAAAACAGAAACAGATTCATAGACTTAGAGAACTTATGGTTGACTGTGTGGATCACAATAAACTGTGGCAAATTCTGAAAGAGATGGGAATACCAGACCACTTGACCTGCCTCTTGAGAAATCTGTATGCAGGTCAGGAAGCAACAGTTAGAACTGGACATGGAACAATAGACTGGTTCCAAATAGGAAAGGGAGTACGTCAAAGCTGTATATTGTCACCTTGCTTATTTAACTTCTATGCAGAGTGCATCATGAGAAACACTGGGCTGGAGGAAGCAAAAGCTGGAATCAAGAATGCCAGGAGAAATATCAATAACCTCAGATATGCAGATGACACAACCCTTATGGCAGAAAGTGAAGAGGAACTAAAAAGCCTCTTGATGAAAGTGAAAGAGGAGAGTGAAAAAGTTGACTTAAAGCTCAACATTCCAAAAACGAAGATCATGTCATCCAGTCCCATCACTTCATGGGAAATAGATGGGGAAACAGTGGAAACAGTGTCAGACTTTATTTTCTTGGGCTCTAAAATCACTGCAGATGGTGACTGCAGCCATGAAATTAAAAGATGCTTACTCCTTGGAAGAAAAGTTATGACCAATCTAGATAGCATATTCAAAAGCAGAGACATTACTTTGCTGACTAAAGTCCATCTAGTCAAGGCTATGGTTTTTCCAGTAGTCATGTATGGATGTGAGAGTTGGACTGTGAAGAAGGCTGAGCAATGAAGAATTGATGCTTTTGAACTGTGGTGTTGGAGAAGACTTTTGAGAGTCCCTTGGACTGCAAGGAGATCCAACCAGTCCATTCTGAAGGAGATCAGCCCTGGGATTTCTTTGGAAGGAATGATGCTAAAGCTGAAGCTCCAGTACTTTGACCACCTCATGAGAAGAGTTGACTCATTGGAGAAGACTCTGATGCTGGGAGGGATTGGGGGCAGAAGGAGAAGGGGATGACAGAGGATGAGATGGCTGGATGGCATCACCAACTCGATGGCCATGAGTCTGAGTGAACTCCAGGAGTTGGTGATGGACAGGGAGGCCTGGCCTGCAGGGATTCATGGGGTCGCAGAGCCGGACACGACTGAACGACTGAACTGAACTGACCTGAGGGAAGAATGAGGAAAGCGATAGTTAGGCAGTTTGGTAGTGACATGCACACACAGCTATATTTAAGATGGATAACTAACAAAGTCCTACTGCAGAGCATAGGGGCTTCTATTCAATATTACAAACAGCTAAATGGGAAAAGAATACAGAAAGAATAGGTACATGAATATGTATAATTGAATCCCTTTGCTGCATATACCTGAAACTAACACAATATTATTGCTGCTGCTGCTGCTAACTCACTTCAGTCGTGTCCGACTCTGTGCGACCCCATAGACAGCAGCCCACCAGGCTCCCGCGTCCCTGGGATTCTCCAAGCAAGAACACTGGAGTGGATTGCCATTTCCTTCTCCAATGCATGAAAGTGAAAAGTGAAAGTGAAGTCGCTCAGTTGTGTCTGACTCTTAGCGATCCCATGGACTGCAG
The DNA here is from genome assembly GCA_006410615.1 of Neotragus moschatus. NCBI lineage: Eukaryota > Metazoa > Chordata > Mammalia > Artiodactyla > Bovidae > Neotragus > Neotragus moschatus. The sequence continues at coordinate 460,558 of SJYA01000902.1, read as the reverse complement.
CCTACCAGGCTCCTCTGTCCATGGGATTTTCCAGGCAAGAGTACTGGAGTGGGGTGCCATTGCCTTCTCCAAACACACACAATATTATTAACTATGCTGCTGCTACTGCTAAGTCGCTTCAGTCATGTCCGACTCTGTGTGACCCGATAGACAGCAGCCCACCAGGCTCCGTCATCCTTGGAATTCTCCAGGCAAGAACACTGGAGTGGGTTGCCATTTCCTTCTCCAATGCATGAAAGTGAAAAGTGAAAGGGAAGTTGCTCAGTTGTGTCGAAATCTTAGCAACCCCATGGACTGCAGCCTACCAGGCTCCTCTGTCCACGGGATTTTCCAGGCAAGAGTACTGGAGTGGGTCACCAGTGCCTTCTCCATTATTACCTATACTCAATATAAAATAAAGTTTAAAAGAAGATTGAAGCAACAAAGAAAAATAAAATTTTTGTCAGATAATTCTAACAACATCAACAAAAAAGACCTAAGTTTCACCAAAAAAAAAAAAAAAAAAAAAGTCATTCAACAAGATTTTAAGAAAGTATCCATTAATATCTGCTCCGGTGGAAGTCACTCAACAACCAGCTCACACTATGCAACACAAGTGCAGAGGACTCTAGAGACAGCTGCCTGCATACACTGATACCTGAATGTGCACTTTTGGACATACACCTCTCGATACAGCTATGTGTTGTGGTATTCTTCCTTGTGATTTGTGTAGGACCTATGCTTATGCATCAAATAAAGCCATGTTTTAGCCTATGAAATTTTAAAAATAACAAAGAAGGAGTTAGTTAGCAAAGTCCACAATAAATATGTCAACACAAAACTTGAGAAACATTTGCAATAATCTACCTTTGAATAATCAGCTGTTCACGGCATTTTTCAGTCTTCCTATTTCATATAGAAAATGAACTTAAATCACAATATTTTTGCTTAAATGGATAGAAAAGAACTTTCAAACAGTCATTACAACTTTTTTAAGCTAAAAGAAAGTAATATTTATTTTTTTAATTATGTTATTGAAAATAATCTAAAGGATTAACTGCCCTTATTGAAACACCATTTAGGAAAGCAGCACCAATTGTTTGAGTGACCTCATGTATTCCCTGGTAGCTCAGATGATAACAATTCTGCCTTCAGTGCAAGAGATTTGAATTTGATCCCTGGGTCAGGAAGATCCCCTGGAGACAGGAATGGCAATCCACTCCACTATTCTTGCCTGAAGAATTCCATAGACAGAGGAGCCTAGTGGGCTACAGTCGATCAGGTCACAAAGAGTTGGACACAACGGAGAGATCAACACACACACCCAAGGCTAAAAGCTTCATACTATCCTTCTTCCAAAGTAAGTGTAACTATAACCTAAGTCTCTAAATTTCATTTTGTTGAAAGTATTCTCAGAGCACATATATAGTTGAATATATTTGTGTTGTGCACACACATGATATTTGCAACACATGGATACAGGTTTAGAATCTTAGCATTTTCTAATCCCTTTCCTCATTCCTGCCGTAGACTATGCAGTTGTTTTCTCAAAGCAAACTTATTTCCTCCAGATCTTTATTCTGCTTAGTCCATCACCTCCCTCACATCCTGATAAAAAGTCACCTATGCCAACTTTTCTTACTTGACAACCTCATCTAAATAGAATCCAGAACTTAAAGAACAAGTCTAACCTAGTTTTTCAGGATTATTTTTCACATGAAGACAACTGAGTTTTCTCTTTTGCAGGATAAACATCCACTGGTTTGTGTATTCTCATCATTCCTGTAACTGTCCTCCAAATGTTTTCCATTTTATCATCATACTTTTTATTTGCCTGCATAACACTCAAAAAGATACACTACCCCCTTCATGGAAGAGGTTATGCTTCTATTAAAGTACCTGCTAGCATGTTTGGCCATCACCTTTTCCTGTTTATTCACGCTAAGCCTACTGGAAATATAAATACATAAATTTCATGTGATTCTACTGAGGCATTGTGTCCTCCTAGATTTTGTAGTTATTTCTGGAATTCTGGTTTCAGACTCTACATGGATATATATTAAGTGTGCTATATTTGGCTCATATTTGACACTCCAAAATATGTCTCTTTGGTGTAAGAATTAATTTAAGCTGATTATTTTTAAGAAACAGAAGATTTAACAAGTCTTTCTTTTGACCTCCCTTTTAGATGCCTAGAGAATTAAGACGAAGGGACTGTTCCAAGAAAAGGGCCAGCATCAGAGATAAGTACAAGGAATACAGGCTCACTGTGGCCAGGGAGAAACCAGAGACTCCTCTGCCCCATGTTTCTGCCTGGCCCAGGACCATTCCTTTACCAAAGATCCTTTTTCCCTGTCTCCATATGGATTGCTTCCCTCTGAGGTCCCAAACCACTTCCCCAACATTCTCTATTTTCTTTAACTGAAGATGGTATTTCATGGGATGGCTTTGGTTATTTTGGTAAGTTTCTCAGCTTTCCTAGGTCTCTCCCATGTGTACGTGAGGTATATACATGTTGTTAAAATTTTGTTTTTCTCCTGTTAACCTGTCTCATGTCAATTTAATTCTTAGACTTATCAGAAGACCCTAGAAGGGTAAAGTTGTTTTTTTTTTTCCCTCCCCCAAACTCTAATTCTGCCCTCATGACCTGATCATGTCCTAAAAGTTCCATCTCCAAATACTCACACTGGAAATTAGATTTTAACATATGAATTCTGGCGCAGAGTAAGGGGTGGGGAATAAGCATTCAGCTTGGCATTAATATTTGATCCTGAAATTTTGAAACAACAATAGAGTTGGTCAACCTATCAGGAAACTTGCTACCATCATATGCTAGGCAAAATGAACCACTAATTTACGTATAATATTTAAATAGCATCAGAAATAGCTGGCTTATAAATACATACATATGTGCACACACACACACACATACACACAATTTTGTCACTTGGGATTCACCAGTCAACACTCACATATACTCTGCGTGTCTGCTGTTTTAACTTCTTCTGTTCAGGCCCTAAGAAATTCTTCTCCATATCTCTTCCTATCAGTCCTCATAAGAAAACTATATCTGAGTTTTGTGAAGGTTTGCAGATGGTATTGCTGTCACTGTTGAAGACAAATACTATTTTGCATTGTAGAGAGGACTTGGGTGATGGAAGTGCTTAGATAAGAGAAAAGGCAATTTAATTAACTTGTCAAATCATTCCTCTCAGATAGTGAAAATGTAATAGATACTTGCATAATGAGGTACAGTATCAACCATCTGCCTCCTTATTTTTCTTGGTGCCCCAGTGTGTGATACCAAGGTACCCACAAGTTAGTACAATAGTCACAATAACAGCATGCAGGGATTGATAAATGTTTTTCAATATTAGATGCTCTGTTCTGTTTTTAAATATGTGTATTATAATTTAGATATAATATGCATGAAATAGGTATTACAGTTCTCCAAAGAAACAGAATCAATAAAATACATATAAAGAGAGAGAATGATAGAGAGGAAAGGAATTTGTTAGAAGGAATTGGGTTATGTGGTTACAGAGGCTGACAAGTCCTGAGATCTACAGGTTGAGTGGCAAGCTGAAGATCCAGTTTGCCAATGTTTCCATTGGAGTCCAAAGGCAGGAAAGAATAAAGTCACAGATTAAAGACTAAGAAACAGAAGCAAAGAATCAAGGAATCCTCGCTTACTTGGAAGAAGCTCAGCTTTTTCTTTTATTTGGGCATTCAACTAATTGGATGACTCCTAACCACAATAAAGAAGACAGCCTTACCCAGTAAGCAGACATTTGGTCCTATCCAAAGTGTCCACTGAGACATCTGGTCCATGCCAAAAGGCCATTGAAATTGGTTCCATCAGAAATGCTCATAAACATAATTGGTCCATGCCAAATGGCCTTTGATATTTTATCCTGTCAAAAACACTCACATCCCCAAGTTCAAGTAGCCCACAAAGTTTATTAATACTGTTTGTCTAAAGGATTAATACACAAAATATAATATCACACTTTCTTGGTCCAGTGATTATGCTGTGGCTATATTCTATAAATAACCCTTTTTGCCTCTGTAGCCTAATTGGTAGCAGCACATGGGTTTAGGTAGATGGATTAGAGTTTGAGCTTGCACAAGAGTGAGATTCTTCCCTCACTAACAAGTATTAACTAAGAGTACCAAAAGGAGTCCTATAGACAGAGGAAAAAGGACTACAGACCAACAGTATTAATAAACTTTGTGGGCTCCTTGAACTTGGGAGTGTTTTCTAAGTGTAGGTGTTTTTTTGTGTGGTTTTCTTTTTTTTTTCTTTTTCCTTCTCTGGGGCAGAATGACAGGACTGGGAGTGGGGAGAGCACACACATGAAGCAATGGAGACAGTTTGGACCTGATGTTGTGGCTTCTGGCCTACAGCTTGGGAGGCACCCCTGACCCTGATAGTGGGGTGATGCCAATGAACAGGAGGGAAGCCCTGCTCACAGCTGGCTCTGGCCCCACCTCCTAGGAAGGTGGTAGCTGCCAGCACACTGCATGCCAGCACAGAAACATGACTCATACCACTTCATTTCCAGCTCACATCCAAAGAAACAGGGCACATGCAGACTCTATAGGGACACTCCTGCATGAGGACACCCCCCTCAAGGATGTCCCTACCAGATAACTATTTCACTTAATTTCATAGAGAAGGTTAAGCAAAATGAAAAGACAGAGAATTCTGTCTTAATTGAAAGAGCAAGATAAAAGCCCAGAAAAAAAATAATGAAAGAGAAATAATTTACCAGATAAAGAATTCAAATTATTAATAATAAAAATTCTAACTGAATTAAGGAAGAGAATATATGAACGCTGAGACTTTTAACAAAAAGCTTAAAAATATGAAGAACTAGATGGAACTGATGACTAATAACTGAAGTGAAAAACATAGCAGCAGACTGGGTGATATAGAACAATACATAACTAATATGAAGGATAAAATAATACAAATCACCCAATCAGAACAACAAAAAGAGGAACCAATGCTAAAAGTTAAAACAGTTTAAGAGACCTTTTGTATATTCCTTCTATCTCCACTTTCACTAGAGTTTTATCACAAAATAAAGTTGAATATTTTCAAAAGCTTTTTCTGCATAATTACTGAATTTGAAGAGTTTAGTTCTTATGAAAACATTTAATAAGAATTAAAATGTCTAAAATTAAGTAAAACATTTATATCATTTTAATTTTTATTTAATCTTATTTAACTTTTCAATTATAATTTATATTATTCATTTAACTTTAATAAATGATTTGAATATTTTAGTAAAGGTATTCATTGAAAATATAAATGCAATAACATCAATTTTATTGACTTCTACATTTAATCTAATTTTACTGAAATTATTACCAACTTCAGTTCAGTTCAGTTCAGTTCAGTCACTCAGTCATGTCTGACTCTTTGAGACACCATGAATCGCAGCACGCCAGGCCTCCCTGTCCATCACCAACTCCCGGAGTTCACTCAGACTCANCCATATAATTGATATGTATAATCTAAAAACCAAACTAACAAGCAGACAAGCAACCAAGCTCATAGATAAGGAGAACAGGCTGTTGATTAATAGATGCAGGGGATGGGGAGTGGGCAAAATGGGTGGTTCAAATGGTAAAACTTTCCAGTTATAAAATTCATAAGTCATGAGAATGTAGTGTGGTAGCTACAGTGAACAGTACTATATTATATATTTGAAAGTTGCTAAATAAATCTTACAAGCTCACTCACATGAAAATAATTATGTATACTAACTGATGTCAACTATTACTGTGGTGATTATTTCACAGTATTTAAAATATGAAAGCATTATGCTGTTCACATGAAGTGAATACAATTTTATATGTCAGTTATGCATCACTAAGAAAACAGTAATTTTCTTTTAGTTCTGGAGGCAAGAAGCAGAATAAAGGGGTCTGCAGACACTAGGAGGGAATCCTTCCTTGTTCTCCCTGCCTCTGGCAGCTCCTGACATACCTTGGCTTGTGTAACCTACAGAACTTCAATTTCCGCCTCCATCATCACATAGCTTTCTCCTCTCTGTGTCCTTTTCCATTCTCTTCTCTTTTTGATGCTTGTCATTGAATTTAGTGAAGTGAAAGTCGCTCAGTTGTGTCTGACTCTTTGTGACACCATGGACTAGTCCACGAAACTCTCCAGACCAGAATACTGGAGTGGGTAGCCTTTCCCTCCTCCAGGGAATCTTCCCAACCTAGGGATTGAACCAAGGTCTCCCGTATTGCAGGCAGATTCTTTACCAGCTGAGGACAAGGGAAGCCCATCATTGAATTTAGAGTCCATGCTAATTCAGGGTGATTTTACCTCAAGATCCTTAAGTATATTAGCTATGACATTTTTCCAAATAAACTCACTTTTACAGATTCAGGGTGGACATATTTTTGCATGCAGAGAGGGAGCATATTCAACCTACTCTAAAAGGAGAAGAAAAAGTAGGTCTCTGATTAATGTTTTAAATTTGTTTTCCAAGAACAATATCAGAAATTAGGCCCACTCAGTACTCTGTAATGGCGTATATGGGAAAAGATTCCCCCCCAAAAATAAATAAATATATGTATATGCAAAATGATTCACTCTGCTGTATACCTGAAACTAGCACAACATCATTAACTCTACTCTTACAAAATGTTTTTAATATTAGTAAAACTTAGATTATATCCTGCTTCCTATAGTTATCAATATCTTTTACTGAACATTCTGCTCACTGCCTATATTTATTCATCTTCATAATTTTAGAATTATCTTCTTATAGATCATTTCAATTTTATGTCTTGTTTTCAAGATTCAATTAAAAATTTGGGTTATGCTCTTTATGGATATCCAGATAGTTACATCTAAAAATATTTGCCTACATTTTAATTTACATTGTTTTAAAATATTTTCTTTAATTTTAAATGTCTTTATTTGCTTTTATGTATAGAAGATCCTCTGCTGCTGCTGCTGCTGCTGCTGCTGCTGCTGCTAAGTCGCTTCAGTCATGTCCAACTTGTGCAACCTCATAGACAGCAGCCCACCAGGCTCCCCCATCCCTGGGATTCTCCAGGCGAGAACACTGGAGTGGGGTGCCATTGCCTTCTCCACAAGATCCTCTATCAGTCAGCTACTTGATGTACATTATCTTTTTAATTCTCTCTATTCTACCTTCTTAGTTCTTTAAAAAAACATGAAAAATACTTTAATGCTTCTAGAATTAAGTATGGTATCTGGTACACAGTAAGGATCTAATCTTATTTTTTCTATCTTTCTATGTTTAAATTTCATACTGTTCATGGGGTTCTCAGGGCAAGAATACTGAAGTGGTTTGCCATTCCCTTCTCCAGTGGACCACATTGTGTCAGATCTCTCCACGATGCCTGCCCATCTTGGGTGGCCCCACAGGGCATGGCTTAGGTTCACTGAGTTAGACAAGGCTGTGGTCCTAGTGTGATTAGATTCACTAGTTTTCTGTGTCAGATATGCAGATGACACCACCCTTATGGCAGAAAGTGAAGAGGAACTAAAGAGCCTCTTGATGAAAGTGAAAGAGAAGAGTGAAAAAGTTGGCTTAAAGCTCAACATTCAGAAAACTAAGATCATGGCATCTGGTCCCATCACTTCATGGCAAATAGATGGGGAAACAGTGGAAACAGGGTCAGACTTTATTTTGTGGGGTGCTAAAATCACTGCAGATGGTGACTGAAGCTATGAAATTAAAAGATGCTTACTCCTTAGAAGAAAAATTATGACCAACCTAGATAGCATATTAAAAAGCACAGACATTATTTTGCCAACAAAGGTCCATCTAGTCAAGGCTATGGTTTTCCCTGTGGTCACATATGGATGTGAGAGTTGGACTGTGAAGAAAGCTGAGCGCCAAAGAATTGATGCTTTTGAACTGTGGTGTTGGAGAAGACTCTTGAGAGTCCCTTGGACTGCAAGGAGATCCAACCAGTCCATTCTGAAGGAGATCAGCCCTGGGATTTCTCTGGAGGGAATGATGCTAATGCTGAAACTCCAGTACTTTGTCCACCTTATGCGAAGTGCTGACTCATTGGAAAAGCCTCTGATGCTGAGAGGGGTTGGGGGCAGGAGAAGAAGGGGATGACAGAGGATGAGATGGCTGGATGGCATCAGTGACTCGATGGACGTGAGGCTGAGTGAACTCTGGGAGTTGGTGATGGATAGAGAAGCCTGACGTGCTGCAATTCATGGGGTCGCAAAGAGTTGGACACGACTGAGTGACTGAACTGACTGATGTTTAAATTTTTTTTCAGACATTAAGTTAGCATGTTAAACTTTTTTTTAACACACAAAATGTAATTTTAAGGTTTTTTAGTCACACATTCACTGGAAAATTATTTCATTGTTTCCCACATTTTCCAAATATTTTCTAGGCAAATTCTAAATGCTGTGGATATGGCAATAAAGGAAAGAGACAAAAATTTATACCTGGAATTTATCATAGAATTAGTAGAGATGAATTTTTAAAAAAAATAAAATAATAAACTTTAATAATAAATGATAATTTTACTAAACATATAATAAATTAAAAATAATAACAAGTTATGTACATATAGCTTGTTAGATGGTAATACATTTGTTATGGGGAGAAACAAACCAGGAAAGGAAAATACAAAAGCTGGAGGGAGAAATTTTATATAGAATAGTTACAAGGTGGTATTTGAACAAAAAATGGTGAAAGAGGGAAGGAAATTAGTATCTAAAGGAAAAACTTTTCAATCAAAGAAAACAAGTGCCAAAGCCTTGACATGGAGGGTATCGAGATAGTTGAAGAATGAAGCCAGAGGGGCAGAACTGAAGTGAGAGAGACAACAGGACTCAGTTCTGAGAGGTACTGGGTTCAGATCACTTAGTATCTTGTAGATCATTGTTTTGAGCTTTGGCTTTTCCTCTTAGAAAAATACAAGGACTGTTGAGAGATTTTAACCAGAGGAGTGGCTTGATCTGATTTGCACTTTAAACAAATTAAATCAATAAAATAAGTTGAAGCCAGAGAAGGGTGTTAGGCAGGTGAGTGCATTCATCCAGGAGTGATACTAGTAAAAGCTAGGATTCACTAATGTGGGAGCAGAGAGAGAGAACTGGATTTACCAGATCTATGGCTCAGCCAAGTTAATATTGTGTAGCAAGAGAAGAGGGAGAAGGAAATGGCAACCCACTCCAGGGGGGAATCCTGTGGGCAGAGGAGCCTGGAGGGCTGCTGTCCATAGGGTCGCACAGAGTCAGACACGACTGAAGCGACTTAATATGCATGCATGCATTGGAGAAGGAAATGGCAACCCACTCCAGTCTCTTTGCCTGGAGAATCCCAGGGTCAGAGGAGCCTGGTGGGCTGCCATCTATGGGGTCGCACAGAGTCAGACACAACTGAAGCAACTTAGCAGCAGTAGCAGCAAGAGAAGAGAAAGGGGGTATTAATAAGTCAAAGATTCGAATAAATGATTATGGATTTTAGGCTGGAGAAAAAGAGAATGAGCAAGGTTAATCTCATTTAAAGCCACTGAAGCATCAACTTCAGGTCTTTCTCACTTGTTCTGCCTTCTGAAGTCCCAGGATGGGGCAATATGCATGCTCAATCACTCAATCATGTCCAACTCTTTGCGACGCCAGACCCCATGGACTGTAGCCTGCCAGGCTCCTCTGCCCATGGGACTTTCTAGGCAAGAATAATAGAGTGGGTTGCCATTTCCTCTTCCAGGGGATCTCTCCAAAGCAGGGCTAGAACTTGCATCACTGTATTGCAGAAGGACTCTTTACCACTGAGTCAGCAGGAAAGTCCTGGATGGGGCTATAGCCATGTATTAATATTGTTTAAAACATCATAATAAGATACTTCAACCACAAATACTTGAGTTCACCCTTTTAAAAATATTTTATGTTTCCAACCCTATGTTTCACTGTCCTTCATGCCATGTGGTGTTGAATTCAACATAAAGTGAAAATGAGATCAGTAAAAATTATATCAGGATTATTGTGGCACAGGTATGTGTTTTCCAGTCACATTTAGCTGTTCTAATATAAAAATGTTTTCCAGGAATATTCCTACCACATTCTATGAACCCTGACACAAAAGTGCTGGACCAGTGCATTTGCAACTGGATGGATATAGGTGATGAGTACATACACAAAATACACAGTGCTGTTTAAACCTTAAGCAAAACCTCAGTTGCTATTTAAGGCAATTAAACAGCTTTCTTGTGTATGAAAGAAATTTGATGCAGGTTTCCCCATATATGGCAATTTAAAACCTCAGTTGCTATTACTAACTATGGCTTCCCAGGTGGCTTAGTGGTAAAGAATCTGCCTGCCAATGCAGGAGACTCAGGTTCAATCCCTGGATCAGGAAGATCCCTTGGAAGAAGAAATGGCAATCCACTCCAGTATTCTTGCCTGGAGAATCCCATGGACAGAGGAACCTAGGGGGCTACAGTCCATGGGGTCACAAAGAGTTGGACACGACTGAGAGACTGAGCATGCATATTACAAACTACAATTTGGAAAGTTGATATTTACTTTTATAAGCTATTAACACTAAAACCAAATTTTTAGAAATTTACACTGGAAAAAAATTTTTTCTGGTGTCTCTCTAAAAATTATATTACAAAATCATTCTCATAAAAAGAAGTAATCACAACTAAAGATATGAAATAGAAAATATTAAAGGGTGACTTTTTCATATATGCCATTTTTTTTTCAATTTTTTGCTACTTGTATTCTTCAACTCTTTAAAATTTGCAATTTGTTGAAATTTTCCTCATTTTTACTTCTTTAGCTACATTTAGAATATTTATCCAAGGTTCATTTTTATTATTTGTTTTATATTTAAATTATTTATCCCAAGAAAGGCCTCTAAATCACCTGCAGCTCAGGCCCCGTCTAAACTGACCCTAGAAATGAATTTAAGAGAAGAGTGTTGGATTATAAAGCTAATAGTATTCAGTGGACCACTCTGTGTGGTAGAGGTTTTGTTGGGGTCAAGACACTAGAGAGAGATGAATCAACACTCAAAAATTATCATTACTGCAAGGCGATGGCACCCCACTCCAGTACTCTTGCCTGGCAAATCCCATGGACGGAGGAGCCTGGTAGGCTGCAGTCCATGGGGTCACAAAGAGACACGACTGAGCAACTTCCCTTTCACTTTTCACTTTCATGCATTGGAGAAGGAAATGGCAACCCACTCCAGTGTTCTTGCCTGGAGAATCCTGGGGACAGGGGAGCCTGGTGGGCTGCCATCTATGGGGTCACACAGAGTCAGACACGACTGAAGCGGCTTAGCAGCAGCAGCAGCTAATAATTTTAGTCACTTATTTTCAGGCCAGTAAAAATTAAAATATACTTTTCGTTTTTATAGTAATGAGTTGATCCCTTTCCATCTTTAAATTGTTAGTCCAGCTAATTTTTAAAAACACATTTACTTATTACATTTAGTTATTTAAGTACTTATATATAAGTAATAAGTAAATGTGTTTTTTAAAAATTAGCTGGACTAACAATTTAAAGATGGAAAGGGATATATTTTATGTGGAAAAATAGTTAACAGGTCGGATTAGATATGAACTTTGACTGTGACTTTTTTCTGTAAAAGGCCAGATGGTAAATATTTTAGGCTTTCCAGGTCATGAGATCTCTTTTGCAACTATTGAACTCTGCCATTGTGATGTAAGAGCAGCAATAGGAATTCTATAAATGAAAGCATGTGACTGTGTTCCAATAAAATTTTATTGGCAAAAGTAGGCAGTGTGCATACAGGCCATAGTTTGCTAACTGCTGAACTAGAGAATCTATATATTTGCTCTTAGGTTGAAATGATAAGCTAATCTTATCAAAACAAAATTCAACAGGAATAAATGCAAAATCTAGCTCTTTAACTAGAAAATAAAAAACTACATAATTATGGAATGGCATTCCTTGAATTAACCTCAGTTTATGCTATGCTAGATAGATTAGACAGATAGGCAGACAGATGATAGATGGATAGATATAGAAATATGTATATACCTGTATTTTTCTCCTAACTGGTTTAGTTGAATACAGTTTATGCTTCAACAAGGGATGTAGTTGCTAAATAACAGCAATTAAACCACCTTTAAATTTGTTAGCAGCAAAATGAAGCAGGAAGGGACATAATAATAAAATGATTAGTTTTCCAATTCCACATGAACACAATAGAAATTAGCATTACTTCTCTGTAGTAACATGTCCAAAACATATATTTTGTGTGTAGCATTCACCAGATAAGACACGTTGAGTGTGTGCTAAGTCACTTCAGTCATGTCTGACTGTGCAGCCCCATGGACTGTACCCCGCCAGGCTCCTCTGTCCATGGGATTCTCCAGGCAAGAATACTGGAGTGGGTGGCCATGTCCTCCCCCAGGGGATCTTCCCAACCCAGGGATCGAACCTGCACCTCTTATGTTTCCTGCATTGTCAGGCAGGTTCTTTATCACTAGCACCACCTGGGAAGGCCAGCTAAGACACAGGCAACAGAATAAAGGTACAAAGAACTCTTCTGGGGATTTTTTTTTTTTTTTTTTTTTTTGCCAGAATATACAGAGCAGAATGGAAAAGAAAAATCTATTTCCTGTGCGTTTTTCCCAAGTGTAGTGAAGGCAGTCCAATGGTATAACCATCTCATATAGAGATGAGTCTAGAGGTTTCTTATTTAATTAAAGGATAAAAAGATAAAAAATCTTGCTGAAACACAAGATTCCTGATTTTCAGAAGAAGTCTCAAAGCTGAGATAATTTTTCTTTTTTTTTTCTGAAGGGATCTTATAGAAGTCTTCATATAGGAGAAGAAACTAAAGTGAGTTTAATAGTGGCACAGGAAAATTATTCAAAGAAATAAACCTGATTACCCTCAAGTACATTTACATTATATTCTAGCTTTAAACTTGATATAACATTTTTATGTGATTTGTATAGGGTTAAGCTCTTAATATTTATTAGTACTTTATAAGTGTTAAGTTTTTTATATACTACTAAGATTCATCACTAAGGCGGGGGAGGGGAATTTCTCCTATCTAAGAAAAATGCTGATTTGACACATTTTTTAAAGGAAAGAATTTGTGTGATTATATTAAAGTTTGCCATNTGTATAGGGTTAAGCTCTTAATATTTATTAGTACTTTATAAGTGTTAAGTTTTTTATATACTACTAAGATTCATCACTAAGGCGGGGGAGGGGAATTTCTCCTATCTAAGAAAAATGCTGATTTGACACATTTTTTAAAGGAAAGAATTTGTGTGATTATATTAAAGTTTGCCATCTAGTGACAAAAATCTCAAATTTCATTTCACTCCTCCAAGGAAAATCCAGCCTTCAGAGGATAAACCACTTTGCAGCAATTCTGCCTTTAAGTAATGCAATTTTTTAAAAAATCCCAATATATATGCCTTTGGATGGGTGGCTTTCTTTTCAAAGCGGTCACTTTCAGTGGCTTAATATTTACTTCAATAATTTTTCCCATTATTAAAACTTTTACTTTTTCTAGAATTTCTCTTAAAAATTGTCCTCAGGGGCTGGGTCATTTTAATAGCTGTTAGTAGAACCACCATCACTTACAAAAATCTATATTGAGCACAATGTTCTGTTTGTTTCATGTAAATTCACCATCTGATAGCATCTTCACAAAAACCAAATGATGGGTATCTTTTCATGTTTTTTTCACAGATGAGGAAAGTTGGGCCATAAGAGATATAATCAATTGCTCAAGATGGCACATGCTACATAGGTAACAAGGTAAAAATTTTAAACCAAATTCATCAGACTCAAAGTCCCTACCCCATGCCACCTCCCATTTAAGATAGATACTCATGTTCACTTTGTATTGAATGTTGCTTCTAGTAAATACATTTGATTTAAAAACCACAATAGAAAAACTAAACTATGATTTGAAAATAAATGTCAGTAAGATGGAACAGTATGTCCAAAATGAAGTCTTATTGAATATTAATCTTAAATTTTGTGTGTTTATTGCTAGGAAACTAGCTGTACAGAAAATTCCAAAGATAAATTGAAATATGTATAATGCTTTTGAAGATGATTCCACTGATGAAGAGTGCTCCACTGAGTAAGTAGTCTTAGTATTTATTTAAATAACAAAAACTTATTTTAATATAGACCCATCCTTAAGGGATGGCTATATATAAACACAATGAATTGCCATCAATCCAGGAGCAGATAACTGATATTCTGTCTTATTTNTAGAACCGTTCAACTTCAGCTTCTTCAGCATTACTGATTGGGGCATAGACTTGGATTACTGTGATATTGAATGGTTTGTCTTGGAAATGAACAGAGATTATTCTGTCATTTTTGAGATTGCATCCAAGTACTGCATTTCGGACTCCTTTGTTGACCATGATGGCTACTCAATTTCTTCTGAGGGATTTCTGCCCGCAGTAGTAGATATAATGGTCATCTGAGTTAAATTAACCCATTCCAATCCATTTAGCTTAGCCCATAGATTTACAAAATTCTAATCTGTCTTCATAAGTAAAATATCATTAAAATATTCACATTTTAAAATAAAATAGCTAAATATAATATTGTTTATTAAGTATGTAAATTTTGTGATATTTAAGCAACACGTAACACATTATTAACAATAGTACATTGAAAACTCAAATCATTCACTCTTTAAAGGACCTTTAATGTCAAGTAACTGGATATTAAAAACATTTTAAATGAAAATTTTAAATGTCATTCATTAGAGAAGAAAGTATTTGAAGTAAGCATTTCTTTTTATCAATGTGGTATTCAGGCCCAAATTTGAATTGCATTTTTAAATTCAAAATATTGCATCTTCTATGACTAATCTTCCATTCTCATTCCCACTCTTGCTAGTTCCTTATAGACCTGCATTTGACTTATCTCTCTGCTTCCCTTTTGTCCCTACTCCAACTCATTCTTCAATTTCTTGGCAGTGCTGTCTTTTCCAAACACAGATCTGATTTTGCCACTTTCTTGCTTAAAATTTCCCACTGATACTCAATTTCCTAGAAAATAATGTTCAAATCTCTTAGAAAAAATTCAAGACCTCTCATGGTATGGCTTCTGGCTAGTTCTTGTCTCCTCATGACTAATTCCTGGTGGATTCTTTACCACTGAGACACCAGAGAAGCCCTTAAATGTGTATCAGTAATCACTTTTTCATGTACTAAAAATCACTATATTAATTATAATAATATCCTGACATTAATACACACTATATCCCAGGTACTATGCTAAACATGTTTCATACATTTTACATAAGGTAAGGGTGATTACTCATATTTTAAATTTGAAAAAGTTGGACTTTGAACACATATCTTGACTTGTGCTTATTTTAGACTTCCATCATCTCATTTATACTCCACCTTTTTTTTTAACCAAGTTTCCTTTGGCAATTTGCCCTCTCCCATTCCACATATCATGGAACAACAATATGTAATGAATGTTAGTCCTCTCATATCACGTGGGAATTCTCATGACGTGAGCTAGGCTAACCAGACTCTTTCCTCAGATTTCAAGTGAGGGTAGTAGGGCGCAGCACACAATTCCCTATCTTGTCCATACACATTAATATATTTACTATTAACAAAGTGCCAAAATTATAATAAAAACTGATGGCAATTTACTGTGCTTCTGTAATCAAAATGCTTATACTATTGTATACATTAATTTTCATGTATATATTAGTTATATTATTATACACAGATAGTAAATACATGTGAGCTGGTAATTAGGGGTGGAAGCTTATACTCAAAAAGTCAAATAAAACTTTATATTTCTATGTAGATTGGTTTATGGAGGAGTCAAGGACACAGAGAAATGCAATACTCAAATACTAACAAGTGTACTTCTAGGCATGCATATTTGAAACTTTCTTTAAACATTAGAGAAGAAAAGAATAGAGATTGACCCAGGACATATTAGTCATTGCAGACACAGGAACCACTTTATACTCTGCAATTTTTCTCAAGTGTATGTATTTCTGCAATATTATTAAATATAAAACAAAGGGATACTTCTCATTTTTGAAAGGGCTAATAATCATGTTTAGTTATTTTAATTCCATGTTAATGCTTTTTTTTTTTACCTTAAGAATACCACAGGGTCTAAAGAATAAAATAAAATTTTTCTACACTATAGAAAATGTCAGTTTCATGTGATTGTATGATCAGGGAAAGTACTTGCCTCTACTTTTAATTTTGTGCTCTTTCAATATGAATATTTTTATAATAATTTGGAATATAAGTTATATACAGTGTGGTCAACCAAACAGCATCATTGTCATTTGTATAATAGATCCANCTAAAGAATAAAATAAAATTTTTCTACACTATAGAAAATGTCAGTTTCATGTGATTGTATGATCAGGGAAAGTACTTGCCTCTACTTTTAATTTTGTGCTCTTTCAATATGAATATTTTTATAATAATTTGGAATATAAGTTATATACAGTGTGGTCAACCAAACAGCATCATTGTCATTTGTATAATAGATCCATCAAAAAAGATATATGCATTTTTCCTGAGATGAAAGAGAATATGTTAATCCAAAAGGCTTTTTTTTTTTTAATCTGCAGAATAAAGGATAGTCAGCAAGCTAGATAATTTAAAATTAAAAGCAGAACTAGAAGCAAATACAGTCTTTGAAAAATAAGGCCATTTCAGTAGCTGATGTGTTTTCTGAACTGCAATATTTTTTACTTTTCTCTATTGATACTTAAATCATAAAAATTACAACAAGAAATTCTTTTTGTTGTATATAATACTTGAGTAGCTTTTCTAATAAACTACAATTTGCATACATCAATGGACTCCAACATATAATTTACTGCATCATATAAAAATAAGGTTAACAGTGTCCATTCTATAGTCAGCTTAAGGGCTACTGTTTACATGCTGACCCAAATTCAACCATGAGTTTTATTTCTGCTCATTTTATTTCTTTACTCAATGCAATATAACCATTTTCTGATGAATAACAGTGAATATATATAGGCAACCTAAATATTTGAGTACTGTGATACCTATATTAATTGGTTTTTTTTTAGATCACCCTAAAAAAGTCAAAATCTACATCTCCATTTCATTTTGTGTTGTAGAAATAGATGCAGAAAAATAGCTTTCACATTATCTAAAGTGAGTGGAAAACTTTACTTCTCTGAGACTAAAATGAATACAGATGAATACATCACATAATGTTAAGGTTGGAAGGTACATAAAAGATCATCAAGAACAACTCCCTTATTTTATACGCAAGGAAACTGAGTTCTAAAAACATACCTGACTTCCCTGGAGCTCTAAGAGAACAGTTAACTTCCAGCTTCTCCCTCAGTCATACTCACTTGGCAAAAACATCAACCCGTATGTTATGGGTTGAATTGTGTTCCCTTA
Source organism: Neotragus moschatus (assembly GCA_006410615.1). Classification (NCBI taxonomy): domain Eukaryota; kingdom Metazoa; phylum Chordata; class Mammalia; order Artiodactyla; family Bovidae; genus Neotragus; species Neotragus moschatus. The sequence goes on along the minus strand of SJYA01000902.1, from coordinate 443,152 downwards.
CCAAAGAAAACATTTTGACCTCCTATACTCCAGAATTCCAGATATGACCTTACTTGGAAATAGTTTCCATCCAGAAGTAAGTAATTAAATTAGAGATCATACTGTGATAAGGTCGGTCCTTATTTTAATGTAACTGGTGCCTTTATAAGAAGATGGCCATGTAAAGAGAGAAACAAGCAGAGAATGTCATGTAACTACAAAGGCAGGAGTTGAAGCTATGCAGCTATAAACCAAGGAATACCAAAGAGGGTCAGTATACCGCTAGAATCTAGGAGAAGGCCAGAAACGCTTGCCCTTTAAGGTTTCAGCTGAACCTCCAGTACTTTGGCCACCGACTCACTGGAAAAGACTGATTCTGGGAAAGATTGAGGGCCGGAGGAGAAGGGAACGACAGATGAGATGGCTGGATGGCATCACTGGCTCAGTGGGCATGAGTTTCAGCAAATTCCAGGAGACAGTGAAGAACCGGAAAGCCTGGCGTGCTGCAGTCCCTGGCATCACAAAGAGTCAGACACGACTTGGCGACTAAACAACAAAAAGGCTTCAGAGGGCTCATGGCCCCGTTACCACTTTGATTTACTTCTAGCCTCAAGAAGTGGAGACAATAATAATTTCTGTAGCTTTAGGCTAACATGTTTATGGTACTTTGTGATAGCAGCTGCAAGAAAGTAATATACCAGGTCAATTTTTTAGTTGCGTGTAAGATCACATGAAAGGGTAGAGAAAAATCACACAAATTGTGTGGACTTTTCTTATTTTAATTCGTAAGTACAAAGTTCAAAAGAACACTTCATAACAATCCTACTGATATTATATTTCACAGTGAGTGCATTTTCCCATATATTATATGGGTGATTTCACAAAATCTGTCTTCTAAGTTCTCCAAAACACCCTCACCCATTTATCACCATTTATCATCTTTATAATTCACTGAGGAAACGGAAGCAATTTAAAGAGACCCCCTCATCTTCTAGCACCAAATCTACAAATGTGACTAAACCTATACACATATTCCACACACGCACACAACATATATTCTTTGTCTTCCTGTTACAGAGCAGAGATATCTCTCTGTTTCTCAAAGCACCTTTGCCCAGTGCGCCCTTTATGCGTTCCCTTTCATCTTAAGGACGTTAATCCTGGTTTCATTGTATGATTCCTTTCTATTCAATATTCTTTTGCTCCAATATTATTCTGTAATAAAAAGAAAGACACCACTAACATTATTTTGTAAAAAGCCAAGATAAAACTTCCTATTTACCATGAGTACCTGCCCAGATATTCCCTTCCTCTCCTTTTCAGAAAAAAATCTTTAAAATGTACATCTCTAGATCCTCATATCCTTTTCGCTTTTTAACCTCCACATTTCTGACTTCAGTCCTCTGTCATCGCTGTAATGTCTTTTATTGAATTTGCCAAAGACCTTCATATTGGTTAATTCATAAGTACCTATTTATTGGCATCATAGAATATTCCCTGGAAGTTTCTTTGAGGTTGACCACTCCTTCCTTTTTGAAATGTTTTCTTCTCTTGGACTTCCTAACTCTGCATTTGATGAGTTTTCTTCCAAGCCCTTGCCTGTTCTTAGTCTCCTAGTCTCCTTTGCTGAGTATACTCCTCTATGAAACAGTTTTCCGTTGATAGTATGTTTCCATAAATTTCATCTGATCCCAAGGCTCCATACTGGTGACTTCCAAAATTGTACTCTAGCAATAGAAACTAATCTGGTTTCTAGACTTTTACATTTATGTAAACTGCTGGAAGTCTCCAGTTGAAATTTGATAGGTACCTGAAGCACATTCAAACTGAAATGGCCCCCAAACGTATTTCTTCTGCATTCTTTCCAATCTCAAAAAGTACCACCATAAATCCAAAAGCCTGGAAAGTTACACTTAATATTTCTATTTTCTTTCCCCTATCTCCATATTCCAACCTAAGTTTTATTGATTACAACTTTAAAAATATCTAAAATATAGACACTTCTCATTATTTCTTTTGCCATCCATTTTCTAGGACTGCATCATCTTCGGCTTTCATTATTGAAGTGGCCTTCCACAAAAACCCATGAGTGCCTATTCACCACCCTATAATTTTTTTTTCCAAATAGCATTTAGACAAATGTCACAGAAAATGTCTGAAGGCATATATAGACAGGAGACATTTAATTTTATTTGAGTGTCTTCAGAAAAAGAATGTGCCCTCCAATTTATCTCAGTCCTTCCCTTTTGTGTACAGCAAGTCTTTCTCTCCCATCATGCTATCTGCCTACCCCCTACTGCTGCTAAGTCACTTTAGTCGTGTCCGACTCTGTGTGACCCCATAGACAGCAGCCCCGCGGGCTCCCCCATCCCTGGGATTCTCCAGGCAAGTACACTGGAGTGGGTTGCCATTTCCTTCTCCAATGCATGAAAGTGAAAAGTGAAAGTGAGGTCGCTCAGTCGTGTCCGACTCTTGGCGACCCCATGGAGCAGCCTACCAGGCTCCTCCGTCCATGGGATTTTCCAGGCAACAGCACTGGAATGGGGTGCCATTGCCTTCTCCTTTATGTTCATATGCATAGGTAGATAAATAGGGCTTCCCAGATGGCACTAGTTGTGAAGAGGCCACCTGACAATGCAGGAGACACAAGATTTGGAATCAATCTCTGGGTTGGGAAGATTCCCTGGAGTAGGAATGGCACCCCACTCCACTGTTCTTATCTGGAAATTTTCATAAACAGAGAAGCCTGGCAGGCTATAGTCCATGGGGATGCAGTGTTGGACATGACTGAGCAAGCGAGCAAGATATATATAAATACATATGTAGAGACATACATATCTCCTGTTGGTTTGATTTCTCTGAGAAACCCCGACAGATACAAACATACATATATATTTATGCATTTACATACATTAACACATAGCTCAGTTAGTCAAGAATCCACCTGTGATGCAGGAGACCCCAGTTCGATTCCTGAGTTGGGAAGATCCCCTGGAGAAGGGAATGGCTACCCACTCCAGTATCCTGGCCAGGAGTATTCTATAGACTAAGTCCATGGGGTTGCAAAGAGTCAGACATGACTGAGCAACTTTTACTCACTCACTCATACATTAACACATCATCAGATACATTTTGCTTGAGGTCAAGTGGGAATTCACTGAAAGTTGAAGATATCTTTCAACTTTTTAAAGAATTTAGGGTGTCAGATATGGTTACTATGTCTAGAGTGGTGAGTAAATACAGAGTGACTAGAACACTTGAAATAACTACTTTATATAAGGTGTCATTGGGTCCAGAATCAACCACCTTTCCCAGGTCTGTGGTTAACAGTGGCCATGGGAAACTGGCCTCAGTCCCACTCTGCCTCCAGCGTAGCTTTGCTGTAAACCCACAGCACATCACTGTGATAGAAGCTGACTGAAGTGATAGAAGACAGTACTATCATTGGAATAAGCAATGTGGATTTCTGTACCATTATCTTCTAAAGTTAAAGGACATAAACCCAAAATTTTCACATTTTGTTTGAAAATTATTGCTCAGGAGAAAGTTTATCATCTAATAATTAATAGCCTATTAAAACCCTATGGTCATTAAATATAATGGAAACAATTGCTTTTAAAATTATGACAAGCAATGAGATATTATTCATTCAAAAGTGAAAAAAATTAAAGAAAATTTAACCTACATTTAAAAAAAATACTGTTTGCCTGGTTGTATTCTGAGATCTTAATGTTATATGATTTAATTAAATCCCCACAAAACCCTATGAGGTAACTGATGCTATTTTATCACTTATAGACTAGGAAACAAACTCTCTAAGGCTAAAGGATTTGTTCAAGGTCAAAAGTCACTGACATGATTCACATTTAGATAAGAAGGACTCCAGTGCCCCAATTTCATGCTACATAACTAGTCACTAAAAGGCGTATATTAAGAAATAAACTTACCAATATGATTTTAACAATTTTTATTTATTCATATGTAAGCTGGCACTATTAACATTTTCTAAGACCTAGGCAGGGATCCATATTAAAAATGTAATCTGACATCATAGAATTTTTAAAACTTACATGGAGTTTTCCATTTCTAAACATATTAAATATGCTTACTGAACAAATTTGTGTATATTTTAAAAGATTATGCATTAACATAACTTATCAGTTGTAAGGAGCTTAGAATGATTGAATAATTTAATAAATGAATTATTCAAGACTATTTAAACCAGCCAAATCCCAAGCAAATTTGTAATTTTATGCACTAGTTCAAGCACACTCTGCTTAATGAAACAAATAAATACATGGTAACCACAGTCAGTTATCATGACTGATAAATAATAATGTAGACATAAGTAAACATTAAATGTATTTTGGTCATTTTGAAATGACCTTGGTATGATTTTCTTTTTTTTTAATTTAAATTTATTTATTTTAATTGGAAGCTAATTACTTTACAATATTGTATTTGTTTTGCCATACATCAACATGAATCTGCCACAGGTGTACATGAGTTCCCCATCCTGAACCCCCCTCCCACCTCCCTCCCTGTACCATCCCTCCGGTTCATCCCAGTGCACCAGCCCCAAGCATCCTGTGTCCTGCATCGAACCTGGACTGGCAATTCGTGTCTAATATGATATTATACATGTTTCAATGCCATTCTCCCAAATCATCCCACNTAATTACTTTACAATATTGTATTTGCTTTGCCATACATCAACATGAATCTGCCACAGGTGTACATGAGTTCCCCATCCTGAACCCCCCTCCCACCTCCCTCCCTGTACCATCCCTCCGGTTCATCCCAGTGCACCAGCCCCAAGCATCCTGTGTCCTGCATCGAACCTGGACTGGCAATTCGTGTCTAATATGATATTATACATGTTTCAATGCCATTCTCCCAAATCATCCCACCCTCTCTCCCTCTCCCACAAAGTCCAAAAGACTGTTCTATACATCTGTGTCTCTTTTGTTCTCTTGCATACAGGGTTATCATTACCATCTTTCTAAATTCCATATATATGTGTTAGTATACTGTATTGGTGTTTTTCTTTCTGGCTTACTTCACTCTGCATAATAGGCTCCAGTTTCATCCACCTCATTAGAACTGATGCAAATGTATTCTTTTTAATGGCTGAATAATACTCCACTGTGTATATGTACCACAGCTTTCTTATCCATTCATCTGTTGATGGACATCTAGGTTGCTTCCATGTCCTGGCTATTATAAACAGTGCTGCGATGAACATTGGGGTACACGTGTCTCTTTCAATTCTGGTTTCCTCAGTGTGTATGCCCAGCAGTGGGATTGCTGGGTCATAAGGCAGTTCTATTTGCAATTTTTTAAGGAATCTCCACACTGTTCTCCATAGTGGCTGTACTAATTTGCATTCCCACCAACAGTGTAAGAGGGTTCCCTTTTCTCCACACCCTCTCCAGCATTTATTGCTTGTTGACTTTTGGATCGCAGCCATTCTGACTGGTGTAAAATGGTACCTCATCGTGGTTTTGATTTGCATTTCTCTGATAATGAGTGATGTTGAGCATCTTTTCATGTGTTTGTTAGCCATCCGTATGTCTTCTTTGGAGAACTGTCTATTTAGATCTTTGGCCCATTTTTTGATTGGGTCATTTATTTTTCTGGAATTGAGCTGCATAAGTTGCTTGTATATTTTTGAGATTAGTTGTTTGTCAGTTGCTTCATTTGCTATTATTTTCTCCCATTCTGAAGGCTGTCTTTTCACTTTGTTTATAGTTTCCTTTGTTGTGCAGAAGCTTTTAATTTTAATTAGATCCCACTTGTTTATTTTTGCTTTTATTTCCAGTATTCTGGGAGGTGGATCATAGAGGATCCTGCTGTGATTTATGTCAGAGAGTGTTTTGCCTATGTTCTCCTCTAGGAGTTTTATTGTTTCTTGTCTTACGTTTAGATTTTTAATCCATTTTGAGTTTATTTTTGTGTATGGTGTTAGAAAGTGTTCTAGTATCATTCTTTTACAAGTGGTTGACCAGTTTTCCCAGCACCACTTGTTAAAGAGATTGTCTTTTCTCCATTGTATATTCTTGCCTCTTTTGTCAAAGATAAGGTATCCATAGGTGCATGGAATTATCTCTGGGCTATCTATTTTGTTCCATTGATCTATATTTCTGTCTTTGTGCCAGTACCATAGAAATAATTTTAAAAACACAGATATGTGAAAGTGCTGGCTAGAGGTATAATTTGTTCAAAAAATAAAGTCCCACTTTTGGGTGAAATACTTTCCAAAAGCAATTATTATTTATTCATCAACTTGGGTTTTAAATAAGGAAATTTATGATAGTAAACAGTGGTGGGAGTGATATTTTTAATGTAATTATCTGTTAGAATTTTTTCAGTAGTTTTCTAGGGAGATGCTGAGATTCAGTTGTAAATACTGTTCTCATAGTTATGAAAAGCGCTTAAAAATCAATTCCTTCTATTTTCTAACAATCTACTTTTATTTACATCCACAAACCTAAACCTTAATTTAATGCAAGTATTCAAATTCTGCAAAACAATTAAAATATGTGAATTTCAACTCTGAAATCCTAGCAATTTAAATAACATTCAAATTTTTCTTTCCGTGGATTATCACACATTCTCCTGAATTCTTTATAATAAATTGCTGCTGATTTACTCAATTTGTAAACCAAGAAGGCCATGTTGAAAATGTTTTTTTTTTTCAGTAACTCAGAAATTCAATTCCTCAGTAAGTCTTATCGGTTCTATCTCTGCAATATATATGAAGTCTGTGCACGTCTGTCTACCTACTGCCACACTATAGCTCACTATCATTTCTAATTTAAGTACTCTTAACTAGTCCCTCTGACCCAATCCTCTACACTGTTCTTCATTTCCTGGAGAGCAGAGTGATCTTGCTTAAATTCAAATCAGATAATTTCATTCCCATGCTTAAAACAGTCCCACTGTTTCAATAGCAAAAAACAAATTACAACAATTTTAGCATACTTGAAATAGCTCTACCTTTTTAAAGTTTTCTTTTGTGCTTTGCTCAAAATAAGCACGTAATAAATATTGTTAATGACTGCATCATGAATAAACACCTCACTTTCTAATATATGACGCAATATACTTTTCTGTTTAAATTATTTTTGTCATATTCACACAAAGAAAATCTTGTGAAAAAAGGAAATTTGGATAAATTTAGTTCTTTAAGTTCAATTCAGTTCAGTCGCTCAGTCCTGTCTGACTCTTTGCGACCCCATGAATTGCAGCACGCCAGGCCTCCCTGTCCATCACCATCTCCCGAATTTCACTCACTCTCACGTCCATCGAGTCAGTGATGCCATCCAGCCATCTTATCCTCTGTTGTCCCCTTCTCCTCCTGCCCCCAATCCCTCCCAGCATCAGAGTATTTTCCAATGAGTCAGCTCTTCGCATGAGGTGGCCAAAGTACTGGAGCTTCAGCTTCAGCATCATTCCTTCCAAAGAAATCCCAGGGCTGATCTCCTTCAGAATGGACTGGTTGCATCTCCTTGCAGTCCAAGGGACTCTCAAGAGTCTTCTCCAACACCACAGTTCAAAAGCATCGATTCTTCAGCACTCAGCCTTCTTCACAGTCCAACTCTCACATCCATACATGACCACAGGAAAAATCATAGCCTTGACTAGACAGACCTTAGTTGGCCAAGTAATATTTCTGCTTTTGAATATGTTATCTAGGTTGCTCATAACTTTTATTCCAAGGAGTAAGCTTTAGTGTACCCCTAATCTTTGAAATTTCCCCAGACTAAATATCCAAGCATCCCTTAATCAATGGTAACTGCATTGCCTTCCTCTAAAAAATGGGAAAGTTGGAAAGATCTTTAAAATTCAAGGGTGAGAAGTGTTTCCTACAATAGTTGTCTGGAAATTTGGGAAGTATGTTTGTGCGTGTGTGTGTGTGTGTACAAGAGGCACACCACTGTTATTTAATCACTGTTATTTAGAACATGGGCACCAGGAATTTGAATTATCAATTCTGAGAGAGATGGGAATACCAGACCACCTGATCTGCCTCTTGAGAAATCTGTATGCAGGCCAGGAAGCAACAGTTAGAACTGAACATGGAACAAGAGACTGGTTCCAAATAGGAAAAGGAGTACATCAAGGCTGTATATTGTCACCCTGCTTATTTAACTTATATGCAGAATATATCATGAGAAACCCTGGACTGGAAGAAACACAAGCTGGTATCAAGATTGCTGGGAGAAATATCAGTAACCTCAGATATGCAGATGACATCACCCTTATGGCAGAAAGTGAAAAGGAACTAAAGAGCCTCTTGATGAAAGTGAAAGAAGAGAGTGAAAAAGTTGGCTTAAAGCTCAACATTCAGAAAATGAAGATAATGGCATCCAGTCCCATCACTTCATGGGAGATAGACAGGGAAACAGTGGAAACAGTGTCAGACTTTTTTTTTCTGGGCTCCAAAATCACTGCAGATAGTGACTGCAGCCATGAAATTAAAAGATGCTTACTCCTTGGAAGAAAAGTTATGACCAACCTAGATAGCATATTCAAAATCAGAGATATCAGTTTGCCGACTAAGGTCCATCTAGTCAAGGCTATGGCTTTTCCAGTAGTTACGTATGGATGTGAGAGTTGGACTGTAAAGAAGGCTGAGCGCCAAAGAATTGATGCTTTTGAACTGCGGTGTTGGAGAAGACTCTTGAGAGTCCCTTGGACTGCAAGGAGATCCAACTAGTGCATTCTGAAGGAAATCAGCCCTGGGATTTCTTTGGAAGGAATGATGCTAAAGCTGAAATTCCAGTACTTTGGCCACCTCATGCGAAGAGTTGACTCATTGGAAAAGACTCTGATGCTGGCAGGGATTGGGGGCAGGAGGAGAAGGGGACGACCGAGAATGAGATGGCTGGATGGCATCACTGACTTGATGGACGTGAGTCTGAGTGAACTCCGGGAGTTGGTGATGGACAGGGAGGCCTGGTGTGCTGGGATTCATGGGGTCGCAAAGAGTAGGACACGACTGAGTGCCTGAAGTGAACTGAACTGATGATATGTTTTAAAATATAAGGAATGAACAATTGTTGCATACCCCACACAAATCGACTATTTAATCAGGCATTTATATGGGTTAGAACCTCTGTTTTTAATTATTTAAAGCTAAATTATTCTATTTCACATATAAATATATAGCACTTAGATGCTTTTAGTATACACTGAATTTCCAGGTATGAAGTTTTCCTGAATACTGAGGCATAACTGTTACATTTTTCCCTTAAATTGTTCATTATTTGGAAAACTTATACTACTAAGAGAAAAGCCTTTCTTGTTTAATGTATGATGAATACTAAATATTTGTTGTATTTAAATTACTAATATAATGCCCTCTACTGAGTCTGTTTTTCTAGCTTTCCCATTCATGATGATCATTTTGTGTATATGTATGTGTGTGTGTGTGTGTGTGTATAAATAAATCTATGTAAACTTTACTTCTAAATATGAAAAATAGTAATAATACTTATATGCTTTTTGTTACTTATCTTCAAACTTATTCATTATAAGTAGATATAAGCATTTTATGGCTTCCCAGGTGGTGCTGGTGGTAAAGAATCCACTTGCCAATACAGGAGACATAAGAGATACAGGTTCAATCCCTGAGTCAGGAAGATCCCCTAGAAAAGGGCATGACAACACACTCCAGTATTCTCACCCGAAGAATCCCATGGAAGGGATATAGCCCATAGGGTTGCAAACATTTGGAGACAACTGAAGCAAGTGGCATGCATGCATAAGCATTTTACCGCTTTACTTTTGAACAAATCTTGCCCATTTACATATTGAAATGCAGATGTATCATTTATTTTAAATTAATTTTCCTTTTATAACTCTTTTAAAAAATCAACATCATGGTGTTATCTTGATTTTCTTTTTCAAAAATTATTTATTGATAGTTTATATTATTTTATATTTAATTTCAAATATTTAGAAATAGGAGGATCAATAATCTCTTCTCCTGAAGATATCCATGTCCTAATCACCAGAATATGTGATTATGTAGCTTTATATATTAAAAAGGACTCTGCAAATAGGATTGAGTTAGTGATCTTTCAATGAGATTATCCTGATTATCCAGATGGGCCCAATGCTATTACAAAGATCCTTACAAGCTAAAGAAGAAGGCAGCAGTTTCACCATGATCCAATTGCTGGCTTTGAAGAAGGATAGTGGGGCCAAGAACCAAGGAATACAACCAGTCTCTAAAAGTTGGAAAAGACAAGCAAAAAGATTGTTCCCTAGAGCTTCTAGAAAAATGCTATTGATTTGTAGGGCAGCAATAGAGATACAGACAAAGAGAACAGACTTGTGGACACAGTGAGGGAAGGAGAGGATGGGACAAGACAAGAGGGTAATATTAAAACACATACATCACCAAATGTAAAACAGATAGCCAGTGGAAATTTGCTGTATGATACAGCGAGCTCAACCTGGTGCTCTGTGACAACCTAGAGGGTGGGATGAGGTGAGAGGTGGGAGGGAGATTTAAGATGGAGGGAACATATGTAAACCTATGGCTGATTCATATTTTTATATGACACAACATTGTAAACAATTATCCTCCAATTAAAAATAAACTATAAAAAGACCTGTCTAAAATCCCACATTTTCCACAAAACTTTCCTTGATTTTCAAGGCTTGTTATCTCTCTCATCAAAAGCCCTACAATAAAATATTTGCCCCATAACTTTTGGCATACATGCCATATTAATTATATGTTGTTTGAAGCTAAGGACCTTGTTTTGTCCTGGATTTTGTGTTCTTTGAGCCACGGCTACTAGGATGTCATGCTTTTACCCTAGTACTAATAATATTTGCTTGCAATTATACGTTTATTCCTTGACTAAATCTTCCTGAGTTTTATTAACATTGATAAAATAAAATGATCAGAAATTATTATCTTTAAACGAGTTAAATAGAAAAATAAAAGTAAACCTACATTACTGACTATGCTAAAGCTTTTGACTTTGTGGATCACAAAAAAACTGTAGAAAACTTTTAAAGAAATGGAAATACCACATCACCTGACCTGCCTCCTGAGAAATCTGTATGCAGGTCAAGAAGCAGCAGTTAGAACTGGACATGGAACAACAGACTGGTTGCAAATTGGGAAAGGAGTATATCCAAGCTGCATATTGTCACCCTGCTTTTTTAACTTAGAAGCAGGGTACATCAGGGTACATCCATCCAGGATGGATGAAGCACAAGCTGGAATCAAGATTGCCAGGAGAATTATCAATAACCTTAGATATGCAGATGGAATCACCCTTATGGCAGAAAAGTGAGGAGGAACTAGAGAGCCTCTTGATAAAAGTGAAAGAAGAGAGTGAAAAATCTGGCTTAAAACAACATTCAAAAGATCATGGCATCTAGTCCCATCACTTTGTGACAAATAGGTGGGGAAACAATGAAAAAACTCACAGATTTTATTTTCTTGGTCTCCAAAATCATTGCAGACGGTGACCGCAGCCGTGAAATTAAAAAACACTTACTCATTGGAAGAAAATCTATGACAAACCCAGACGGCATATTAAAAAGCAGAGACGACTTTGCCAACAAAGATCCACCAAGTCAAAGCTATGGTTTTTCCAATAGTTATGTATGGATGTGAGAGTCGGACCATAAACAAACCTGAACACTGAAGAATTTATTCTTTTGAACTGCAGTGGTGGAGAAGACTCTTGAGAGCCCTTTGGACTGCAAGAAGTTCAAGCCAGTCAGTTTTCAAGAAAATCAGTCCTGAATATTCGCTGAATGGACTGATGGTAAAGCTGAAGCTCCAATACCTTGGCCACCTGATGTGAAGAACTGGCACACTGGAAAAGACCCTAATCCTGGGAGAGATTGAGGGCAGGAGGAGAAGTGGACGACAGAAGATGAGATGGCTGGATGTCATCACTGACTAGATGGGCATGAGTCTGAGAAAGCTCTGGGAGTCAGTGATGGACAGGGAAGCCTGACCTGCTGCAGTCCATGGGTTTGGAAAGGGTCAGACATGACTGGGTGACTGAACTGAATTGAACATTATTCTGATAAAATCTGACACAATTACTGGAAGTAAATCTTAAATTTCTGCTGTCTAGTTAAAATGACCACATTGTAAGGGTAAGGTCTGCAATCATGAGAATAAATAACATATTCTTAAAATGTAAAATATTGTTACAAAATTGTAATCATGTAAACCAAATATTCCAATTTAATATAATATTTACCAAAGTCATGCAGAAGTGTTATGAATTAAGTTAACAGTCTCATAGAACCCTCTGCCACGATGGATATGTTCTGCATCTGTCCTGTTCAATACATTAGCCGCTAGCCAAATGGGACTATTTGGTACTTGGCACATGGTTACTGTGTTAGAGGAAATAAATTTTAAATTTATTTCATTTTCTGATTTGGTTTGTGATATGTGGTTTGTGGTTATCATCTTTGGAAGCTCAGTATTTCACTCTAAATTCTTATAATTATTTTTATCCATAGGCACAGAGTTGAACTCATAGAAAATTTCCACAATATTTGTTATATAAAATAACATACAAGTATAAAAAATATTGAACTACTACTAACTTAATTTTTTAAAGAGACAAACAACTGAAATAAAACATCAGAACTCCTGAAAGTTAATATTTTATTTCATATTTAAAAGATATGTGAATATTAATCAAATTAACAAATATCAAACACAAAGACAATTATGAAAAGCAGCAAGAGAAAAGCAACAAATAACACACAAGGGGATTCCCATAAGGATAACAGCTAATCTTTTAATAGAAACTTTTCAGGCCAGAAGGGAATGGCAGGACATAAAGTGATTAAAGACTTTCAGTACAACCCAGATTACTGTATATAGCAAGGATCTCACTCAAATATGAAGGAGAAATCAAAAGCTTTATAGACAAGCAAAAGCTGAGAGAATTCAGCACCACCAAACCAGCTCTTCAACAAATGCAAAAGGATCTTCTCTAGACAGGAAACACAGAAAAGGTTTATACACTCGAACCCAAAAAAACAAAGTAAAGGGCAATGGGATCATGCTTATTAATAATTACCTTAAATGTAAATGGATTCAATGCCCCAAACAAAAGACAAAGACAGTCTGAATGGATAAAAGAAAAATAAGACCCCTGTATATGCTGTCTGCAAGAGACCCACCTCAAAACAAGGGACACATACAGACTGAAAGTGAAGGGCTGGAAAATGATATTTCACACAAATGGAGACCAAAAGAAAGCAGGAATAGCAATACTCATATCAGATAAAGTAGACTTTGAAATAAAGGCCATGAAAAGAGACAATGAAGGACACTACATAATGATCAAAGGATCAATCTAAGAAGAAGATATAACAATTAGAAATATATAGGCACCCAACATAGGAGCACCACAATATATAAGGCAAATGCTAACAAGTATGAAAGGGGAAATTAACAATAACAAAATAATAGTGGGAGACTTTAATACCCACTCACACCTATGAATAGATGAATTAAAAAGAAAATTAGCAAGGAAACACAAATTTTAAATAATACAATGGACCAGTTAGACCTAATTGATATCTATAGGACATTTCACCCCCCAATGAATTTCACCTTTTTCTCAAGCACACACAGAACCTTCTCCAGGATAGATAACATCCTGGGCCATAAATCTAGCACTGATAAATTCAAAAAAATTGAAATCATTTCAAGCATCTTTTCTGATCACAATGAAGATAGATTAGATGTCAAAACAGAAAAAAAAAAAGCTATTAAAAATACAAACATATGGAGGCTAAACAACATGCTCCTGAATAATCAACAAATCACAGAAGAAATCAAAAAAGAAATAAAGATATGCATAGAAATCAATGAAAATATAAACACAATAACTCAAAACCTATGGGATTCAGTGAAAGCAGTGCTGAGGGGAAGGTTCATAGCAATATAAGCTTATCTTAAGAAACAAGAGAAAAATCAAATAAATAACCTAACTATAAACCTAAAGAAACTAGAAAAAGAAGAAATTAAGAAACCTGAGGATAGTAGAAGGAAAGAAATAAAAGTTAGGCCAGAAATAAATGAAGAATAAACAATGGAGACTATAGCAAATATCAACAAAACTAAAAGCTGGTTCTTTGAGAAGATAAATGAAATAGACAAACCACTAGCCAGACTCATCAAAAAAAAAAAAAGGAGAAGAATCAAATCAACAAAATTAGAAATGAAAATAGAGAAGTCACAACAGATAACACATAAATACAAAGGATCATAAGAGACTACTATCAGCAACTATATGCCAATAAAAGACAACTTGGAAGAAATGAACCAATTCTTAGAAAAGTATAATTTTCCAAAATTGAACCAGGCAAAAATAGAAAATCTTAACAGACACATCACAAGCATGGAAATCAAAACTGTAATCAGAAATCTTCCAACAAACAAAAGCCCTGGACCAGATGGCTTCATAGGTGAATTCTACCAAAAATTTAGAGAAGAGCTAACATCTATCCTATTCAAACTCTTCCAGAAAATTGCAGAGGAAAGCAAACTTCCAAATTCATCCTATGAGGCCACAATCATCAAAAAAAAAAAACAAAACAGACAAAGATGTCACCAAAAAGAAAACTACAGACCAATATCACTAATGACATTGATGCAAAAATCCTTAAAAAAATTTCTAGGAAACAGAATCCAACAGCATATTAAAAAGACCATACATCATGACCAAATGGGTTTTATCCCAGAGATGCAAGGATTCTTCAATATTCACACATCAATCATCACATTAACAAATTAAAAGATAAAAACCATATGATTATCACAATAGATGCAGAGAAAGCCTTTGATAAAATTCAATATCTATTTATGATAAAAAACCCTCCAGAAAGCAGGCATGGAAGGAACATACTTCAACATAATAAAAGCTATATATGATAAACCCACAGCAAACATCATCTTCAATGGTGTTAAATTGAAAGCATTTCCACTAAAGTCAGGATCAAGACAAGGTTGCCCACTCGTGACTACTATTCAACATAGTTTTGAAAGTTTTAGCCACAGCAATCAGAGCAGAAAGAAAAATAAAAGGAATCCAGATTGGAAAAGAAGAAGTAAAACTCTCACTGTTTGCAGATGACATGATCCTCTGCAGAGAAAACCCTAACGCCACCACCAAAACATTACAAGAGTTAACCAATGAATATAGTAAAGTTGCAGGATATAAAATAAACACTCAGAAATCCCTTGCATTCCTATACATTAGCAATGAGAAAACAGAAAGAGAAATTAAGGAAACAATTCCATTCACCATTGCAGCAAAAAGAATAAAATACTTAGCAATAAATGTACCTAAAGAAATAAAAGACTTATATGTAGAAAACTATAAAACACTGATGAAAGAAATCAAAGATGGCACAAATAGATTGAGAAATATACCAAGTTCGTGGATCAGAAGAACCAATATAGCAAAAAATGAGTATACTACCCAAAGAAATCTATAGATTCAATGCAATCCCTATCAAGCTACCAACAGTATTTTTCTAAGGACTAGAACAACTAATCTCACAATTTGTATGGAAATACAAAAAAAAACACAGAATAGCCAAAGCAATCTTGAGAAAGAAGAATGGAACTGGCAGATTCAACCTGCCAGACTTCAGGCTCTACTACAAAGCCACAGTCATCAAGACTGTACCATACTTGCACAAACACAGAAATATAGATCTATGAAACAAAATAGAAAGCCCAGAGATAATTCCATGCACCTATGGATACCTTATTTTGACAGAGGAGGCAAGAATATACAATGGATTAAAGACAATCTCTTTAACAAGTAGTGTTGGGAAAACTGGTCAACCACTAGCAAAAGAATGAAACTAGAACACTTTCTAACATCACACACAAAAATAAACTCAGAATGGATTAAAGATCTAAATGTAAGACCAGAAACTATAAAACTCCTAGAGGAAAAAAATAGGCAAAACACTCTCTGACATAATCACAGCAGGATCTTCTATGACCCACCTCCAAGAGTAATGGAAATAAAAGTAAAAATTTAAAAATGGGACCTAATTAAACTTAAAAGCTTTTGCAAAATGAAGGAAACTATAAGCAAGGTGAAAAGACAGCCTTCAGAATGGGAGAAAATAATAGCAAACAAAGCAACTGACAAAGAATCTCAAAAATATACAAGCAACTCCTGCAGCTCAATTCCAGAAAAATAAATGACTCAATAAAAAAATGGGCCAAAGAACCAAGCAGACATTTCTCCAAAGAAAACATACAGATGGCTAACAAACACATGAAAAGATGCTCAACATCACTCAGTATCAGAGAAAGGCAAATCAAAACCACGATGAGGTACTATTTCACGCCAGTCAGAATGGCTGCTATCCAAAAGTCTACAAACAATAAATGCTGGAGAAAGTGTGGAGAAAAGGGAACCCTCTTACACTGTTGGCGGGAATGCAAACTAGTACAGCCACTATGGAGAACAGTATGGACATTCCTTAAAAACCTGAAAATAGAACTGCCTTATGACCCAGCAATCCCACTACTGGACATACACACGGAGGAAACCAGAACTGAAAGAAATACGTGTACCCCAGTGTTCATCGCAGCACTGTTTACAATAGCCAGGACATGGAAGCAACCTAGATGTCCATCAGCAGACAAATGATTAAGAAAGCTGTGGTACATATATATAATGGATATTACTCAGCTATTGAAATAGAATACATTTGAGTCCATTTTAATGAAGTGGATGAAACTGGAGCCTATTATATAGAGTGAAGTAAGTCAGAAAGAAAACACCAATACAGTATCAGTTCAGTTCAGTTCAGTTGCTCAGTCGTGGCTGACTCTGAGACCCCATCAACTGCACCACACCATGCCTCCCTGTTCATCACCAACTCCCGGAGTTCACCCAGACTCACATCCATCGAGTCAGTGATGCCATCCAGCCATCTCATCCTCGGTCGTCCCCTTCTCCTCCTGCCCCCAATCCTTCCCAGCATCAGAGTCTTTTCCAATGAGTCAACTCTTCACAGGAGGTGGCCAAAGTACTGGAGTTTCAGCTTTAGCATCATTCCTTCCAAAGAACACCCAGGACTGATCTCCTTTAGGATGGACTGGTTGGATCTCCTTGCAGTCCAAGGGACTCTCAAGAGTCTTCTCCAACACCACAGTTCAGAAGCATCAATTCTTCAGTGCTCAGCTTTCTTCACAGTGCAATACTCACATCCATACATGACCACAGGAAAAACCATAGCCTTGACTAGATGGACCTTTGTTGACAAAGTAATGTTTCTGCTTTTCAATATGCTATCTAGGTTGATCATAACTTTTCTTGCAAGGAGTATGCGTCTTTTAATTTCATGGCTTCAGTCACTATCTGCAGTGATTTTGGNGCTCAGCCTTCTTCACAGTCCAACTCTCACATCCATACATGACCACAGGAAAAACCATAGCCTTGACTAGATGGACCTTTGTTGACAAAGTAATGTTTCTGCTTTTCAATATGCTATCTAGGTTGATCATAACTTTTCTTGCAAGGAGTATGCGTCTTTTAATTTCATGGCTTCAGTCACTATCTGCAGTGATTTTGGAGCCCAAATAAATAAAGTCTGATACTGTTTCCACTGTTTCCCCATCTATTTCCCATGAAGTGATGGGACCGGATGCCATGATGTTCGTTTTCTGAATGTTGAGCTTTAAGCCAACTTTTTCACTCTCCTCTTTCACTTTCATCAAGACGCTCTTTAGTTCCTCTTCCCTTTCTGCCATAAGGTTGCTGTCATCTGCATATCTGTGGTTATTGATATTTCTCCCGGCAATCTTGATTCCAGCTCGTGTTTCTTCCAGTCCAGCATTTCTCATGATGTACTCTGCATAGAAGTTAAATAAGCAGGGTGACAATATACAGCCTTGATGTACTCCTTTTCCTATTTGGAACCAGTCTGTTCCATGTCCAGTTCTAACTGTTGCTTCCTGACCTTCATGCAGATTTCTCAAGAGGCAGGTCAGGTGGTCTGGTATTCCCATCTCTCTCAGAATTTTCCACAGTTTATTGTGATCCATACTGTCAAAGTATTAACGCATATTTATGGAATTTAGGAAGATGATAATGATAACCCTATATACGAGATAGCAAAAGAGACACAGATGTAAAGGACAGACTTTTGGACTTGGTCGGAGAAGGTGAAGGTTGGATGATTTGAGAGAATAACATTGAAACATGTATATTATCATATGTGAAGCAGATCACCAGTCCAGGTTCGATGTATGAGACAGGGTGCTCAGGGCTGGTGCGTTGGGATTACCCTGAGGGATGGGATGGGGAGGGACGTGGTATAGGGGTTCAGGATGAGTACAAATGTCCACCCGTGGCTGATTCATGTAGATGTATGGCAAAAACCACCACATTATTTTAAAGTAATTAGTTTCCAGTTAAAATAAATAAATTAATTTTTAAAGCCAAGAAGAAAAATAAATAAAAGATATGTGAAAGATGTGAAATCTGAGGAAAACATACTAACTTTATTATTTTTGTCATGGATGTCCTATTTAAACAGATTTAAAAGCAAAAATAAATGCACATGTCAATTACAATGTTGTCTTATTATTGCTTGTGTTTATGTGCTCCCTTACATTACTGCAGTACCTGAATATTATTCTATCTATGTATGTAAAAGTGATTTCTGAATTTTATATTTGAGAATATAATTATAACCAAAAAGTAGATGCCAGTTTCACTGCATAAACTCCTAACACTTCCCACAAGCCTTTGCTTTTATCTTTGATAATGTCCTATATGTTTGGAGTCCCATAGACTTTGTACCACTAGTTTGAAATTTTCCCATTCATTCCTGCCCTGATTTTTGCACCTCAACTTATAATTTATCATTGATTTTAATTAGCCTCAAATCACACACACAATCCACTGAACTGAATGACAACTAGGGAAACAATACAGTAGAGCCTTAGAAGTAATCAGATGACACATGAGGAGCACTTTAAGATACAGGAAATTCATTTCATGGAACAATATTGTAGCACTTTCTTTAAGTCTTTAAGCTTTTTGTGATCAGATCTCATATGTAATTATTTGGCTGGTCTGGAAAATGAAGGCACACTGTCTATTGATCACAGCTTGTCATTGTATGTTGTAAAAATAATTACGAAAATTGGCTAAATAATTTTTCAACTCATTATCTGCAGAGGCACAATGGAAATAAAACAATTGGGGATTCTAAACACTATGTATGCTTTACACTTTGAATCATTTACAACTTCTATAATCCTATACCACAGACTTCCTATCATAACTATCACTAATTGTTGTGATTTGAAGAGACATAAAAAAAGCTAAGTAATTGCTCCAAGTTCAAAGAGATATGAGATAACAAATCTGGAATTTTAATTTAGAAATCCATTATCATTTACTAAAGAAACTAACTTTTGAAGTTTCAGTTTCAGGAAAGTGTACATCTGAAACCAGATAAGTGAAACATAAAACATGATCTTTTTATCTACAAAGTCAAAAAATTTCATTTTGGTTCACACAGCAAACTATAGACTTTGATCTTTTTTCCGTAAACTAACAATTAGTCCTCTTCACCCTTACAATGATCATTCAATATAGCAAAATACAATTGCTAAATGGATACTAGGATCTCACTGAAGAACTAGCCTATCAACAAAGAAACTATTTTCATCTATGCTTAGCTACATGTGTAATAAGACTCCCACTTATGGTTGACATTCAGCAAGAAGCATTATAGCATAGTGTATATGGCATAATATGAATATTATGAGCTCAAGCTGTCAGGTTTCAATTCATGGCTCTGACGTTTACTACCCCTGCGACCTTGGACAAGTTACTTAAATCCTCTGTGTCTTCATTTTCCTCATTTGCAATAAAGCAATAGGACAATAATCAGTAATTGTAAATATCATATTTAGAGTTAGTGATGGACAGGGAAGCCTGGCATGCTGAGTCCATGGGGTCACAAAGAGCTGGACACAACTGAGCAACTGAACTGAATAGGACAACAGTACTACTTGTCTCATGGAGGCTAGAATGACTTAGCCAGTTTATGTATTCACTGTACTTAGAATAGCACCCCGATACACATGCATGCAGGGCTTCCCAGGTGGTGCCAGCGGTAGAACCACCCTGCTGATTCAGGAGACATAAGAGTTGTGGGTTTGATCCTTAGGTCAGGAAGATCCCCTGGAGGAGGAAATGGAAACCCACTCCAGTATTCTTGTCTGGAGAATCCCATGGTCAGAGGAACCTGGTGGGCTACTGTTCATAGGGTTGCAAAAGATCAGACATGACTGAAGCAATTTACACACACACACACATACACAATTATAACCATACTGTAAGCGAGAACTATCAGAGTTTTTATCTACTGTATCTTAATTATTAATGAAAATACCTTTGAAAAATAATTATGGGCATGTTCTCAGATGTTACATTTTTTAAAAATCCATCTTCCAACCTCCCTCTGAAGTGATTATAAAAGTGTATTAGATAGAAATTCGCTAAGCATTTTACATACATTCTGTAATTTGACTTAAGTTCTTTCGCCAACAATCTGTGACATGTTATCTCCCATTTTCAAGTGTGAATACTGAGTTTCATAAAATCTAGGTGACTTAGTCAAAAGCATATGGCTTTAGAAACAAATGGTTTATGACTCCACACCTGCCAATTTTCCCACCAATTCAGGTTGTCTTTGCCCAGCTGGACATGGATTCACATGAGACTGTTTTCAAGGATACATTAAGCCTCCTCATCTCAAGTAGATAATATCATTTTGTTAGTCCTACCTTATATTAAGTTCCAGGCTTCCCTTGTGGCTCAGTTAGTAAAGAATCCTCCTGTAGTGTGGGAGACCTGGGTTTGATCCCTGGGTTGGGAAAATTCCCCTTGATAAGGGAAAGGCTACCCACTCCAGTATTCTGGCCTAGAGAATTCCATGGACTGTGTAGTCCATATAGTCTCAAAGAGTTAGACATGACTGAGCGACTTTCACCTTCCTGTCAGGTTCCCTGGTGGATTAGACAGTAAAGAATCTACCTATCAATGGAGGAGACTTGAGTTTGATCCCTGGGTTGGTAAGATCCCCTGGTGGAGGGCATGATCACCCACTCCAATATTCTTGCCTAGAGAATCCCCATGGACAAAGATGCCTGGCAGGCTATAATCCATGGGGTTGCAAAGAGTCAGACACAACTGAGCAGCTAAGCACAGCAAACACAGCACATCTTATGTCAGGAAAAGAAAAAGTGGAGGTAATTTTTTATATATTTCTCATATATAAAATGGATATTTTTAAAAACTATTTTCAAGGTATAGATGCATAATTCAGTGTGCAATTTTCAGTTACATTTGTATTTTTTAACATTCTTTTTTAGCACACAAAGATCAAAATACAGATCTATACTTGGTGGCAGATATATTTCAGGAAACAGGGTTGTTTTCAGATTTTATAAAGGAAATACAATGCAAAAATCATAATTTACAGAACATTCTCAGATTTATCCGAGGGAAATGACTCATTAACAATTATATTAATATTTGTTAATACTAATATTAACTGAAGGTAAGCAACATAAATAAAGAGTTCATATCTTCCCTCAATTCAGTTCAGATGTTACAATCACATGAGTCTATCACAAATATCCAGAAAAAAAAAAAAAAAGCACTTCTTGTTCTTTGAGATTTTTAAATTTTGACTTATGTAAATGAGATGCCAAATTTGTTTATATTCACTAGTATTTAACTGATTTTCTTGTTCATTCTCTACCTAGATCACTAGCTCTCTACTTTATCCCCACATCCTTGCACTTCAGCTATGATTCAGAGCTACAGATCACAGCCTTGGTCTTCTCACCTTCCTTTATATGAAGCTAATTCTCCTGGCCTTCTGAACCACAGCCCTAAACCCACAAACCAGCTAAAGAGGAAGGCATAGGAAATCACTGAACAGTAAGCACATCCTTTCTTATAAAGAACAGAAGTGACAATTGCAGTTTCCCTGTTGGAGGTTTTTTTTTCTTTCTTTCTTTCCAGTCTTTAAGTTTGAAATGACCTGGAGAGATAGAAAACTTATGCCTTAAATCAGTACTTCTAAAATGGTGCATATTCATCTGTTCATACTTGCAAACATCCTCACCTAGTGTGGTAAATGTATGCACATATATGCATGTCCTGAGGAAAGGTGTCTAAGCCTACATATGATCCTGTCTTGTCCCTCCCACAATAACTGATAATTGTTGCGATGACTTTGTGTGTGTGCTCTGTGGTGTCTGACTCTGCAACCCCATGTGACCCACCAGACTTCACTAGCCATGGAATTTTCCCAGAAAAATACTGGAGTGGTTTGTTATTTCCTACTCAAGAGGATCTACCCAACCCAGGGATTGAATCCGAGTCTCTTGAATGTCCTGCATTGGCAAGTGTATTTTTTATCACTGCATCACCTGGGAAGCCCTTATTGTTATGAATTTTTATCTAGATAATCTGATTCCATAAATATGCTAACAATTCTTAATCCTAAGCACAAGGCCAAAATGAAAGGATAAGAAATGTTCTCTACCATCCATCAGTTCCCTAAAGCTTTCTTGTGTCCTCCTCTTAAGCCCAGACTTACTCTATGATCATGCAGTGGGGAGAAGATCAGTGCACAAAAAGGCAGGACTTGAATGCACCTTAATCAATCCCCACCCACCGAACCTGAAGTCTTTCCAGTGAAGCGCACTGTTCACTTGGTAGAGTTTCATCCTTGCATACTCTATAGGAAGTCATGCCAAGCTTCCCACAAGGTGTGTTTTTGTGCCAACCTGCTACTCTTTCTGTGAAGCAGAAAGAAAATCAGGTTCATTGTCTTAAACAGTTTTGTGATACATACCTAGATTTCATACGTGTGAATAGTAAAATAAAAACTTCTTCCCCAGAAGGTTTTTCTCTTAGCCGTTTTCTTTCAAGTACTTCACTGAGTTCCTCCTTAAATATAATCTAGGTAAACATTAGCGTCTCATCATTGGCCAACTGAAATTCAGCGGGACTGTAATGGGAAATGAAGAGCCAAATGCCCAGCATGTTTTCAGTGCCCCACTGAGAGGATCCAAGCACAGGAGGACTTTTGAAGGCAAGAGAGACTCCACACTCTGATCTGTACCATAAGAGGTGCTAAACAAGCTATGAATGGGTCCCATGAATCTTTTAACCAGTGTGATTACAGCTTACAGGAGAAGTCACTGGATACATTTCTCTAAAGTTGAACAATTAAACAGAATCCTGGCTAGCAAACATCAAAAACTCACAGGGCATATTTGATATAAATGAGATCAAAAGAGAAATATTTACCATTCGATAAAAATTTAAAACACCTCTCAAATTTGAATTCTTTGCAAGGTTCAGGGACCATATCCAGCCCTATATTTTATAGTAAACCTAGTTCAATCACTCTCAGCTCAATAAATAACAATAAAAAATATTCCCTTAGGGAGGATATTGCAAAATTTTTCTTTTTTGCTTTTTCCTTGTGCACATAAATCCTTTAATATATAGTTGCTTTTTATAAATCTTCACCAGCCCTGAAAGGAACGTGACAAGAAAGAGTTCACATAACAGTATCTTTGACAATTGTTTTTCATAAGACATATTCTTTGAACTTAAAAAAAAAAAAAAAACCCTACTTATCTAGGTATTTCTCTCTGCCCTGAATCTAGTCATAGAATCTAGAATTCCAATCTAGAATGCTTGGAAATAATGAATAATACTATTTACAGCTACCTTTATTTATCTGTGATCATTCAGTAAAAACATTGTATACTATATACATATATATATTTAACAACACTTTGCTGTAACAATATATCTGACCTCTCTTACCAAATGATTTTAGAGTGCTAACAAGTGACATTTCCTTGGGTAGGAAATGCTTCCTTATGGTCACATTAGAACAAAGATTCGCAGGAATGAAGGGGCTAAAACTCAAGAAGTTCTATGAAGGAGATGGAATGTTTTTTCCCAACTTCCGAACGTTCTTTCAGGTCTGTGAAAGTTTCAGCAACACCTACAATAGTAAACCAAATAATGTACTCAAACCCTAGAGCTTACACTGAAGCCAGCCTCTCTCAAACAAATGGTTTCTGATGGAAAGGGGAGCAGAGAGGAAGAGATGCTGGGACACCAAGCAAAGGTGGCAGACGTGCTTCACGTCTTTGTCTGCCTCCCAAATATACACTCAATAAGGAGCACTCACTTGAAACCTGCTGGCTCCTCCCTTACTTAAATGTACTGCAATCAGTTCTGCATCCAGGATTTCTGGAAGACGGTAGTCCTATTAGTGTTTCCTTTTTTTTTTTATTTTTTGATATTTATTTTTTTTAACCGAGTTTATTTTATTTTATTTTTTAATTTAATAAATAAAAATAATAAACAGAATATAGACTGATGATTCATTTCCCACATGATAGCACACATGTTTCAGTGCCATTCTCCCAAACCTTCCCTCCCTCTCCCTCTCCCTCAAAGTCCAAAAGTCCATTCCATGCATCTGTGTCTCTTTTGCTGTCTCGTATACAGGGTTATCATCACCATGTTTCTAGATTCCATAAATATGAGTTAGTATACTGTATTGGTGCTTTTCTTTCTGGCTTACTTCACTCTGTATTGAGCTCTTGATAACCTAGTAAATTAGGGATAAATTATAACTTACTGACTTCCAATGTACTCTAATGCGAGCATGCTCAGCCGCTCAGTCACGTCCAACTCTTTTCGACCTTATGGACTGTAGCCCACCAGATCCTCTGTCCATGTAATTCTGCAGGCAAGAATCCTGGAATGGGTTGCCATTTCCTTCTCCAGGGGGTTTTCCTGACCCAGGAACCGAACCCACGTCTCCTGCATCTCCTTGCATTGGCAGGCAATTCCTTACCACTGAGCCACCTGGGAAGCCACATACTCTAATATTTTCCAATAAAAACTTGTGTTTGATTGTGAGGAAAGTGGGAAACAACACACAGTAGTCACTGATATACATTACATATCATCATCTCCTAAGCAGAAATCATAGCCAATTACTGCTCTAGAATGACCTCATGTCTGAACGGCCAGTTTGGCAGTATTGGTTTTAACTTGGGTAAAGGCCTCCTTGATCCATTTTCTCCATGAACCCTAATTTTGCCAAATTTGAAAATAACGTTTGTCAATTTAATTCTATGTAAACAACTACTGTTGGCACTTGAGAGACCATCCAATTGAAGCTGTATTTTTTGACCATACCATTCTCTTTTAGTTTGAGTACCTAAGAAATACACAATTGAGTACTCATAGGTTGATAGTCTTGGGTTTATTTGTAAACATCTCCTTTAAAATCACAGGTGGCTCTAGGTCTAGTTATATTTGGCCAGTTCCATGTTCCAATAATCCAACCCAGAAATCATACTTTATCAAAGACCTTGGGTCTAGAATTAGAGGTTTCTCCCTCATAGTAGCTGTTATGGGTCTTCTGATCATTTACCTGGATCTTTTTAAAGAAGTCTACCTCTTGGAGCAATTTGAGTTAATGATTGGTTGGTAAAATATGTATATTTATATATTTTTCCTAAGTCTATATTTTGGTTTCATTTCCACAATGTGAGGACTTAGCCATTATATCATTCAGGGAAGTCTTAAGATGATGCTCCTGGATAAGGCGAGTGAAGTCATATATTCCTTGCTTGCTTGCTAAATTGATTCAATCGTGTCCAACTCTTTGCAACACTATGGACTGTAGCTTGTCAAGCTCTTCTGTCCATGGGATTCTCCAGGCAAGAATACTGGAGTGAGTTGCCATGCCCTCTTCCAGGAGAATCTTCCCAACTCAGGGATCAAACCTGTCTCTTGCATCTCCTGCATTGGCAGGAGGGTCTTTAACATTAGCACCACTTAGGTAGTTCCATATATTTCTGTTCAGTTCAGTTCAGTCACTCAGTCATGTCCGACTCTTTCCGACCCCATGAATCGCAGCACGCCAGGCCTNCAGTCCCAGGCATCCTGCATCCTGCATCGAACCTAGACCGGCAATTCATTTCACTTATGATATCATACATGTTACATACATACATACATGTTACAAATCATCCCACCCTCTCCCTCTCCCACAGAGTCCAAAGGGCTGTTCTGCACATCTGTGTCTCTCTTGCTGTCTCACATACAGGTTTAGCACTACCATCTTTCTAAATTCCATACATATGTGTTAGTATACTGTATTGGTGTTTTTCTTTCTGGCTTACTTCACTCAGAATAATCAGCTCCAGTTCCATCCACCTCATTAGAACTGATTCAAATGTATTCTTTTTAATGGCTGAGTAATACTCCATTGTGTATATGTACCACAGCTTTCTTATCCATTCATCTGCTGATGGACATCTAGGTTGCTTCCATATCCTGGTTATTATAAATAGTGCTGCAATGAACATTGGGGTAAAAATTCAGTCACATATATATATATATATATATATATATATCACATGTAAAATAACAGTGTGTATTATACACACATTCAACATATGTTTCACATATTTGACGGGTCACACAAATTTTATTTTATGAGACTTTCCATCACCACAAAATAATGTCAAATTTAATGCTTTTTCCAGTTTAGGTAAATATAGTGATGTTTTCTAGTTTTAACAATGAGCCACTGCAATCATATTCCATAGATAATGTGCATTACAGGTACGTGGACTTCAAATATATAGCAAGTATCTTGTGAGTAAAACATTTAAGCATTATTGAGTTCAAAGCAATTTTTTTTCATTGCTAAAAGTAAAAATACCACAACCCCCAATCAATTCTAAAAAGAATTCTATTTGGAAAAAAAAAAAAAAAAGAGGGGGATTAAAATTGTTTGTATTAGCTACATAATGCCTAAGTTAAAAGCTTAATTTAGCATGTACCAGAAGGAAATAGCAACCCACTCCAGTACTCTTGCCTGGAAAATCCCATGGACAGAGGAGCCTGGTGGGCTGCAGTCCATGGGGTCACTGAGCTACTTCACTTTCACTTTTCACTTTCAGCAAAGCACAGAATTCAAAATAATAATTCTAAATAGGCATGGATGTTATTCAACAATCTCCTTGTGGTCCAAATTTGTTATTTTTCTTTTTTGTATCTTTATGTCTGTCTTAGAGCCTTGTATATATCACTGCACTCATATCTGTAAACTTAATTCTTAACAAAAGACATACTTCATTGCCATCTCCTTAAAAAGGCTTTGCATCTCATTTTAAATACCAATTCACTTTTCTGGCTTATCATCTGCCTCCCCTACCAGATCAAGGACAGGAACCATGATATTGTTTTACTCAGCAGCACAATATTAGCAGCTAATACAGTGAAAATTTGTTAATAATAAATAGATGAACTTAAAGTTCGCTTTTAATTGGTTAACACACACCAGTCAACTTAAACCCTTAAACTCCATCCTCTGGAACTAAATATCTGTCCATTTTAATCACTGTTTCTCTAAAGGAGGGGGGGGGAATCTGACTCCAAGCATCAGATCTTCTCAAGGAATTTTTTGTGTGGTATCCTAATGTTTTTGTAATTTGCTAAGCTCTTTGAAATTTGAATATTCTTATAAGTCAAAATTGAATTTGACTTCTAAATGTGGAGCTACAGCTAGAATTTTTGATAAATGAAAAGGATTGTCATTTTTCATGTTACCAATAAATTTAAGACATGATATTAACAGCAAAAGCTTTCTTTTGTAACAAAAGGAAATATATTTTACTCCTGTTGAAAAAAAAATCTTTATAAAATTGATCTAAAGACACTTAAAAAGGAAGAGGTCAATGGATAATAACCAACATGCCTTCTCTAAAGAAAGTTTCTGTTAGCATTAGGGGACAACATGGAAATTGTAAAAAAAAAAAAAAAAAAAAAAAGGAGATGGAAAATGTGTTTTTGGAAATTTTGAGCAATGTGAAAAAAATTTAAATTAAATAAAGTAGGCTGTGGAGTAATATTTATGTCTGGTTCTTAACATTCAGAGAAAATGAGGGTCTCATATGGTGAGGGGGCTGACAAGCCAGCAGCTAGAACAATGCTTGGAGAAAATGCATTTGAAGCCCTCTTCCCTAGGTCCATCAACCCTCCCCTGACCCATTTAACAATTATATATGTGTATGATTAACAATCCTCCCACCCAGTTAAGCCAGTTAACAAACCCCTCCACCCAGTTAACAATTGCATTTATATGTATCTGTCTACATACACATGTATACATATGTTGTATCTTTCATATTTATATAGATAGGCAAAGTATTCATTATTTTTATTCCCATCATAATATTCATTCACTTAATAAACATTTAGTGAGTTGCTATTGTGCTCCATACACTGTTTTAGATACTAGAATTTCAGAAGCAAAATAAAAATAAGGTTTCAGACCCTGGATAGATAGAAAAACCTCAATTAGCTATTATAAACTGAAATTGTAAACATAGATGGCCAACAGGTAAATAGATTTATTTTAAGTAAATGTGCTAAGAAATTTACAAAAATCTCAGGGCAAATATGACTCAGGATAAAGTTGATTTTTAACAGTATACATATATCTTTTTATACTATTGAATTTTTGACCAATTCATTTTATGTTTGATTACACTGCTCTCATTTTTTCTTAAACTCTGGTTGAAAAAAAATTCAAAATCACAGCTCTATCATTGAACTTGTTCACTTTTATTTACAGTATTAGTTTTATTTTTCAATTTATAGTTTATTTTTGGAAAAATTTAATCCACTTGTCTATTTTGTAATAGGTAACAAAGATAAAAACCTGAACATTCCGGTAAATTTGGCACAAATAAATGCAACATGTCAAAATCCTCTGAAGACAAATGAGACATAAGCTATAAACAAATAACAGACTTTCCACCGTTGAGTCACTGGTAGCAAAAGCCACTGTAGAGGTGTGACCAATCTGAAAATGAGCTGTGTGAAGGCATTTTTTGATCCATGAATTAAAATTGTTTGAGATCTTTTGCCTTTTTACAAAGTGAACACTTTTACTGTGATGGTATTTAGCTTTTACTTGTTTCACACGTGGTAGGGTGAAAATACTTGTCAGGTTTGCCACTCATATGAAATTAGGGCTGGAAGTATTCATAAACAGAATATCTATTCTATATCTATTTCCTGTCCAGTTTAGGGTCCTCAGTTCAGTTCAGTTCAGTCGCTCAGACGTGTCCGACTCTGCGACCCCATGAATCGCAGCACGCCAGGCCTCCCTGTCCATCACCAACTCCGAATTCACTCAGACTCACGTCCATCCAGTCAGTGATGCCATCCAGCCATCTCATCCTCTGTCCTCCCCTTCTCCTCCTGCCCCCAATCCCTCCCAGTCTTTTCCAATGAGTCATCTCTTCGCATGAGGTGGCCAAAGTACTGGAGTTTCAGCTTTGCCATCATTCCTTCCAAAGAAATCCCAGGGTTGATCTCCTTCAGAATGGACTGGTTGGATCTCCTGTAGTCCAAGGGACTCTCAAGAGTCTTCTCCAATGCCATAGTTCAAAAGCATCAATTCATCGGCGCTCAGCCTTCTTCACAGTCCAACTCTCACATCCATACATGACTACTGGAAAAGCTATAGTCTTGACTAGATGGACCTTAGTCGGCAAAGTAATGTCTCTGCTTTTGAATATGCTATCTAGGTTGCTCATAACTTTTCTTCCAAGGAGTAAGCGTCTTTTGATTTCATGGCTGCAGTCACCATCTGCAGTGATTTTAGAGCCCTCAAAATAAAGTCTGACACTGTTTCCACTGTTTCCCCATCTATTTCCCATGAAGTGATGTGTCCGGATGCCATGATCTTCATTTTCTGAATGTTGAGCTTTAAGCCAACTTTTCCACTCTACACTTTCACTTTCATCAAAAGGCCTTTTAGTTCCTCTTCACTTTCTTCCATGAAGGTGGTGTCATCTGCATATCTGGGGTTATTGATATTTCTCCTGGCAACCTTGATTCCAGCTTGTGTTTCTTCCAGTCCAACTTTTCTCATTATGTACTCTGCATAGAAGTTAAATAAGCAGGGTGACAATATACAGCCTTGATGTACTCCTTTTCCTATTCAGGTCCTCACTTCCCCCTTATTCTTACTAGAAAATGAAGAATGAGCAGCAGCCTGATTCTTTCTTTTTGTGCTGCACTAAAGCATTACTCCACAGTAGAGATCACTGTCCCAGGACAGGTAAATATTTATGGTACTAGCATTACTAATAGGTNTGTACTCCTTTTCCTATTCAGGTCCTCACTTCCCCCTTATTCTTACTAGAAAATGAAGAATGAGCAGCAGCCTGATTCTTTCTTTTTGTGCTGCACTAAAGCATTACTCCACAGTAGAGATCACTGTCCCAGGACAGGTAAATATTTATGGTACTAGCATTACTAATAGGTTCTACTGCTGCTAAGTCACTTCAGTCATGTTTGACTCTTTAAGACCTTATGGACTATAGCCCACTAGTCTCCTCTGTTCATGGGATTCTGCAAGCAAGAATACTGGAGTGGGCTGCCATGCCCTCCTCCAGAGGAATCTTCCCAACTCAAGGACACAACCAGTGTCATTTATGTCCCCTGCACTGGCAGGCAGGTTCTTTACCACTAACATCACCTGGGAAGCCTTTTAATTCTCTAATCTGTATTTCTTATACCTGCAATGTGGATAGCTACCAATGGAGAATGTGGTATATTGGTAGACCATGTAGCCTCTGTTTATTGTTGATTTCTAAAATCTTCACAAATTAAATGATAAAATTTTTCTGCTTCTGCTTAGTTGCTTCAGTTGTGGCTGACTCTGTGTGACCCTATGGATGGTAGCTTGCCAGACTCCTTTGTCCATGGGATTCTCCAGGCGAGAGTAGTGGAGCAGGCTGCCGTGTCCTCCTCCAGAGTTTCTTCCCAACTCAGGGATCAAACCTTGTTCTCCTGAACTGCAGGCAGTTTCTTTATCACTGAGCCACCAGGGAAGTCCCAAGTTTTTTCTACTAAAATACAACCTATTATTAAATATCTAATACAAAATAAAGTTTTATTAGCTAAAATTAGAGTTCAAAAATTAACTAATATCTGATCTCATGTCTATCCTTAGTGACTTGAACTTAGATAATTTAAGCATTCTGACCAAACATAATCTGCTAAATTATTAAATTTAAATAGTAATTTCTAATTTTCATCATTATTCCATAATTTAAAACTGATAAATAAACAGAAATAACTTTATGATATAGCCCTTTGACTTCTTCACAAATGAATTCATTATCTCTAGAAAATTACTCTAGAGGAATACAAATATGTACAAATATGGGTATTTATATAATTATACTTTCCCAAACTATGTATATCACATACAAATAAATATAAATACTATCAATGCCTCAAATAACTCTTAGTCACTCAAGTCAAGGCAATTTATGTTGAATAAAAAAAATGTTTTATACACTATAGTATACAGTATATATACAACAATATAACCATGCATTATTATTTACAGTTGTCCTCTTTACTGTGTTTTGAAAAATATCCATTTAAAATAATACTTTGGGAGGAGACTGGATAAGATAGCAGAGTAAGAAGAACCTGAGCTTTCCACTCTAAGGACACACCAAAATTACAACTATTTACAGAGAAACCAGCGATGAGAGAAAACAGAATTTAGCATCAAAAAATCCTCTACAACTAAACATACAAAGAAGAAACCACAAGGAGATGGACAGGAGGGGCAGAGTTCCAGTACAGTCAAAACACATACCGACTCCCCTCTCCCCCGAAAAGACATATATCCCCAGTTAAGCAACCTAATATCAAAAGAATAATTACAATTGAAAATATTCTCCCCAAGAACAAGTCTGAGTCCCATAGCGGTTTGCCCATCCCAGGTCTTCTGTGATGGAAAGAGGAGCCCCTGTAACGTTTGGATTTGAAGACCAGTGTGGCTTACTTTTGGGGAGGAACAGAGGGCTAGGGAGATAGAGACTCCAGTCTTAAAGGGTGTACTCAAAATCTCACACCTTCGGGGGCCCAAGGCAAAAGCAGTAGTTTGAAAGGAGTCTGGGTCACACCCCCTGCTGATTTTGGTGAGTCTCCTGGAAAGGTAGGAGGTAATGGACCTTACCATGGGCAAACAGACACTGGTGGTGGACATTTTGAGGACCTTGTTCCACCATTGGACACTGGTGCTTGCAAGAATCATTTTGGAAACCTTCATCAAGCTTATTAATGCTGGTACTTTGGTTCGAGCACTAGTTGAAGTTGTACGGTTCTGTGAAGATCTACAAGACCTTCTAGAACTAACATCCAAAAAAGATGTCTTTTTCATTATAGTGAACTGGAATTCAAAAGTAGGAAGTCAAGAAACACCTGGAGTAACAGAGAAATTTGGCCTCAGAGTACAGAATGAAGCAGGCCAAAGGCTAATAGAGTTTTGCCAAGAGAACACACTGGTCATAGCAAACACCCTTCCAACACCACAAGAGAAGACTCTACATGTGGACATCACCAGATGGCCAACACTGAAATCAAATTGATTATATTCTTTGCAGCCAAAGATGGAGAAGCTCTATACAGTCAGCAAAAACAAGACCAGGAGCTCAGATCATGAACTCCTTGTTGCCACATTCAGACTTAAACTGAAAAAAGTAGGTAAAACCACTAAGCCATTCAGGTATGACCTAAATCAAATCCCTTATGATTATACAGTGAAGTGACAAATAGATTCAAGGGATCAGATATGTTAGATAGAGTGCCTGAAGAATTATGGACAGAGGATTGTGACTGCCCAGGAATCAGGAATCAGAACCATCCTCAAGATAAAGAAATGCAAAAAGGTAAAATGGCTGTTTGAGGAGGCCTTACAAATTGCTGTGAAAAGAAGAGAAGCAAAAAGCAAAGGAGAAAAGGAAAGATATACCCATTTGAATGCAGAGTTCCAAAGATAGCAAGGAAAGGTAAGAAAGCCTTCCACAGTGATCAATGCAAAGAAATAGAAGAAAACAATAGAATGTAAAAGACTAGAGATCTCTTCATGAAAATTAGAGCTACCAAAGGAATATTTCAGGCAAAGATGGGCACAATAAAGTACAGAAATGGTATGAACTTAACAGAAANAAGCAAAGGAGAAAAGGAAAGATATACCCATTTGAATGCAGAGTTCCAAAGATAGCAAGGAAAGGTAAGAAAGCCTTCCACAGTGATCAATGCAAAGAAATAGAAGAAAACAATAGAATGTAAAAGACTAGAGATCTCTTCATGAAAATTAGAGCTACCAAAGGAATATTTCAGGCAAAGATGGGCACAATAAAGTACAGAAATGGTATGAACTTAACAGAAACAGAAGATATTAAGAAGAAGTGGCAAGAATACACAGAAGAACTGTACAAAGAAGATCTTCATGACCCAGATAACCACAATGGTGTGATCACTCACCTAGAGCCAGACATCTTGGAATGTGAATTCAAGTGGGCCTTAGGAAGCATCACTACAAAAAGAGCTAGTGGAGGTGAAAGAATTCAAGTTGAGATATTTCAAATCCTAAAAGATGATGCTGTGAAAGTGCTTCACCCAATATGCCAGCAAATTTGGAAAACTCAACAGTGGCCACAGAATTGGAAAAGGTCAGTTTTCATCCCAATCCCAAAGAAAGGCAATGCTAAAGAATGTTCAAACTACTGCACAATTGAACTCTTTTCACATGCTAACAAAGTAATGCTCAAAATTCTCCAAGCAAGGCTTAAACAGTACGTGAACCATGAACTTCCACATGTTTGAGCTGGATTTAGAAAAGACAGAGAAATCAAAGGTTAAATTGCCAGCATCCACTGAATCACTGAAAAAGCAAGAAAGTTCCAGAAAAACATCTATTTCTGCTTTATTGACTACGCCAAAACCTTTGACTGTGTGGATCACAACAAACTGTGGAAAATTCTCAGAGATGGGACTACCAGACACCTAGCCTGCCTCCTGACCAATTTTTATGCATCTCAAGAAACAACAGTTATAATTGGACACGGAACAACAGATTGTTTCCAAATCAGGAAAGGAGTATGTCAGTGCTGTCTATTGCCATGCTGCTTATTTAACTTTCACACAGAGTACATCATGAGAAACGCTGGGTTGCAAGAAGCACAGGTGGAATCTAGATTGCTAAGGGAAATATCAATAACCTCAGATAAGCAATGACACCACCCTTATGGCAGAAAGTGAAGAGGAACTAAAAGCCTCTTGATGAAAGTGAAAGTGGAGAGTGAAAATGTTGGCTTAAAGCTCAGGTCAGAAAACTAAGATCATGGCATCTGTTCCCATTACTTCATGGCAAATAGATGGGGAGACATTGGTAATAGTGACAGATTTTATTTTGGGGGGCTCCAAAATCACTGCAGATGGTGATCAGTTCAGTTCAGTCACTCAGTCATGTCTGACTCTTCGCGACCCCATGAATCACAGCACACCAGGCCTCCCTGTCCATCACCAACTCCCAGAGCTCATTCAGACTCATGCCCATCGAGTCAGTGATGCCATCCAGC
This sequence comes from Neotragus moschatus, assembly GCA_006410615.1. Lineage (NCBI taxonomy): Eukaryota > Metazoa > Chordata > Mammalia > Artiodactyla > Bovidae > Neotragus > Neotragus moschatus. The sequence continues at coordinate 408,579 of SJYA01000902.1, read as the reverse complement.
CATCTCATCCTCGGTCGTCCCCTTCTCCTCCTGTCCCCAATCCCTCCCAGCATTAGAGTCTTTTCCAGTGAGTCAACACTTTGCATGAGGTGGCCAAAGTACTGGAGCTTCAGCTTTAGCATCATTCCTTCCAAAGAAATCCCAGGGCTGATCTCCTTCAGAATGGACTGGTTGGATCTCCTTGCAGTCCAAGAGACTCTCAAGAGTCTTCTCCAACACCACAGTTCAAAAGCATCTATTCTTCAGCATTCAGCCTTCTTCACAGTCCAACTCTCGCATCCATACATGACTACTGGAAAAACCATAGCCTTGACTGGACGGACCTTAGTCAGCAAAGTAATATCTCTGCTTTTGAATATGCTATCTAGGTTGGTCATAGCTTTTCTTCCAAGGAGTAAGCGTCTTTTGATTTCATGGCTGTAGTCACCATCTACAGCCATGAAATTAAAAGATGTTTGTTCCTTGGAAGAAAAGCTATGATGCTGGGAGCCAGCACGGGAGATCCCACCATGGCAAAGGTCATGAGGAAGAGCCCTGATGGGCAAAGACAGGACAGGACTCAAGGGACTCCTCGACCCCACCCATGACAAGATCATGCAGGCAAGGCAGATCAAGAACTCAAGAAGTCCTTTAGATCTGCTCGAGCATCTACCCTCGGAACCAAAATCTGTCTGTTATACTACACTCTTCTGACATTAACAGGGGCTATCCCTGACCACCTTTCTCTGGAAAATTAACTCAGAGCTCCAGTTAATAGTCTCCTGCATATAAAAGGAGTGTCTCAGGTCAAACCTCTCTGCTGGCAGACTAGCTTGTGTGACAGGATTATCCACACTCTTGCTACTACATACATTATTGTTAACAAACTCTCAACCATAAACAGCACAGAGAGTTTGGAGTATTTTGAAAGTCTTAGTTAGCATAGGGCTTTTCTAAAGATACAAATCATGTTGGTGAAGGGTTTCATTGCTGAGTTAATGATTACTGCCAGGCCTCCATATCTTTAGACACCTGGGAGTATGTTAATCAATGTAATTGGAATGTAGAAAAAGAAATATAGTAGTTTTGAAATTAGCAATACTAGACTTTTGAGTTAATGAATTTGCTCTTTGTTATAAATCACTGTCTTCCTCTTTCTTTGTTATAAATCATTGAGTGTCCTTGCTATGTAAGAATGTAACTTTATCGCTATCCTAAGACTAAGTAGATCTTAAGGGAAAACAAGTTTTCTGATTGACTAACCTTTATCAATAGAAAGAAAGGTGGCGCCATAAAATGTTAATTGGTCTCCAGACCAGAAGATATTGTAAACAAACGTAAGACCCTTGTAAGAACAAAGATATGCAAAGAACACTGTCTTTAGATAAGGGTCAGAGCAGCTGACCCTGCGTGACTCTTGTTTCTTGCATTTATCTCTATGTACAACTAAAAGTATAAAAGTGGACCTGAAAAATAAAGGAATGGACCAGTTCCAGGAAAGATTGGTTTCCCTCGTGTCATTCTTTCCCTCTGTCCTTTTTTGGCTGAATTCTCATCTGGACCATGGAGGCTCGCCAGACCTACTAATTTTGCCCAGGCTTCTAAGATCTGAACGTGGAGGCAACTTGTGTCTCCGCTCTTTTGGGAGGCTTGGAAGACACCTGTGGCCTACGTAGGTGGTGCAAACCCCTTGTCTCAGGGTTTTATTGGTTCTCCGCGTAAACCAAGTTATTCAGCCTCTTTTCTCCACTAAGTTTCCTACTACCCTATTCTTTTCTAATCTTTCTCCATATCTTTAATTAAACAATTTTCCTCTAGACACCAACTCCATCCTTGCTTCGAATTACCCTGGGTCCACTGGGGCTGGATCCTGGCACTATGAGAAACCTAGACATCATATTAAAAAGCAGAGACATTATTTTGCCAACAAAGGCCCATCTAGTCAAAGCTTTGGTTTTTCCAGTAGTCATGTATGGATGTGAGCTTTGGACTATAAAGATAGCTGAGTGCTGAAGAACTGATGTTTTTGACCTGTGGTGTTGGAAAAGACTCTTGATAGTCTCTTGGACTGCAAGGAGATACTACCAGTCCATCCTAAAGGAAAACAGTCCTGAATATTCAATAGAAGGACTGATGCTGGAGCTGAAACTCCAATACGTGGCCACCTTATGCAAATAACTGACTCGAGGGATTGAAAGTGGGTGGAGAAGGGACGGCATAGGATGAGATGGTTGGATGGCATCACCAACTCAACGGACATGAGTTTTAGTAAGCTCCAGGAGCTGGTGATGAACAGGGAAGCCTGGCATGCTGCAGTCCATGGGGTCAGAAAGAGTCAGACATAACTGAGCCACTGAACTCAACTGAACTGAACTGAACTGGACCCACTCACCAGCCTGCTGACTCCAGTGATGGGATACAGCACACCAAGTAATAGCTGGGTGGGGTCACAGCCCCACCTGTTAGTAGGCAAGCTGCCTCCAGGTGCCCTGAGCCCACTGTCAGTCCAGGACACAGTCCTGTCCACTCAACCCAGGGCCCTAGGACCCAACCCCACACCCCACTGCATAGACACTAACCCCAGGACACTTAGGCCCCTATAGTCAGAGACCCTAGTAGTACACTACATTAACAAATTAAAGAATAAAAAATCATACAACAAACTTATGATGCAGAAATAACTTTTGAAATAATTCAACATTCACTTATGAGAAAACTCTCCACAAAATCAGTGTACAAGGAACATAACATAATAAAGGCCATAAATTCTCCAACCTACGCTTCAACAGTATATGAACTGACAACTTCCAGCTGGATTTAGAAAAGGCAGTAGAACCAAAGATCAAATTGCCAACATCCATGGGATCATCAAAAAAGTGGGAGAGCTCCAGAAAAACATCTATTTCTGCTTCAGTGACTTTGTGAAAGCCTTTGACTTCATGGATCACAACAAACTGGAAAATTCTGAAAGAGATGGGAATACCAGACCACCTAACCTGCCTCCTGAGAAATCTGTATGCAGGTTAAGAAGCAATAGTTAGAACTGGACATGGAAAAACAGAATGATTCCAAATAGGGAAAGGAGTATGTCAAGGCTGTATATCATCACCTTGCTTATTTAACTTAATGCAGAGTACATCATGCGAAATGCCCAGCTGGATGAAGCACAAGCTGGAATCAAGATTGCTAGGAGAAATATCAATAACCTCAGATATACAGATGACACCACCCTTATGGTAGAAAGCAAAGAAGAACTAAAGAGCCTCTTGATGAAAGTGAAAGAGGAGAGTTAAAAAGCGGGCTTAAAGCTCAACATTCAAAAAACTAAGATCATAACTTCCAGTCCTATCACTTCCTGGCAAATAGATGAAAAAACAATGGAAACAGTGACAGACTTTCTTTTCTTGAGCTCCAAAATCACTGCAGACCCAACCATCTCAACTGCAGCCATGAAATTAAGACTCTTTCCCCGTGGAAGAAAAGCTATGACAAACCTAGACAGCATATTAAAAAGCAGAGACATCACACTGACAACAAAGGTCCATCTAATCAAAGCTATGGTTTTTCCAGTACTCATGTATGGATGTGCGATTTGGACCACAAAGAAAGCAGAGGGTCAAAGAATTGGTGCTTTTGAACTTTGGTGTTGGAGAAGACTCTTGAGAGTCCCTTGGACAGAAGGAAATCAAACTAGTCAACCATAAAGAAAATCAGTCCTAAATATTCATTGGAAGGACTAATGTTGAAGCTGAAGCTCCAATACTTTGGCCCCTTGATGTGAATAAATGACTTGCTGGTAAATATCCTGATGCTGGGAAAGATTAGAGGCAGGAGGAAAATGGGACAACAGAGGTTGAGATGGTTAGATGGCATCACCAACTCGATGGACATGAGTTTGAGCAAACTCAAGGAGTTGGTGATGGATAGGGAGGCCTGGCACCCTATAGTCCATGGCATTGCAAAGCACTGGACATGACTGAGTGACTGAACTGAACTGATAATAAACATACAGTTAATGTCACACTTAACAGTGAAATGCTGAAAGCTGTTCCTCTGAGATTAAGAAAAATACAGGAATGCCCTCACACCATAGAATATGAAATGCTAGCCACTGCAATCAAAGTGGACAACAAATAAATGAAATCCATATTGGAAGGAAAGAAATAAAACTGCACTATTGCAGATGATGAAACTATACACAGAAAATACTAAAAATGCCAGAAAACTACCAGAGCTCATTATCGAATCCAACAATTTTACAGGATACAAAATTAATACACAGAAATCTGTCAATTTCTACACACTAATAACAAAAAATCAGAAAGAGAAATTAAATAAATAATCCCATTTGCCATCCAATCAAAAAAAATAAAATAAAATACCTAGGGATAAGTATAACTAAGGAGATACGAGAACTGTACTCTGAAAACTATAAGATGCTGATAAAGAAATTGAGAACAACACATTCAGTAGGAAAAGACTTACTGTGTTCACAGTTAATGTTGTTTTAATGACCATACTACCCAAGGCAATCTACAGATTCAATGAAATCTCTATCAAAATATGTTGCATTTTTCATAGAACTAGAACAAATAATTTAAAATTGGTATGAAAACACAAAAGACTCTGAATAGTCAAAGTACTCATAATCTTGAGAAAGAAGAACAGAAATGGATGTATCACACTCCCTGATTTCAGACCATGCTCCAAAGCTATCAAAACAAAATAATATTGGCACAAAAACAGACACAGAGATCAATAGTACAGAAGAGAGAGTCCAGAAGCAAGTTCACTTCAGTTCAGTCTTTCAGTCATGTCTGATTCTTTGCGACCCCATGAACTGCAGCACACCAGGCCTCCTCCTCCTTTTCTATTTGGTGGTGGTGGTTTAGTTGCTTGGTCGTGTCCAACTCTTGTGACCCCATGGACTATAGCCTGTCAGGTTCCTTTGTCCATGGTGTTCTCCAGGCAAGAATAGTACAGTGGGTTGCCATTTCCTTCTTCTGGGTATCTTCTCTATGCAGAAATTGAACCTGAGTCTCCTGCATTGCAGACAAATTCTTTACCAACTGAGCTATGAGGGAAGCCCTATACTATTTACATATCACCAATAATCCAGAATTATTTAGTGATGAGGCATTTTTGAACTGGGCCATTGAATGGATTTTTGTAGAAGAAAACTTAAGATAAGTTTTCTGAAATTAATTGTTGTCTCCATATTATAGATTCATTCAAAAGTCACTAGACTCTTTAAAGACAAAACTGCTTTTGGTTATATAAGATTGCCAAATATCAGGAAAAGAATGAAAAAGTTCTTATTTCCTGGTTAACAGAGTTCGGTCAGAATGCTACAGACTAGAAATGACTTAATTTTTTCCCTTTGCTCCCAGAAGTAAAGAGGAAAAAACTGTTGTATTCTTACCACTATAAAATGAGGAGGAGGGATCACAAGCTAAGGGCATGAAAATATTCCTTTTAGATCTATAGAGTAGCACTTGAAATATTCTCAACAGATGCAACATAGAAAGTATGGGCACTGTTATGATACATAAATAACATATAAAGTATGTTATTTGTGCACATGATCATGCATGTGTTATTTTTTCTCTTTAAGAAAATTTTTAAATATTCATAGGAAATAATAAATCTAAGACACAGGATTCACATGATTCCTACACACAAAAAATAATATTAATGACCCCACTATACTTCACCATTTATTTAGCAAGCCTGGATGTGAGAGTTGGACTGTGAAGAAGGCTGAGTGCCAAAGAGTTGATGCTTTTGAACTGTGGTGTTGGAGAAGACTCTTGAGAGTCTCTTGGACTGCAAGGAGATCCAACCAGTCCATTCTGAAGGAGATCAGCCCTGGGATTTCTTTGGAAGTAATTATGCTAAAGCTGAAGCTCCAGTACTTTGGCCACCTCATGTGAAGAGTTGACTCATTGGNGGATGTGAGAGTTGGACTGTGAAGAAGGCTGAGTGCCAAAGAGTTGATGCTTTTGAACTGTGGTGTTGGAGAAGACTCTTGAGAGTCTCTTGGACTGCAAGGAGATCCAACCAGTCCATTCTGAAGGAGATCAGCCCTGGGATTTCTTTGGAAGTAATTATGCTAAAGCTGAAGCTCCAGTACTTTGGCCACCTCATGTGAAGAGTTGACTCATTGGAAAAGACTCTGATGCTGGGAGGGATTGGGGGCAGGAGGAGAAGGGGACGACAGAGGATGAGATGGCTGGATGGCATCACTGACTGGATGGACGTGAGTCTGAGTGAACTCTGGGAGTTGGTGATGGACAGGGAGGCCTGGTGTGCTGTGATTCATGGGGTCGCAAAGAGTCGGACATGACTGAGTGACTGAACTGAACTGAACCGAAGTCAAAATTAAATTTCTGTCAAAATGTATCACCAAGTGAATACAAACTGAGAACCATTCATAAAATCATACCAACACCTCAAGTGTTTTTTCATTAACATATTGTTTGGTATCTGGCTACTGTGTGCAAGAGAAATTCCATTTCTGAGAATACAGCATGCCAGAGACTATGTAGAACAGTCCCTGCTTTCACAGGCCTTACATTCTAGGTCTAGAAAAGGACCTGGCTTGTTTGGAAGCACACTGAGAAGACCAGGGGCTTGCAGCATACTAGACAAGAGGAAATGAATTCCCAAATGAATTCAGAGAAACAGACATGTTCCTAAACAGATAGAACCTTGAAGATAATGAGAAGTCTAGATTTCATCATAAATGATGTTATAAAGATGAGATAATGGATTACACTTAAATAACTTGAAAGATCAAGGGTAATGAAATACTGGAGGAGAAACATACTTGGGAGTCAGAATGAACATCAAGATTATGTTTGGGTCAGTTAATTTTGACATGTCTCTTAAGCATCTGAGTATGTAGTTGGAACTTCAGAGGAATACTAAGACCTAGAGTACTAATTTGGCAACCATTAGCATAAAGGCTGTATGTAAACAAAGGCACTAGAGGAGATAAAACTATGAAGAGGATATAAACAGAAAAGAGGAAAAGGCTTACTTACAACTGAGCCGTGGGGCATCCCAACATTTAGACATCAAGCCTAGTAGTAAGAACTGACAAAAGAAACTGACTGATGGCTGGTATTTGAGGAGGAAAATTGAATCTTCAAGAAATTATAGCAACCAGGACAAAAAGCTTTAAGAGGATAAAGAACAATATATCAACACTATCCGTAAGTATTGAGTGTTCAAGTAAAATGGAAAAAAAGAAGTGACCGCCAGATCTGTCAACATGAGTAACTGAAGGTATTGGCAAGATCAGTTTTAGCAGAGCTGTGGAGATGATTACTTCCTATTGGTACTGATTTAGAGAAGAATGGGAGGTGTAGGTGGAGGCAGTGGCAGTTTTAAGAAAAGTTGCTATGAAACGGAGCAGAGAGACAGGAAAGGGAAAATCATTGTATTCAGCAACATTCAAAGAGCAAAACGACACTGAGAGAGAAATGTTTCCTGTTTATTCTTAATATGGACAATCTTATAACATAACTGTATCATGAGGTTAAGTTTCAAAAAAGAATAATAACAAAGGTGGTGATACAGAGGAGAGAGAAGACAATTTTAGGAGAGAGGCCAGATTGGTAGAATCCAGAGGAACAGTTAAAGCACAACATTGGTTTCTGATCCTTAAAAGGCAGCTTTAAATTTTCTGAAGGAAGCCTTAAGGATATACTTTGTCAGATAAGATTTGATATGTTTGAATATTATAAATTTTAAAAACTATATATCTTTGCATTTTTGTATTTTGTTGTATATCTAATTCATTTTATTAAATTCATCATAATTACTGTTAAAATGCTAGCAGGATAAATCCATTAGAAATTAAAAGCATGGCATTAGTAACCTCCTGGCCATTACTACTGGCTCTACCATGTCAGTTTAATCTAAGCAAATTATTTTTTCTTATCATCTATTTCTCAAAAGGAAGAACACAAGAATTTATGTTCTTAGCATTTCTAGTTGACTCCTTACCATAGTAGGAACTGGAAATGCACATTCCTCTGTAGAAATGAAGAACACATGTCCCCTAGTTAGTCTATGAGCATTTGTCAACTCCAGCTAAGGATGTGTCCATGCGAGGAGTTACAAGTCACTATGAAAAGAGTAGGGAAAATGCTTGCAAAAAATGTATGTAACTTACTTAAATAAGAAACACACATAACTATTCCTGATTCTCCCCTGTGCTCAACTCTTCCCCTGAAAGTATTTTAAATTGTAGAGATTTGCCTTAAAAACCTTACTGATAACATAGTATAATAATAACCATAAATATTGTAAATATATGTAAGCTTTATTTATTTTTTAAGTTTTAATTGTTAAAAACATTAAACTTTGACTCCATAGGTTTATTCAAAATTACCTGGTTATTTGTATAGCTAGGATATTTACTGAAAGCGAAGATAAAGATAACTCACTGGATTTCTTTAAAAGCTCAAGAAAAAGTAGCTTAACTTCAAAGAAAAGAAAGCATAAAACCAAATCAGAGGCTTAAAACACAGAAATTTTCCGGGGCTGTTTGTCAGCATATCACATATTAAGAAGCTCAAAATATATTCTGTGAGTAATTTAATCCCTTAAATTTTTTATCCAGTCATAAAATGAAGTTAAAATTCTTAATTATAATGTACGAAGTACATCAATAAGACACATAATTTCTATTCAGCTCCTCATGTCTTTAAAATCACCTAAATGTGTGTGTGTGGGAGGGGATGGGTTCTAACATTTAATTTGCACTTAGACTTTACAATGCCAAAGTCTAGGAGTAAATACAGCATCTTCTAAAGAAAAGTCAGACACATCTGCGAGAATGCCAGGATGCTAAATTTCAGTGAAGACTACCAAAAGTCACTTCTACATCAAGTATTTGAAAAAAAACTGAGAATAATCCTCAGATAACTAGCTATAATACAAAGCTATCTTTTGTTACTTTATTGTGCCTCCTGACCTAAGAGCTTCTCTCTTTTCCTGCTTTCAACAAAGTCTGATATTCTAATGGATTTCAAAGGTCTATTGTTTGATTCTCAGATGCCTTTAGATCTCAGTTTAAGACAAGGTTTTACTTGTCTACTTGATCACCACTGTTGCCGCTAAACACAACTTGCAATTTTGAAAGAGGCTTTGATAAAACCTATACCAAGAAGTCAAAACATGTTCAAAACACCCATGCGCATAGTATGTGATAACACTAAAACTTCCAAAGGCACTGTGAAATTTGATAGCACTATTTTAATCCTCTCATTGTATTGTATTTCAGAGTATGATTGCCTAAAGTTTATTGTGGATGGATAGCTCAAAAATATTTTAAATGTAACTTTTCTCATTCCAAAATACATTATAAGTGACACTATCAATATTATTCAGTTCAGTTCAGTTCAGTGTCCAACTCTTTGCCACCCCATGAATTGCAGCATGTCAGGCCTCCCTGTCTATCACCAACTCCTGGAGTTCACTCAAACTCATGTCCATCAAGTTGATGATGCCATACAGCCATCTCATCCTCAGTCGTCCCCTTCTCCTCCTGCCCCCAATCCCTCCCAGCATCAGAGTCTTTTCCAATGAGTCAGCTCTTCACATGAGGTATTGGAGTTTCAGCTTTAGCATCAGTCCTTCCAATGAACAATCAGGACTGATCTCCTTTAAGACAGACTGGTTGGATTTCCTTGCAGTCCAAGGGACTCTCAAGAGTCCTCAACACCACAGTTCAAAAGCATCAATTCTTCGGCACTCAGCCTTCTTCACATCCATACATGACCACTGGAAAAATCATAGCCTTGACTAGACGGACCTTAGTTGGCAAAGTAATGCCTCTGCTTTTGAATATGCTATCTAGGTTGGTCATAACTTTCCTTCCAAGGAGTAAGCGTCTTTTAATTTCATGGCTGCAGTCACCATCTGCAGTGATTTTGGAGCCCCCCAAAATAAAGTCTGACACTGTTTCCACTATTTCCCCATCTATTTCCCATGAAGTGATGGGACTGGATGCCATGATCTTCATTTTCTGAATGTTGAGCTTTAAGCCAACTTTTTCACTCTTCTCTTTCACTTTCATCAAGAGGCTTTTTAGTTCCTCTTCACTTTCTGCCATAAGGGTGGTGTCATCTGCATATCTGAGGTTATTGAGATTTCTCCCATATTATTAATAGTATACTAAAGTGAACATCGGTATTCATATATTAGATATGGATATTAATATGTGTATCATATATATATATACACATAGCAATCATATGAAGCAATATCAGTTTTGAATAATTATATTCCATTTTTTACATAATTATTTTCATTGAAACTCATTAAGACTATTGTCATAAAAAACACTTACTGTGTGTAAGAATCAAACTCCAGAAAATTAGAAAATGTTAAGCTGATTATAAATTTATATGGGTTTCTGAAATTACAGGCCAATTTTGCTTATACTTAAATGTCTAGTCTTATGATCTGACAATAACTTTTTAAATTGAGTAGGGAAGAAATGTGCTGTCTAATTATTGGTTTCTATCCAGTTAATTATAATTTGTTGATTATGTGCCTTCTGTGTGATTAGTTCTATCATATTTTTCTCTAATTTTAAATTTCCTATCTCTCTTGAGTGATCTCTGCCTTTATTATCAGCATGCTTTCATTTGAAAATTGGATATGGAATATTTTTAGGTATCTATTTATCTATACAACCATCACCCCTCCACTTTATGTTCAAAATTTCTTGTAATCTGCTGGACCAACCTAAGCAGCATATTAAAAAGCAGAGACATTACTTTGCCAAAAGAGGTCCATCTAGTCAAGGCTATGGTTTTTCCAGTAGTCGTGTATGGATGTGAGAGTTGGACTGTAAAGAAAGCTGAGCACCAAAGAATTGATGCTTTTGAACTGTGGTATTGGAGAAGACTCTCAAGGAGGGTCCCTTGGACAGCAAGGAGATCCAACCAGTCCATCCTAAAGATCAGTCCTCAGTGTTCATTGGAAGGACTGATGTTGAAGCTGAAACTCCAATATTTTGGCCACCTGATGCAAAGAGCTGATTCACTTGAAAAGCCCCTAATGCTGGGAAAAATTGAAGGTGGGAGGAGAGGGAGATGACAGAGGATGAGATGATTGGATGGCATCACTGACTCAATGGACATTAGTTTGGGTAAACTCCAGGAGTTGGTGATGGACAAGGAGGCCTGGTATGCTGTGTTCCATGGGGTTGCAAAGAGTTGGGCATGTCTGAGCAAATGAACTGAACTGAACTGAACTGAACTGAATACAGTGATGACTTTATCATATTAGTTATTATCCTCCTACAGTACCATTTTTTGTCTGAATTCTTTGTCTCCCTGACGAAGTTATTTATAAAGTTACATTATTAAACAGTTACTCCTGATTCATTTTTTTAATTAATTTATTTTTTATTGAAGGATAATTGCTTCACAGAATTTTTCTGTTTTCTGTCAAACCTCAACATGAGGTTTTTAAGGAATCTCCATATCGTCTTCCATAGTGGCTGTATGTATTTACATTACCACCAACAGTCCAAGAGCATTCCCTTTTCTCCATACCCTTTCCAGCATTTATTATTTGTAGACATTTTGATGAGGGCCATTCTGACTTGTGTGAGGTGATATTTCTTTGTAATTTTGATTTGTATATATATAATGAGTGACATTGAGCATTCTTTCATGTGTTTGTTAGCCATCCGTATGTCTTCTTTGAAGAAAAGTCTGTTCAGTTCTTTTTCCCACTTTTTGATTGGATTTTTTTTCTTGTATTGAGTTGTATGACCTGCTTGTGTATTTTGGAAATCAATCCTTTGTCAGTTGTTTCATTTGCTATTATTTTCTCCCATTCTGAGGGTTGTCTTTTCACCTTGCTTATAGTTTCCTTTGCTGTGCAAAAGCTTTTAAGTTTAATCAGGTACCACTCATTTGCTTTTGTTTTTATTTCCATTACTCTAGGAGGTGGGTCATAGAGGATCTTGCTTTGATTTATGTCATCAAGTGTTCTGCCTGTGTTTTCTTCTAAGAGTTTTACAGTTTCTGGTCATACATTGAGATCTTTAATCCATTTTGAGTTTATCTTTGCAAATAATGTTAAGAAGTATTCTAATTTCATTCCTTTACATATAGCTGTCTGGTTTTCCCAGCACCATTTATTGAAGAGGCAGTCTTTGCCCCATCGTATATTCTTGCATCCTTTGTCAAATATAAGGTATCCATAAGTGCATGGGTTTATTTCTGGGCTTTCTATCTTGTTCTATTGGTCTATATTTCTGTTTCTGTGCCAATACCATGCTGTTTTGATGATTGTTGCTTTGTAGTATAATCTGAAGTCAGGAAGCTTGATTCCTCCAACTCCAATCTTCTTTCTCAATACTGCTTTGGCTATTCGGAGTCTTTTGTATTTCCATATGAATTGTGAAATTGTTTGTTCTAGTCCTGTGGAAAAATGCAATTGATAATTTGATACAGATTGCATTAAATCTGTAGATTACATTTGGTAGTAGAGTCATTTTCACAATATTGATTCTTCCTACCCAGGTACATGGAATAGCTCTCCATCTGTTTATGTCATCTTTGATTTTTTTCATTAGTGTCTTATAATTTTCTGTGTATAGTTTTTTTTGTCTCCTTAGGTAAGCTTATTCCTAGGTATTTAATTCTTTTTGTTGTAATGGCGAATGGGATTGAATCCTTAATTGCTCTTTCTGGTTTTTCATTGTTGGTATATAGAAATGCAAGTGATTTCTGTGTATTGATTTTGTATCCTGCAACTTTGCTCAATTCATTGATTAACTCTAGTAATTTTCTGATACTGTCTTTAGGGTTTTCTATGTACAGCATCATGTCATCTGCAAACAGTGAGTTTTACTTTTTTTCCCATCTGGATTCTTTTCATTTATTTATTTATTCTTTGATTGTTATAGGTAGGACTTCCAGAGCTATGTTGAATAATAACAGTGAAAGTAAACACCCTTGTCTTGTTCCTGATCTTAGGGGGAATGCTTTCAGTTTTTCACCATTGAGAATAATGCTTGCTGTAGGCTTATCATATATGACCTTTACTAATTTGAGGTAGGTCCTTCTATGACCCTTTTTAAGGAGTTTTAATCATAAATGGGTGCTGAATTTTGCCAAAGGCTTTTTCTGCATCTATTGAGATGATCATATGTTTTTCATTTCTCAATGTATTAATATGGCATATCACATTGATTGATTCCATATATTGAATAATCCTTGCATCCCTGAAATAAGCCCAAATTGATCATGGTATATGAGCTTTTTGATGTATCGTTGAATTCCGTTTGCTAAAATCTTGTTGAGGATTCTTGCATCTATGTTCATCAGTGATATTGGCCTATAGTTTTCTTTTTGTGTATTGTCTTTGTCTGGGTGATGATAGCCTTGTAGAATGAATTTGGAAGTATTCCTTTCTCTGAAATTTTTTGAAAGACCTTTAGAAAGATAAGTATTATCTCTTCTCTAAATGTTTGATAGAATTCTCCCATGAAGTCTTCTGGTCCTGGGCTTTTGTTTTTTTTGGGGATATTTTTGATCACAGCTTCAATTTTAGTACTTGTAATTGGGTTGTTCATAATTTCTATTTCTTCCTGGTTCAGTCTTGGAAGATCGAACTTTTGTAAGAATCTGTCCATTTCTTCTGGGTTTTCTATTTTATTGACATATAGTTGCTTGTAATAGTTTCTTATATATCTTTGTGTTTCTGCATTGTCTATTGTAACATCTCCTATTTCATTTCTAATTTTGTTAATTTGATTCTTCTCTCTTTTTTCCTTGATGAGACTGGCTAAGGGTTTGTAAATTTTTTTTATCTTGTCAAAGAACCAGCTTTTAGTTTTATTAATCTTTACTATTATTTCTTTCATTTCTTTTTCAGTTATTTCTGCTCAGATCTCTACAATTTCTTTCCTTCTACTAATTTTGGGTGGTTTTTTTTTCTTCTCCTTCTTCTTATTTTTCCAGTTGCTTTAGGTGTAAAGTTAGGTTGTCTATTCAATTTTTTTCTTGTTCCTTGAGGTAGGATTGTATTGCTATAAACTTCTCTTTAAAACTGCTTTTGCTGCATCCCATATATTTTGAATTGTTGTGTTTTCATTGTCATTTGTTTCTAGAAATTTTTTTATTTCCCTTTTGATTTCTTTAATAGCCTGTTGGTTACTTAGAAATGTGTTGTTTAATCTCTATTTGTTTGTGTTTCTTACAGCTTTTTTCTTGTAATTGATATCTAGTCTCTTAGCATTGTGGTCAGAGATGCTTGATACAATTTCAGTTTTCTTAAATTTATTGAGGCTTGATTTATGACCCAAGACTGGTCTATCCTGGACAATGTTCCATGTGCACTTGAGAACGTGTATTCTTCTGCATTTGGATGGGATGTCCTGAAGATAATAATGAGATCCATCCCATCTGAGGTATCATTTAAAACCTGTGTTTCCTTATTAATTGTTCTCATGACCTGCCCACCCTATATGAGTCTCCTCCTATTATTGTGTTATCAGGATTCAGCCCTGGTTGAATCTAGGGTATCCTCAGGGTGACAGCATTGGAGACTGAGAGAGATAGATAAAGAGATAAGGGAAGAATTCTGAAGTGAAGAAAATAAAGGATAGAAAGAGACTGATATTCATTGGTATATGCAGAGAGCCAATAAAGCCCCAACACGAGACTTGCACTGTTCACGTAGGCCACAGGCACCCTCTTGAATAGCAGAAGGTGCCCCACCTTGGGCACCTTCTCAAGTGGGTCTTAGAAGGCCAGGCAGAGAAGTGAACTCAGAGGGCCCCTGCACTCCAGGGAATCAACCTGAAAAGGAAAAAGAGAGAGAAAGAACGACACAGGGAGACCAAGCTTCGGTGAGCAAGACACATCACTTTATTTTCAGAGGGGCTTTTATACCCTGAGTTGTACATTGAAAGTGAAAAATGCAGAGTCAACTCAACATTTCATCAGTATTAACTTTTATCGATACCAGGTTTCTTCCTGCATACCGTTTTATAAACAAGGGTCTTAATTTTTGTACATTATCTACTGGCCCGGAGGCCTGTTGACATTTTATGACCCCTTTTTGATAAAGGTTGGTCAACTAAAACACTTACTTTCCCCTGAAATGTTTTTTCTTAAATTCCTTAGCCTGCGTCACCCTTAAAGTACACAGTTACATTTTTATGGAGCAAGGATTCAGTGGGTTACAGCAAAGAAAGAACTTATTAACTCAAAGTCTAATGTTGCTAATGTTAAGGCTACTACTTGTTTTTTCTACATCTTAACTATATGCACTCCCAGGAACACAATGGATAAGGGATGTGGGAATTTGGCAGAAGTATTGGCTCAACAATGTTGCAAGAGTCTGGATAAACCTGCCAAGTAAGCTAGAATGCTAACAGGAGGGTTGAATTGAAACATTCCTATCATGTCCAGTAGACTTATTAACTAAAGCCTAAGTTAACTTTTTCCAGAAAAAGGTGGTCAGGGATAGCCCCTGTTAATGTCAGAAGAGTTGATGAAAGACATAAAATAGTAACACAGACAGATTCTGGTTTTTGGGGTAGATGCTTGAGCAGGTCCAGGGGTTCCCTCAACTCCTGATCCACCTTGCTTGTCAGGTCTCTCCACATGACCTTGTCGTGGGTGGGATCGGCCCACAGAGTCCCTCAAGTCCTGAAGCCTTGCTTGTCAGGTCTCCTTCACATGACCTTGTCATGGGTGGAATCTCCCGTGCTGGCTCCCGGCATTGTGTTACTGTCAATTTCTCCTTTTATGTTTGTTAGTGTTTGTCTTATGTATTGAGGTGCTCCTATGTTGGGTGCATAGACATTTACAACTGTTATGTCTTCCTCTTGGATTGATTCCCTTGGTTTTTATGTAGTGTCCTCTTTATCTCTTGTAATCTTCTTTATTTTAAGGTCTGTTTTGACTGACATGAAGATTGCTACTCTAGCTTTCTTTTGCTTCCCATTTGCATGGAATATATTTTTTCCATCCTCTCACTTTCAGTCTATATGTGTCTTGAGATCTGAAGTGGGTTTCTTGTAGACAGCATATATATGGGTCTTGTTTTTGTATCCATTCAGCCAGTCTGTGTCTTTTGGTTGAAATATTTAATCCATTTAATTTTAAAGTAATTATTGATATATATGTTCCTATTGCCATTTTCTAATTGTTTGGGATTGATTTTGTAGATCTTTGTTCTTCTGTTGTATTTCTTGAATATATAAGTCCATTTAATATTTGTTGTAAACCTTATTTGGTGCTACTGAATTCTTTTAACTTTTGCTTGTCTGAGAAGTTTTTATTTTTCCATCAATTTTGAATGAGATCCTTGCTGGGTACAGTAATCTTGATTGCAGATTTTTCCCTTTCAGTACTTTAAACATATCCTGCCATTCCTTTCTGGCCTAAAGAGATTCTGCTGAAAGATTAGCTATTAAGCATATAGCATTTCCCTTGTATATTTCTTGTTGCTTTTCCCTTGCTGCTTTTAATATTCTTTCTTTGTGTTTAGTCTTTGTTAGATTAGTATGTGTCTTGGTGTGTTTCTCCTTGGGTTTATACTGTATGGGACATTTTGTGCCTCTGGGACTTAATTGGCTCCTTTTCCAAGAATTCCAAGAATACTCCTTTTCCATGTTGTGGAAAGTTTCAACTATAATCTCTTCAAAAATTTTCTCATACCCTTTCTTTTTCTCTTATTCTGCGATCCCTATAATTCAAATGTTGGTGCGTTTGATATTGTCCCACAGGTCTCTGAGACTGTCCTCAGCTCTTTTCATTCTTTTTACTTTATTCTACTCTTCAGAATTTATTTCCACCATTTTATCTTGCAGCTCATTAATATGTTCTTCTGATTCACGCATTCTGTTATTGATTCATTCTAGAGTATTTTTAATTTCAGTAATTATGTTGTTTGTCTTCATATGCTTATTCTTTAATTCTTCCAGGCCTTTATTAATTGATTCTTGCATTTTCTCCATTTCAAGGTTTTTTATCATCTTCACTATCATTGTCTGAATTCTTTGTCAGGTAATCTTCCTATTTCTTTTCATTTATTAGGACTTCTGTGTTTCTAGTTTGTTCCTTCATTTGTGCAGTATTTCTCTGCCTTTTAATTTTTTTTTTTTTTTAGATTATTTTGTTTGAGTTCTCCTTTTCCCAGGCTTCAAGGAAATTTGAATTCTTTCCTTGAAGAAGGCTGAAATCTTTCTTACTTTTTGTTTCTGCCCTCCTAAGGTTGGTCCAGTGGTTTGTGTGAGCTTCATATAGGATGAGATTGTCCTGAGTTTTTATTTGTTTCTTTGTTTTTCCTCTGATATGCAAGGCTGAGTGATGTTCTAATCCTGCCTGCTGATGATTCGGTTTGTATTTTTGCTTTGTTTGTTGTTTGTATGAGGCGTCCTACACAGGGTGCTATTGGTGGTTAGATGATGCCAGGTCTTGTATTCATGTGGTTTCCCTTGTGTGAGTTCTCACCATCTGATACTCTCTAGGATTAGTTCTCTGGTAGTCTAGGATCTTGAAGTCAGTACTCCCACTCCAAAGGCTCAGGGTTTGATCTCTGGTCAGGGATGAAGATTTGTTTGTTATATCATACAGTTCAGTTCAGTTCAGTCGCTCAGTCATGTCCAACTCTTTGCATACCCATGAATCGCAGCATGCCAGGCCTCCCTGTCCATCACCAACTCCCAGAGTTCACTCAGACTCACATCCATCCAGTCAGTGATGCCATCCAGCCATCTCATCCTCTGTCATCCCCTTCTCCTCCTGCCCCCAATCCCTCCCAGCATCAGAGTCTTTTCCAATGAGTCAACTCTTCACATGAGGTGGCCAAAGTACTGGAGCTTCAGCTTTAGCATCATTCCTTCCAAAGAAATCCCAGGGCTGATCTCCTTCAGAATGGACTGGCTGGATCTCCTTGCAGTCCAAGGGACTCTCAAGAGTCTTCTCCAACACCACAGTTCAAAAGCATCGATCCTTCGGTGCTCAGCCTTCTTCACAGTCCATCTCTCACATCCATACATGACCACAGGAAAAACCATAGCTTTGACTAGACAGACCTTAGTCAGCAAAGTAATGTCTCTGCTTTTGAATATGCTATCTAGGTTCCCATTCCCTTCTCCAGTGGACCACATTCTGTCAGACCTCTCCACCATGACCCGCCCACCTTCAGTTGCCCTGCGGGTATGGCTTAGTTTCATTAAGTTAGACAAGGCTGTGGTCCTAGTGTGACTAGATTTACTAGTTTTCTGTGAGTATGGTTTCAATGTGTCACTTTGCTCATGGGTGTATACATATATATGTATATTCCATTATTTTAATTATTATTTGCCTGATTTTCTGCCATTTGTCTGGGGTTCATCTTTGGTTTCTCATTCTTGGATATTTGTTTTACCCTCCCTAATGATATAACAATAACCTCAGATATGCAGATGACACCACCCTTATGGCAGAAAGTGAAGAGGAACTAAAAAGCCTCTTGATGAAAGTGAAAGAAGAGAGTGAAAAAGTTGGCTTAAAGCTCAACATTCAGAAAATGAAGATCATGGTGTCTGGTCTCATCCCTTCATGGGAAATAGATGGGGAAACAGTGGAAACAGTGTCAGACTTTATTTTGGGGGGCTCCAAAATCATTGCAGATGGTGACTGCAGCCACAAAATCAAAAGATGCTTACTCATTGGAAGAAAAGTTATGACCAGCCTAGATAACTGCGAGACTGAACTGAACTGATGAGCAAAATGAAAGCAGTCCAACAAACTAAAGTACAGTATATTGATCCAGCAAACAAAGGAAATAAACAATTGTATTTACAAGTTAAGAATAAAACTAACTTGAGCAGAAACTGGAAAACAAAACTAAAGCATGGTGCAAACTGGGGAATAAAGCAATGAAAACAAAGCCAGCAAATATGTTGAGAGGAAAGGAGAAAAAGAAAAGAAAGAAAGAATAGATATGCAAAGTTAAAGAGAGGTAGTTGAAGAAGATTTATATAAATTAAAGATTAACTGCAAGGGGAAAAGAATAGTAGGAAAGGCAAATGAGGGATAAATGTAGACAAATATAATAGGTTTAAAATAATCAAAAATTAAAATTATAGAAAAGAGAAAATAATGGAAGAAGAAAGAAAAAGGAGTGAAAATATGAAAAACCCACAGAACTGCAAAAGCCCAATGTAGAGGCAGAGGTTCATGACAATGAAAGAAAATGTGATTGAATATACACATATGCATATATACCCATAAGCAAAATCAATACAGTACCTCAACAATTAAGTACAATAGATTGACCTGGAGAACAAAGGAAATCAAAAATTATATCTACCAGAACAAAACTAATTAAAGCACAAAGTGAAAAACAACACTAAAGCAAGGTGCCAACTGGGGAATAAAACAATGAAAACAAAACTAATAAATATGTTGAGAGGAAAAGAGAGAAAGAAAAGAAAGAAAGAATAGCTATGCAAAGTTAAATGGAGGTAGATAAAGAAGATTTATATACACTAAAGATTAACTGAAAGGTGAAAAGAACATTAGGAAAAGCAAACAAAGAAATAAACATATAAAAACAATAATAGGTTGAAAAAATTAAAATTTGAAAAAAAAAGAAAAAATAAGAGGAAAAACTCCAAAGAACAGTAAAAGCCCAATGCAGAGCCAAAGGTTTATGACAACAATAAAAAATGTGACTTAGAAAAAAGAAAAAAAGAAAAGGTCAAAAGTTTAATTGGATTTCTTAGTACCAATAAATCAATAACTACAACAGAGATGGGGGAAAGGGAAAAAAAAAAAAAAGGGATCTACAGAACAAATCAAAAAGTAATAATAGTAAATGTTTTTCTTGAGTCACTGCTGTCAGAGTCCTTTCCCACACTGAAATCATAATCCACTTCACCTCCCTAGGATGCCCTCCCATACTGTACTGATCTCTGGATCTGCTGTGGGGACTACTCAGATTCTAATCTGGTCCTACTCTTGTGTTCTTGTCTCCAACCTGCACAGCTATCAGAGCTAGTGTGTTTTCTTTTGTGGGAGCTCTCAGTGGCCTTTTATATATTCCATAGACACAGAATCTGCTTAGTTGAGCGTGTGGATTTAATCTGCAGCTTGTACAGCTGGTGGGAAGGTTTTGGGTCATCTTTATTAGCCACACTGCCCATGGGTTTCAATTGTGGCTTTATTTTTACCTCTAAATATGGGTCGTCCACTGGGATTTAGCTCCTGAGGATGCTCTGGAGGGCTTGGGTTTGCCCCTGTAAGGACCAGGTATGGAGGTGGTGCAGCTGCTTGGGTCACAGGGTTGCTGGCAGTACCAGTACTCAAGAGGGTTAGCGGCTAGGGCAGCAGAAATTATAGTGCTCTAGAAGGGTATGGCAACCAGTATTGGCCAATATGCCCAGTAATCTTGCCTGGAGAAGCCGTTCTCTGACAAGAGAAGCCTGGCAAGCCACAGTCTACAGGGTCCCAAAGAGTCAGACAGGACGGAAGTGACCCTGCACACATAAACACAAGCCTTTTTTTTTTTTTTTTTTTTTTTTGCCTGTGGCAGCTCTGCACCAGTAATAGTTGAGCATGAAGGTGGTGCAGCTACTTGGCTTGCGGGGACCCTAGCAGCACCAAGTGTTCAGGGACACAGACTGCCTCGAGGCAGCAGTTATGGCCCTATCAGTCTTTTTTCTAGCCTCTTGTAGCTGGTGATCAGAAGGCCTCTTTGGCCAGTTTTTCCTCCATAGCTCTGCCCATTCAGACATTTGGAGGGATCCCTTACCTGGGATCCTTCTCTGTTGTTTGGAGCTATCAGGCAAATAGAAGGGCCCTCCTGCCTGGGTTCCTGCTCTGCAGATCAGCACATCAGGCACTTAAACGGGCACCCTGGGTGGGGTTCTACTCTGTAGTTCAGTGCATCAGGCGTTTGATAGGCCAGCCCCTCTATTGCATAGCTGCCAATGCTGGTGTGTGGAAAGAGAGAAGCTATGATGATGGCTCCACCCCCTACGCGTGACTCAGCAGTATTGCCTTGCTTCCATGGCTGCCCAGCTTTCCTCATCAGGCATTTCTCACAGTCTCCTCCCCAACATCCCCTTGATCCACTTCTCCACAATCAGCAACAGCCCTTGCCCAGGGAGTGCTCCACAATCCCTAAACTCCAGCTCCCAGCCACTGGGCCTTCTAGGGGACCTGCATCCCTGTTCAGGATATGTATGGCTGCAGTAAGGACTGTCTCATTCTCATTCCATTTAGGCTGCCACACATTAGCTGTTTCACTCCCAGCCTTAAATGATTCTCCTCTGATTCAGACAATTGCCCTGCTGTGGGGATCAGACCCCTGCTTCAGTTTCCCCAACCACCGAGCGCAGGTCCAGTCTTACTTACACTCCTGTTTTTCCCCCTAGTTCCTTTGTCTTACCCTTTTGCATAGTTCTATATATTCTTTCCTACTGGTCAGGTACTCCTGTCCACCCCCAGCTGGTGTTCTGAATGCACTTCTGTGTTGAAGGTGTATCCCTGCTGTATCCATGGAAATGTACTCCATGTCCACCTACTCCTCTACCATCTTGCTCTCCTCATTCAGCCTCATTCCCATGTGCAATGCTGATGGCCAGCACCTCTCATTTAGTAAAACTCCCACAGATTAATTTTACTTCCTGGTGAAACATTATTAATTCAAATCTATTCTTGAGGTAGACTAGAAGAAAAACACTTGCCTTCCCAAAACCTATGTGGACATAGAGGATGATGTCACTTATGCCTAGTTTCCTAAATATGACGTTACTGCCTCTCCAAGGTCATGCTATTTGCTAACTAATTATTACTCTAAAGGAAAATAGTGGGCAAAGAGCTGGAAATTGTTCCACATGTAATAACAGCTTGAATATTGATTCAGAAACAAACTAATTTTTCTAAGGACAAGAATACTAAAAAAGAAGGAAAATATCCATGCTGGGTCAGGATTTCATATATATATATATATATATATATATTCTTATAAAAATGCCTTTATATTTATATCATGATTATATCATGAAAATATATCATGATATATTATATTATGAATTGGATAATTCATGAGAAAGAAATATCTTGTAACAATTTCAGTTTTGTAAATTATGGATTTTTCCTAAGAACCTCATTTGTATAATTACTTGAATTGCCTTAAACTACTGAAGCTATTAAGGTTTCACCATCATTCAATTTCTGGTTAATTTCTACCCTATGGCATAAGATAATTAAAGTAAAAGAAAAACAGCCAGTCTGAAATACAGGTTTTGCTGAGTGTTAATCCACACTGTAAAGATTCATGAGACCTAATTATCTAATAATGTAATTGAGATTTGTAACAACCTCCATTACCTCTACAACTTTCGAAGTATCTATATTTTACCAAATAAGGAAAATTATTTTGGAAAGTTACAAGTTTCTCTGCTTCTAAATATCAGAAAAAAATGTACATGACATACTTATAATGATTATATCCATGCCTAATTTTGTTCATGTATTACTATCCAGTTGATAAAAATTATTTTTGGCATTCATTTTCCCAAATATATCATAGATTCATAATTTAAGCTAGACTGAGTCTTCTTAGCATGCTTACAATTATGATCATTCTAAGTACCATAATATATTATAATTATCTAACTCTGCCTCCCAATAAGTATAACTACCTAATATAAAATGGCTCTAAATGTATTCAAGAGCAAGGGCTATACATCTACAGTACTTTTTCTGAAACTATATAAATGACTTATTGCTAATTATACTCCATGTGTTTACAGCTAGCATGACAAATTGCACAGTAAACTGTCTGCAAATAGCAATCTTATTCTTCATTAAATAATCAATACTTTTACTTCTATGGAATTCAGGATCATCATGCCTTCCAAAATTAGCCTCAAATTACATTTTCTTATAAATTTGTTTCATGTACAAGAAAATAACTCAGTGAAGAAAATACTAATTTAATATCTGCTGTGTACCCAATAGTGTGCTCAGCCCTGAAAATACTAGAGTGAAAAAAGTAGTCCTTCAATTCACTGAATTTACGAACTAGAGGAAGAGAGTCATCAGGCAATTACAGCACTCTGTGATAAACACCATGATAAGGATAAGTGCCAAATCCACAAGAGAAATTGACTTGTGCTGTCTAATGAAATTGTTCTCATAGAATTGGTGTCTAAGTTAGAACTGAAGGACACTGAGAGTGTGCCAGAAGAGGAAACCACATATGAAAGGCACAGATTGGGAGGGGTGCGCTTGATGTGTTAAAAATACACTGAAGCACAGAGAGCAAGTGTGGGATCCAAGACGAAACTTGTATGTCATACCAAGACATGTGTTTTGCACTGTACCTGAAATGAGTGAAGCTTGTTTTAAGCTCTAAGCAAAAGAGGGACACTATCAAAATTTTATCAATATAAAATTTTATTTATCACTGGCTATAGTATAGAAAATTGGCAAGATGAAACAAATATAAGCTGGGGGATTAGTTTATATAAATGCAGAGAAAATGGTGGTTTGAACTAACACAACAGCAATAAGAATGGAGGAAAGATGATCAACGCCAGTGGCATTAAAAAGGTCATTTTAACAAATGGTGCTGGGACAACTGGCTATCCATGTATTAAAGAATGGCAGTGCGCCCACCTCACACCATGTACAAAATTTAACTCACAGTGGATCTCAGGCTTAAATATGAGCTGAGACTATAAAAGTTATAGAAGAAAACATAGATATAAACATTAGAGACCTTAGATTAGGCAACGGTCCCTTAGATATTACACTAAAAACAAAAGCAACAAAAGAGATAAACTAGATAGCATCAAAATTTAAGACTTCTGTGGTTCAAAGGACACCATCAAGAAAGAAAAAAGACATTCCTCATAATGGAAGACAAGAAATGCAAATCACATATCTTATAAAGTATTACAGAGAGGCTTAGAGAGTTTGGGGAATTGATCAAGAAAAAAGATATGAGTGACCTGAGGCAGAGCAGCGCAAAATTACTGGGCTCTGTTGGCTAAAGTGTGGGTGTTTCCTGGTGTCTTTGTAGCCCAAGCTTAGGTCATCTATTGCTAGCAAATGTAGGGTCAGCTATTGTGGGTGTGCAAGCAAGCAGGCTCTAAATGGCTAAAACTTGGCTGCTTGTATTGATATGTTAAAACTGGAGTTAACCACCAGGGGGCTTTTGAGTGAAGAAATGAACGCAGTAGGGGGCAAATATATGAGACCATCTTTGGCTGAAAGACATAACTGGTATGTGTGTATATCATACAGGCATAGACAGAAGTATCACAACTCAAAAGTAAAAGACAAACCAATTTTAAAATGGGCAAATGACCTGAATAGAATTTTCCCAAAGAAAATGTACAAAAGGCAAATAGCACATGAAAAATAGAATCATCAGCTTTCATGATAATGCAAATCAAAACCAAAATGAGAAACCACTTCACACTCATGAGGATGACTATAACCTAAATAAAAATTCTTAGAGATGTGAAGATACTGGAACATTCATGCATTGCTGGTGGGAATGCAAAATGCTGCCATTGATTTGGGAAATCATCTGGCAGCTCTTCCAATGGTTAGACATAATTCCACAATCCTATGCTGAAGTACATGCCTGAGAGATATGAAAACATATATCCCCCCAAAAGTTGTTCGCAAATGACTATTAGAGTATTATTCACAATCGCAAAACAGTGGACACAACCCAAGTGTTAATGAATAAAGAAATCAATAAAATGTGGCATATTTATACACTGATAAAATATTCTACCATAAAGAGGCTTAAAATATTGAGTCATGCTACAACATGGATAAGTGTTATGTGAAATGATTCTATTTATATGAAAAATCCAGACTAGATAAATCTATAGAGAAGAAAAGTAGATTAGTGGTTGTCTAGGGCTGTGACAAATAAGAAGATTAATGGGTGATAGCACAACGGCATGAAGTTTCTTTATGGGGTAAAAAAAGTTCTAAGTTGATTGTGGTGATGGGCATACAATTCTGTGACTGTGCTAAAAGCCCTTGAATTGTGGGCTCTAAGTGAGTGAATTGTATGGTATGTGAATGATATCTCAGTAAAGCTTTTGAAAATAAAATTTTAAAAAGTTATGTGCTTCTTAATATGGATAGGGAAATAGAACGGTGTTCAGGATAAATTACATTCAAGTTTCATGATAACTGGCAATGTTCACTGAAACAAAGAAAACAGGAAGAGGAAAGGGATTTTTGTAAAATGTTAAATTAGACAAGGTTAGACAGGGTAAATCTAAACAATCTGGAGGCATGAAAATAGAGATTACCAGTAAAGAGTTACATATGCAGGTCCCCAGGATGGGAGAGAAATATTGAATGGAGATAGATATTTTAGAATGATCATCATTAATTCAAGTTAATAATTAATTCAAGTTAATTAATTCAAGTTAATTCATAGTTAATTCAAGTGACCATGTGATATGAAACCTATAATAGTATGCACAGGAAAAAGATTAAGGGGTGAAAAAAGGAGCCCAAAAGACCATAGCAGGATGTCCAGGGATAGAGGATGGTATCTTTGCCAAGGTAAAAAGAAAAGTAAATTCTATACATAGATCCTCTTCTGTTTATGATTCCTGCTGCTTCTGCTGCTAAGTCACTTCAGTCATGTCCGACTCTGTGCGACCCTATAGACAGCAGCCCACCAGGCTCCCCCGTCCCTGGAATTCTCCAGGCAAGCACACTGGAGTGGGTTGCCATTTCCTCCTCCAATGCATGAAAGTGAAAAGTGAAAGTGAAGTTGCTCAGTCAGTCGTATCCGACTCTTAGCAACCCCATGGACTCCAGCCTACCGGGCTCCTCCCTCTGTGGGATTTTCCAGGCAAGAGTACTGGCATGGGGTGCCATTGCCTAGGAAATGCATATTCTCAGTTATGGAGACTTGCACTTGGTTAAACAGTGTTAATCTGAAAGAACACCTTTCATCTCATTTCTCTGAAGAGTCTATCAATCATTGGCACAAAAGATCTATAGCAAATTAATTGTAGCTAGTTGTTTAAGATGATAAACCATTTCCCCCAAGTACAGTTCTTTTAAAGTATTTAAAAGCATCTTAATTAGTACCAATTCCATCAACGATGATGAAACCAATAGAACACAAACTTATGCACAGACATACAAAATCCTCACATGCTTTCTGTATAACTAAGTTACCTTAAATTTGATTGAAAGTAGAAACTGAATTTCAAAAATATGCATTTCTAGTCAAAGAAGGAAAAACAGTCCCCAGGTTTATTTCCAAAATAGTTTTTTTAATGTGTTAATTCAATGTTAAATGTATTTTTTTTTTTTTACATTTGAGAACTTCCACTTGATGGGATGAAATTTCCAGTTGTTTAAGATTACATCTAATAATATAAAAATATTGCTCATGTTCAGATAATTAGACCCCTCATTGGAAAAGACTCTGATGCTGGGAGGGATTGGGGGCAGGAGGAGAAAGGGATGACAGAGGATGAGATGGCTGGATGGGATTACTGACTCGATGGATGTGAGTCTAAGTAAACTCCAGGAGTTGGTGATGGACAGGGTGGCCTGGCGTGCTGCAATTCACGGGATCGCAAAGTGTCAGACACAACTGAGTGACTGAACTGAACTGATCTACTATGAAGCAATTAAGTTTCATTCATTAAGCCAAAAAAGATACAGTTGTGTGTATATATATATATATATATATATATATATATGGTGTAA
This sequence comes from Neotragus moschatus, assembly GCA_006410615.1. Taxonomy (NCBI): domain Eukaryota; kingdom Metazoa; phylum Chordata; class Mammalia; order Artiodactyla; family Bovidae; genus Neotragus; species Neotragus moschatus. Next base: position 381,841 of record SJYA01000902.1, on the reverse strand, counting down.
GCCTCAGCACTTGCAGAACTTATTACAGTAGGAATATTGTAATTAATGTGCCTCTTCTTTGAAAATAAACAATTCTTTTGTTTTCTTCTATATCAGTTTGGTTCAATTAAGTCACTCAGTTCTGTCCGACTCTTTGCGACCCCATGAACTGCGGCACACCAGGCCTCCCTGTGCATCCTCCAACTCCTGGAGTTTACTCAGACTTATGTCCATTGAATCAGTAATGCCATCCAACCATTCCATCCTCTGTCGTCCCCTTTTCCTCCTGCCTTCAATCTTTCCCAACATCAGGGTCTTTTCAAATGAGTCAGATCTTTGCATCAGTTGGCCAAAGTATTAGAGTTTCCACTTCAACATTAGTCCTTCCAATGAACACCCAGGACTGATCTCCTTTAGGATGGACTGGTTGGATCCCCTTGCAGTCCAAGGGACTCTCAAGAGTTTTCTCCAACACCACAGTTCNTTTCCAATGAGTCAACTCTTCGCATGAGGTGGCCAAACTACTCGAGTTTCAGCTTTAGCATCATTCCTTCCAAAGACATCCCAGGGCTGATCTCCTTTAGGATGGACTGGTTGGATCCCCTTGCAGTCCAAGGGACTCTCAAGAGTTTTCTCCAACACCACAGTTCAAAAGCATCAATTATTCGGTGCTCAGCTTTCTTTATAGTCCAATTCTCACATCCATACATGACCAGTGGAAAAACCATAGCCTTGACTAGATGGACCTTTGTTGACAAAGTAATGTCTCTGCTTTTTACTATGCTGTCTAGGTTGGTCATAACTTTCCTTCCAATGAGTAAGTGTCTTTTAATTTCATGTCTGCAATCACCATCTGCAGTGATTTTGGAGCCCAGAAAAATAAAGTCAGCCACTGTTTCCACTGTTTCCCCATCTATTTTCCATAAAGTGATGGGACCAGATGCCATGATCTTCATTTTCTGAATATTGAGCTTTAAGCCAACTTTTTCACTCTCCTCTTTCGCTTTCATCAAGAAGCTCTTTAGTTCTTCACTTTCTGCCATAAGGGTGGTGTCTATATATGAGAACCTTAATTTGCAGTTCCTAAAAGGATTGAAGAAATTAAAATACTACCCTGATAAGCTTAGTTTCCCTACAGATCTATGAACATTCTAGACTTCCTCCCACAGCAGGACTTTTACACTTGGGAATCTCCCTTCTTCAGAGTCTCTTTGTAAATATATGAAAATCTCACCTCCTTCCCTCTACCATATAGTTTTTCAAATAGCACCTTTTTTCATTGAGGCCTTCTCTGAACACACTATTTAAATTGCATTTCTGCCTCTAACACTCCTTACCTCCTTTTCTGTTGTAATTATCTTCTTAATTCATCACTTTAAGTGCTATGGATTTTGCTTTTTTTTTGGTATGTTCATTGTTTGTCCTCCACAGAATTCAAGTGACACTAGGGAAGGGCTGGTTTGGTCAGACCTGTGTCCCCAGGGCCAAGAGGAATGCTTGTTCTACAACTGGTAAACAGTAACCACATAATGAGTGAATGAATGAAATTATTCCATGTTAAACTCAACATTTAAGGAAAAAATTGCTGAGAATATTGCAGAACTAATTAGCGTCAGCAATTCTCAAATGCAACAAGGCCACTAAAGCCCAAACAGATTCAATAAAAGGAAATCCATACTGAACACATCACAGTGAAACCTCAGAAGTCAAAGACAATCAGAATGTCTTAAAAGTTGTCAGAAAAGATCAGATTACCTTGAAATGAGTGAATTAGGCTGAAAGCTGACTCTGGACAGTAACTGACAGAATCCTAATGATTGAGAAGCAGAAGAATTTATTAAACTAGAATTTCATACAGTGAAATATTTTTCAAGAATGAATGACCACAAAATAAATACTCATACCCTTAGAGTGGGATAATCAGGAATCTTGTCCTGGCTCCATAATTCACAAAACTCCTCTCTGGTCTTGCCTCACCTCTCAAAAGGAGACGTTTATAGGAACAGAACTAGTACATGCAGGCTGGGGTTGTCCACATGTAAGTATCCTCTTGCTGAGAGACAAAGCTGGAAATGAGAATTGAATATGGGGTATGCTATAAACCTGAGCCTTCCATTTCATCTCTTGCATTGATCCACATAAATGTTAGGAGTAGGGTAAACAAAGACCTTTTAGATAAACATTATGGGCTGCCTGCAGAAAGACCTTTTCAGACAAACAAAAACTGACAGTTTGCCATCAGCAGAGCCTTGATAACAAAACTCTAGGGTTACACTTGGTTCAGAAACAAGCTAGTTTCAGAGTTTGTTAGGAAGAAATGAAAAGTCCAAAAAAGGAATAAAAGTGTAAGTAAATGTGAATAAATACTGACTTTATGAAATAATAAAAATAGTATATTGCAAGATAAAAATATAACTAAGTGCTTGCATAGAATAATGAATAAGTCTTAATCCTTATATTTTCTGAGAGGAAGAAAAAGTCATTCCTTTACTGTAGAGTTTGATAAGCTTAATATTTGTACTATAATTTTTAGCATCATCTAAAGCAGATATATACACTCCGAAGTAGAAGAGAAAGTAATGGAAAATAGTAAAAGTACTCAAGCCTGTCCAGTGCTCTTGCCTGGAGAATCCCAGGGACAGGGGAGCCTGGTGGGCTGCCGTCTATGGGGTCGCACAGAGTCAGACACGACTGAAGTGACTTAGCACCAGCAACAGCAGAAAAGACAAAGAGAGAGGAATAGGGGAGGGAGAATGGATCAAGTAAAATGAATACAAAACTCAAAGCTATACAATAAAAATGCAAATCTATTAGTAATTATATTATATGTAAATGGACCAAATGGTCCAATAAGAATCAATTACTATCAGGCTGAATTTTTTAAAAATCCAGTTGCATACTCATTATAACAAACGGAAAAGGATACAGAGAGATTGAAAGCACCAGGGTAGAAAAAGATAAACTAAGTACAGTCTAACCAAAAGAATCCTGCTGTCGCTATGTTAATAGAAACAAACTAGATTTTAAGATAAAGCAGGACCCCAGTACTGCCTCTGCACACTGTGGCTACTGCCACAAGATACCTGAGTAATGAACCCTTCCTTTGACCTGGAAGCCACTAACTTCAGTTTTAAACTCTACTTTTCCCCTTGCTGTCCTCTTAGTAGAAGAAATGTCTATTCTCTGTTGGATTCCTGAGAAGGGAAAAAGTCAGTAATGTCTCCTTTCTTTTTCTTTTGGTCTGTTTATTTGGGGGGAAGTGGAAATCTTTAATTATTTAGACAACTGTTTTCTGATTTCTAATTTATTAGAAGCTCACACAATCTCCAAAAATTCCCACAGGGAATGAGTTATTTTAAAGAACTGACAGTTCTTTTCTCCAAGATTTTGTTGTTAACTTCCAATTACCTTCTGGCTTGAAATTTTCTAAATGTAAAAGGTATTAATATAACAACTCCCCATGGCAAATAGAATAAAAATCTTCCATTTCAACTGTAGTACCAGACACTAAGATTCATAGGAATTACTACGTAGAAAGATTTCAGCTTTCCTTTTCACATGTAACTCTGAGTGGGACTTCTGATGGATTGGTTCATCTGGGAGAAAAGTACCTAAAATCACCTTAAATAATTAAAAACATAAAACTCAATCTCCCAAAGACAAATGGGTTGTCTCCCATTTTCCCCCCAAGTCATACAGTACTGAGCCATTTGTGATATGAAGTCCTGCCCAACGGTGATCCCTTAGCCTAAACTAATCAAAACAAGGCAGCTGGCAATTTGACAAGGACAGACAAGCTGACAGCTTTTCCTCAAACATCAAGCATGCACTATGCTTCTCCAATGGATTTGACATTTAATTTTTAAAAGTATCTTAACATAGGTCTACACACACACACACACATACACACACACACACACACAAAAAAAAAAAAAACCTCAGCTGCTGCAACAAAATCAATTTTGTCTTATTTAAAGCTGAAAAATGTTGATGCCCAAAAGGCAGAATTTTTATAAGGAAAGAATTACTGTTTTACCACCAGGAATACTGGATATTAAAAATAATGCATTGTGACTAGTATAAGGTATTGGATTTGGCTCAGGAGTACAGATAATAACAGTGTTTATTAAAGAAGTTGGACCGCTATAAATAAATAATGCTACTGCTTTAATTAGCTACCAATTCAGACAAAATATCAGCTTGATATATAAGAATATATTTATCTACACATGCCTACACATCTATGTAACTATATGTGTGTGTATTTATAGAGACATATAAGCACCCACAGATATATACAGCCACACATATTGCTTGGGAATCATTTTTAGAACTAGAAATGGCATTTAAATTAGATTTTATAGGTGAACAAAGACACATATACATTCTTGTCATAATATATTTAGTGACAGATAGAATCAATATAATTTCATCATGTCAACTTAACCAAATTTAAACATGACAAGATAATTTAATTTTAAAAACTTTTTGTTAGATAAGTAATATTTTTCAGTATAATGCTATTCAGTGTTCTAGGCTTATTTGTGATTTTTTACAGACTGAAGAAAACCTTTAAGAACCATTCAATGTCAAAATATTCAGAATATGGTGATTTGCAGAACTTAAAGTACAGTCAAAATTTTAACTTTCTTACTATAAGACTAAATTTCCATGTTTTATACCATTGAATAACAAACAAGTCCTGCTTGCAAGACATGATTCACACTTGTTGGGTCATTAGTTGTACACTACTAGAACCCACTCCTAAGAATCCCTTTACCTTGCAGAGAAGACAGAAACTACTTTTCCTGTTCCTTGTGTGTTTCCAGCCTGTGTGTGCTGCGCTTAGTTGCTCAGTCATGTCCAACTCTTTGTGACCCCATGGACCGTAGCCCGCCTGACTCCTCTGTCTGTGGGTATATAATGGAGTGGGTTGCCATGCCCTTCTCCAGAGGATCTTACCAAACCAGAGAGAGAACCCAGTTCTCCTGCGTTGCAGGTGGATTCTTTACCATCTGAGCCACCAGGCAAGCCCAAGAACACTGGAGTGAGTAGCCGATCCCTTCTTCAGGGGTATCCTCCTGACTCAGAAATTGAAACCAGGGTCTCCTGCATTACAGGCAGATTCTTTACCAGCTGAGCTACCAGGGAAGTGGAACGTCCACAGATTTGGAAGAAGTTGTGATTCTCTCAGGAGGTCATGATAAGCACTCACTGGGACTTCTCAGACTTCTCCCTCATCTCCTGCTTCTGTGTTAAGACTGGTAAGTTTAACGTCTTTTCCAGAATTTTCAGTGGTCTCCCTCCCAACTTTGGAGTCCTCTTATTCCGTGTTTCAGGCTGATGTCACTAATGCTGTTTTTTCACCCTCCTGATCTGCATTACCACCCCTCCAGCCACTAACTCTCCTACCACATCCCCTTTTTCCACATTTGCATAAGCCCTCAATTCTGTATTGAATCACTTTATTCCCCTAGTCCTTAGAGAAGTTCTGATTTCCTAACCAAAAATCAGAGTAATATACCTTTACTCAAAAATATAATGCATGCTTCTTTTCCAATCCCAACATGGTAAGGGGGACTTCCCCAACCACCACCAAGCAATTCTCCAACACCAGGAAGGTGTTTAAGAATTCAACTCAATTCTGACACTAACTACCCAGAGATAGCATTAGATTCTACAGGTTATGGGCTCAGTCCTACAAGATTGTCCACCCTCTTCAAACTCAGAAGCCAGTGGAAAGCCCAGATTGTTACCTTGCTTCTAACTCACTGGCTATAAATCAGAGGTTCCCAAGATTCCCTCCTGGGGTTCAGTTGATTTTCTAGAGCAGCTCACAGAATTCTGAGAAACATTTTGATCATCATTTTATTATGAAAGGATTTAACTCAGGGAAAGGCCGATGGAAGTGCATGGGGGCAAGGTATGGGGAAACGGTATGGATCTTCCATGCTCTCTGAGAGTCCACCATTTCTCCCACACCTTCATGTGTTCACCAACAAGACAGCTTTCTGAATGCCATCCATTTGTTTGTTTGTTTTTATGGAAGTTCTATTACATAGGCATGATTGATTAAATCACTGGCCATTGGCAGTTGATTCAACCTTTCAGCCCCTCTCCTCCAAGGAGTTCAGGAGGAGAGGGACTGAAAGTTCCAGCCCTTTAATCACATGGTTTGTCCTCCTGGTAATCAGTCTCTAGCTTTAGGTGGGGTCCAAATGCCACCTAATTAGGGTAAAAGAGAACTTTCTGGCTCTCATCATTTAGGACATCTCAAGGGTTTTAGGAGCTCTGTAACAGAACTGGAGGAAGGTCAAATATATATATTTCTTACTATAAATCACAAAACCACTCTGCTATATGTTTTAAATTCTTACAGTGGTGTGATTTCAAGGCAGGACTGACACAATAACCAAAAGTGAAGTCGCTCAATCGTGTCCGACTCTTTGTGACCTCATGGACGGTAGCCTACCAGGCTCCGCCGTCCATGGGATTTTCTAGGCAAGAATAGTGGAGTGGGCTGCCATTTCTTCCTCCAGGGGATCTTCCCAAACCAGGGATCAAACCCGGGTCTTTTGCATTGCAGACAGACACTTTACCGTCCTTAACTGTATAGCCTCAGGGCATATTTATTTTCTAGAAAGTGACTCTGGAGGAAGAGGTAGCTGGTGACAACAGGAAGAACACTTTGCCCCAGGTCACTGGGTGGAGATAAGGGAACTCTGGAATATTGACATTCCCACCCACCACTCCCAAGGAGGGAGACCTGACCCCTTTAGAGAGCACAGCATGAGGGTGGGGATGGCCTGATGTCATCTGTTGGCGCGTTCCCTACTTCTGCTGGGTTCTAGCCCATCTGCCATTTTCATGGCATCCATAAAGTGCCATTAGCAAAACCACAGGAGTTGGGGAGGAAGGGCTGACAACAGCCCTGGAGAGGGGAGGGCTGTGCTGTGGGCAGGTAGTCCCGACACTTCAGTCAAATATTTCAAAATTTCCCTCCTTTAGAGAGTATTGACTTCTTTAAGAGACCCTGATAGCCTATGAAAGTAAGGCTTTCCATTCTATTGCATACAAATTCATGCAGTGGTATTTCTCTGAGCTGCTGTCAGTCATACATGCTAATCTGGATAAAGAAACCTGAACAAGACCCTCTACGGTGAGCACAGCACTCTAACGGTAAGGCCTCTTCCTTACACCTCAGCTGCAGCATTCTCCCAAAGTAGAGGAGGATGGCTATGTCCTTTCACTACTCATTCAGAAAGAATATAGAAAGGGTTTTTAATAATAACAGCGATGCTTGAATTTTAGAAGACTTGGGTTGCTCTGTTTCATACTCAGCTCTGATTTTGTCCTTCCCCTTTCATATACATGTGTTTGACTGCTAAAATCAAACTTGTTTATTTAGGTAATCACCTTCACTTTTCTCATAGTTTTATAAGAGTTGTTTCCCATAACTATGTACTCCATGAAAGTTTAAATAAATAGCTAAAGAAGTGTAAAAATGAAAAAAAAAAAATAGTGTGAGAACATAGAAGCCTCAGAAGAGCTCTTTAATGTACAAACTAGAAAAATTTAGGTCAAATTATATGATTTTATATAATTGATGGGATCCATTCACAGCACAGTTAGAATAAGAACAGAAAGAGAAAAACTACTTTTTATTTAACAGGTGGTCATGAATGATTTCCCCTCTTTCCCATGCCCTTTACCTTTCTGTCCATCTGCCCCTTCCCTGCCACCCCCACACAAAAACATATTTACACAAACATTTTCACACATATGCATGCTTACAAAACAATACATTTAAGGTTTTAAATGTTAGAAGTGGATTTCATATGTTCTATAAACTTTATTTCTCAAAATGGTCTTATGATCTTTGTGAGATAAATACCCAATATTTATGTAAAACAGATGCAGACTTCTGAAACTTTGGTTCCTTTACAAAACTTTTGATTTCCTTCCCAAACAGAATTTCCTCTCCCTTCATTGTAAACCCCTTGATCTCTACATGGATTTTTACCATAGCAGTGTTAAAATTTAATTTTATTTATTTATTGACTAATTTTTCCCCTATTGCACTGTAAGCTTCTTGGAGTAAAATGAATGTCTTATATTTATAGCCATGGTATTGATAATTCCTAGTATATTTACACCCTCAAAGAATGCCCATTAAAAAAATGAATTGAAAATTTTTTTTCTTTGTAAGTTGGAAGCAATACTATCAACTTATAGTAAGGAGAATGGTCAATGAATAAAAAAGGATAAATAGGCTTAGAATAGAATGTCCTATATTCAGAAAATAAGTTAAGGGAAGTTGACAAGTCGATGAATTTTGATAATTGTAACAAAGACCGTTTCTGCTTCTCATTTCTGTTTTGAAGTAAGAACTGCACTCCCTCTTTCCATCCCCCTCTACATGTTTCAGTATCTACTGGATTCCAGTAAGATGAAGATTGCATTCCATTTTATATCTGTTCGCTAAATAAGATATTTTGACTAAAGAAAGAGTGGATTATCCTCCAATTTAAAAAATTTAAAAAGAGAAGTTGATAGATATATACCTCATATGTGGCAGCATGACTGAATAAGAGCACCTATATTATGGGGTGAGGCTCAGAAAAACTTTCAAAATTCTATTAGACTGACTTGGATTATTATACTTTGAGGCTCAGGTGATGAAGGGTAGTATTCTCCTTGACTTAGTACAAAGTCAGAATTGTTCCATTTTCCCATAGATGAGAAGTCCTCAGAATATTTAGAAACAACTTCCTTGGCAGGATTGCTGGAAATTTTTAATTGGAACAATGGTGAGGCTTCTCACAAACTGCTGTACAGAATCAGCTGTGAGTAAAGAGCATAGTCTGGGGACAATTTGGCATGAAGACAGAAGCTGATAAATTCCCACGCAATTACTTGTAAAGTATCACTATTAGACTCCTCAAAATCACTACTAGACATTGTGGGGGAGAGCTGTGCTCAAGTTAGTACATAGGTCAAGACTATAAAACAAAGGTTCATTTGAGTGACAAGGAAAGGGATTGCCAAATAATTCTGAGAACCTAGCTGAAATTGGAAACCATAAATCTGCTCCACATGACAGACTGGGGATAAAATCTATGAACATTATTCCAGTGATCCCGGTAAAAACAGATGAATTTTGAATTAATGCAATGGCAGCTGGAAATTAGAGAAAGAAAGGAATGAGAGAGATACTAAGCATGTGGAATCTATAATAATTTATTGCCAATTGAGCATAGAATGTATTGAGAGCAAGGAAGCCAGGCGTTGTGAGGTTTGAACCATTGGTAGTGGTTTAATTCACTGAGACAGGGAAAAAAGGAGGAAAAGAAAATTTCATAAGAGAGACAATCTGAGGGTCAAAAGCATTTACATGCTATTCAAAATCCCACTGGTACTTAAGGAACTACCAAGAAAGAGGAGTACAAAGGGAACAGCAATAGGCCAGAGGCAAATCCTGGGGCAAACAAAACAGGCAAGGTATGTGTAAGAAGAAGAGCCAGAAAATGAAAGCAGAATAAAAACCACGAGACGGCAATAATAGCAGAGCTAAGGGAAGAAAAATGTTCAAGGGAGTATTCTACTGGCTCAATTTTGCTGAAACCTCAGTGAAGTACAAAGGCAAGCATGTAGTCAATTAACTTTACAAGACAGAACAGCAAAACCATTATGCCTGTTATACAAAGAGCAGAGAGAAGATAGAGGGTGGAGTGATTAACTTTGACTAGGAATACTTTTCTTTGTACACTCCCTATGAAATAGGATCAGTGGGGCAATAGCTAAGTCAGTCACCTCTAAACATGTCTGATCACAAAGTCTTTGTCTGTGTCAGTGAAAAAAAAGCTGACTATGATTCTCATTTCATTTCNAGAAAAACTTTCAAAATTCTATTAGACTGACTTGGATTATTATACTTTGAGGCTCAGGTGATGAAGGGTAGTATTCTCCTTGACTTAGTACAAAGTCAGAATTGTTCCATTTTCCCATAGATGAGAAGTCCTCAGAATATTTAGAAACAACTTCCTTGGCAGGATTGCTGGAAATTTTTAATTGGAACAATGGTGAGGCTTCTCACAAACTGCTGTACAGAATCAGCTGTGAGTAAAGAGCATAGTCTGGGGACAATTTGGCATGAAGACAGAAGCTGATAAATTCCCACGCAATTACTTGTAAAGTATCACTATTAGACTCCTCAAAATCACTACTAGACATTGTGGGGGAGAGCTGTGCTCAAGTTAGTACATAGGTCAAGACTATAAAACAAAGGTTCATTTGAGTGACAAGGAAAGGGATTGCCAAATAATTCTGAGAACCTAGCTGAAATTGGAAACCATAAATCTGCTCCACATGACAGACTGGGGATAAAATCTATGAACATTATTCCAGTGATCCCGGTAAAAACAGATGAATTTTGAATTAATGCAATGGCAGCTGGAAATTAGAGAAAGAAAGGAATGAGAGAGATACTAAGCATGTGGAATCTATAATAATTTATTGCCAATTGAGCATAGAATGTATTGAGAGCAAGGAAGCCAGGCGTTGTGAGGTTTGAACCATTGGTAGTGGTTTAATTCACTGAGACAGGGAAAAAAGGAGGAAAAGAAAATTTCATAAGAGAGACAATCTGAGGGTCAAAAGCATTTACATGCTATTCAAAATCCCACTGGTACTTAAGGAACTACCAAGAAAGAGGAGTACAAAGGGAACAGCAATAGGCCAGAGGCAAATCCTGGGGCAAACAAAACAGGCAAGGTATGTGTAAGAAGAAGAGCCAGAAAATGAAAGCAGAATAAAAACCACGAGACGGCAATAATAGCAGAGCTAAGGGAAGAAAAATGTTCAAGGGAGTATTCTACTGGCTCAATTTTGCTGAAACCTCAGTGAAGTACAAAGGCAAGCATGTAGTCAATTAACTTTACAAGACAGAACAGCAAAACCATTATGCCTGTTATACAAAGAGCAGAGAGAAGATAGAGGGTGGAGTGATTAACTTTGACTAGGAATACTTTTCTTTGTACACTCCCTATGAAATAGGATCAGTGGGGCAATAGCTAAGTCAGTCACCTCTAAACATGTCTGATCACAAAGTCTTTGTCTGTGTCAGTGAAAAAAAAGCTGACTATGATTCTCATTTCATTTCTTTTTCTTTTTTTTTTAATTTTTATTTTTACTTTATTTTACTTTACATTACTGTATTGGTTTTGCCATACATTGACATGAATCTGCCACGGGTGTGCATGAGTTCCCAATCCTGAACCCTCTCCCACCTCCCACCCCATATCATCTCTCTGAATCATCCCCGTGCACCAGCCCCAAGCATCCTGTATCTTGTATCGAACATAGACTGGCGATTCGTTTCTTACCTGATAGTATACATGTTTCAGTGCCGTTCTCCCAAGTCATCCCAGCCTCTCCCTCTCCCTCAGAGTCCAATAGTCCATTTTATACATCTGTGTCTCTTTTGCTGTCTTGCATAGAGGGTTATCATTACCATGTTTCTAAATTCCATATATATGTGTTAGTATACTGTATTGGTGCTTTTCTTTCTGACTTACTTCACTCTGTATAATCGGCTCCAGTTTCATCCATCTCATTAGAACTGATTCAAATGTATTCTTTTTAATGGCTAAGTAATACTCACATAGCATGGTTTTTTGAGGGGATATATTATAAAGTGACTATCAAGGCTCTTAACTCTTGATGATAATACAATTCTATTACTATTTGTTAGAAATGAATAGATCCAGTAGAGAGTTAGGTGAGTGAAAATATATCAAAAATATATGCAGTTGAAATAAAATCTTGGAAACTAAAGTTTGAGAAAGAATATTTTGATTATAAATGAAAAGAGATATGCAGATGACACCACCATTATGGCAGAGAGCAAAGAGGAACTAAAGAGTCTCTTGATGAAAGTGAAAGAGGAAAGTGAAAAAGCTGGCTTAAACCTCAACATTCAAAAAACAAAGATCATGGCATCTGGTCCCATCACTTCATGGCAAATAGGTGGGGAAACAATGGTAACAGAGACAGAATTTATTTTCTTGGTCTCCAAAATCACTGCAGGTGGTGACTGCAGCCATGAGATTAAAAGATGCTTACTCCTTGAAAGAAAATACATGACTAACCTAGACAGCGTTTTAAAATCAGAGACATTACTTTGCTGACAAAGGTCCATCTAGTCAAAGCTATGGTTTTTCCAGTAGTCATATGGATGTGAGAGTTGGACCGTAAAGAAAGTCGAGTACTAAAAAACTGATGCTTTTAAACTGTGGTGTTGGAGAAGACTTGCAAATCCCTTGGACTGCAAGAAAATCAATCAATCATAAAGGAAATCAGTCCTGAATATTTATTGGAAGGACTGATGTTGAAACCAAAGCTCCGATACTTGGCCACCTGATGCAAAGAAGTGACTCATTAGAAAAGACCCTGGTGTTGGGAAAAATTGAAGGTGGGAGGAGAAGGGGACAACAGAGGATGAGATGGTTGGATGGCATCACCCACTCGATGTAAATGAGTTTGAGTGAGCTCCAGGAGTTGATAACGGACAGGAAAGCCTGGCATGCTGCAGTCAATGGGGTTCCAAAGAGTTGGGCATGATTGAGCGACTAAACTGAACTGAAGTGAAAACAATCTGATTATGTCATCTGTCTCCACATTATTCACCAATAGTTAATTCAATGCTTAAGAAAGATTCAAGAGAGAAACAGAGTGTTATTATTGAAAAAATATAGATTAAAAATTCAGCTATCAAGAGTGTACCAGTGTCTTCCTTATATAGATTACACAACTGACTCAGAGGCAAATTCTTATAGTTATTATAGAACTCCATCTTTCAGGACATCCTCTGAAAATTCTGATTTTGTTGATAGTTTTATTTTCCCAAGTATTAGAAATATGTACAACTAGACATTGCAGTCCGGGACTTCTAAAGCTAATTATGGAGGTCCTTGGGTTACTTTCAGTATTTTTAAATGCTTAAAAGCAATTTGGTATTTAAGAATAACTCATAGCCTACTCTGTTAGCCTGGAAATACAGTACTGAAAATCATACATTTCAATGGGGGAAAATAATAAGAAAGAGTCTTTTGTGAGAAAAAGAAGTTGCTGAATTATTCACTGGTTCATTTCTCATGACTTCTTACCAGTAAAAAGGAAGAATTAGCTAGTGAGGAAGAAATGGCAACCTAGGGAGAAAGCAATTTTGTCATCACAGAATTTTGATAACCATGAAACTGAAGACTGAGCGTAATGATTAATGTAATCTAGACTCTGGGAAGACAGACTTAAAAGTTCATGTATAAGAAAGGTACCAGTTCATGTCTCAGAGATAGACAAATGATTCGAGCAGTCTGGAATGCTCTCAGAAAAAGTATTTCTGACTATGCAATTAAATGCAAGGAAGAAAGAGTGGGTCTATATTAAAAATCATTTTAGTTTCACCTGAGGTTTTGGAAATTAAACACTGGGAGAATATATTAAGATGGAAATAAGAGTATTTAATAAGATGGAAAGAAGACCCAAACCCTGTACGAAGAGAATTAGAGACCATTACAGAACTGTAAGAATAATGTGAGCTGAGGCTTTGTAATAATTCTGAAGGTTCAGAGCTTCCATTTGTTAAATGCACATGGAACGTAGCTAACAACGCGTGACTGGCTCACCGCCTGGGCTGCTGTAGTGTTGATAAGTGTGTTGCAGGGATGCTGCCACCTTGTTGTTGCCGTGTTTTTCACAAAGGAAGAGAAGTTTTGAATTAAAACATCTGTGGCAAACATTTGCAAGGGGAAATTGAAAACTAAAACAAGAAAAGCAACTGTCAGAGTGTATCTCATTGCTCTCTCTGAGCCGCCTGCCTCAGAAGAAAATGCTATCCTGGGAAACTAAAAGTAACTGTAAATGGCACTGATTGACCAGCAAAAGGCATTCCTGAGTAATCATGAAGAACTGATGAAATACCAAAAACACTGGAAATCGGCAGATTTGGTTACTTTTCTTCCTGAAAGGAAAAAAAAAGACTGGGGTGAACATATAAGATTAACTAATACATTGAAAAAGAGCAGCTGACTACTATAAGCCAAATGGATTCTTTAGGAACACATTCATAACCTTTTCTATTCAATATTTTACACCTTGCCAAGTTAAGAATTTGTAGTAATGATCCTGGAGAGAGAGATTGAGACCAAGATCTCAAGCTTTTTGAGCATATGTAGCTGAGATATTATAGAAGTAATTAAAAGATGAAATCAACGTCTAAAAATATGAGATGGACTTTGAACTGACTTGAACTTACTTACAAAACAGCAACAGACACAAAGACTTAGAGAATGTGCTTACTGTTACCAGGGTGAACAGGTGAGGGGAAGCACAGATTGAGAGTTGGGGAATGACGTGTACATTACTATATTTAAAATAGATAACCAACGAGGACCTGCTGCAAAATACAAGATGAAATTAGAAATATGCCAGGGAAAAGGGAAAAAGGAACAAATCAATTAAGAAAATATCCCATGGCACAACTCTTCTGACTCTGTGAGTTCGATATCATACGTACTTCAAGTTGAGAAAAATGAGTGTTACTGGAAATTATTAAAGTGTATCAGGTCATCCAGCTGGTAATGGAAGAACCGAGATTCAAATCTGTTTCTTGCTGACTTCAAAGCCTGCACTTTGAAGCTTGAACTAGCCCAATGGACTTCCAAAGATGAGGCTGATTGGATTAAATAAAAAGGCATGCATTTTAGGACACACATCTAAAAGATCCAACTGAATAAAAAAGTGTTTAATAGCAGCCCACTGTATGTGAAAATACAGAGGTTCATTCATTTATTCATTTGTTAAATAAATGCCTATTGAACATGTATCATTCAACAAGTTCTATTCTACATATTCATGGTAAAATGGTGAACTAAATATACAAAATTCCTAGCATTTGATGTCTGCCTCTAGAGGGAAGAAGCAGTCAGCAAACATTATAATCACTAAAATATTTGATATAGACGGGGAAACAGTGGAAACAGTGTCAGACTTTATTTTTCTGGGCTCCAAAATCACTGCAGATGGTGACTGCAGCCATGAAATCAAAAGACACTTACTCCTTGGAAGGAACATTGTGACCAACCTAGATAGCATATNGTCAGCAAACATTATAATCACTAAAATATTTGATATAGACGGGGAAACAGTGGAAACAGTGTCAGACTTTATTTTTCTGGGCTCCAAAATCACTGCAGATGGTGACTGCAGCCATGAAATCAAAAGACACTTACTCCTTGGAAGGAACATTGTGACCAACCTAGATAGCATATGCAAAAGCAGAGACATTACTTTGCCGACTAAGGTCCGTCTAGTTGAGGCTATGGTTTTTCCTGTGGTCATGTATGGATGTGAGAGTTGGACTGTGAAGAAGGCTGAGCACTGAAGAATTGATGCTTCTGAACTGTGGTGTTGGAGAAGACTCTTGAGAGTCCCTTGAACTGCACGGGGATCCAACCAGTCCATTCTGGAGGAGATCAGCCCTGGGATTTCTTTGAAAGGAATGATGCTGAAGCTGAAGCTCCAATACTTTGGCTACCTCATACAAAGTGTTGACTCATTGGAAAAGACTCTGATGCTGGGAGGGATTGGGGGCAGGAGGAGAAGGGGGCGACAGAGGATGAGATGGCTGGATGGCATCACTGACTCGATGGGCGTGAGTCTGAGTGAACTCCAGGAGTTGGTGATGGGAGGCCTAGTGTGCTGCGATTCATGGGGTCGCAATGAGTCGGACACGACTGAGCGACTGAAATGAACTGAACTGAACTGAAAGTTGAATTATATATATGTTAAGGAGAAGCAGGGAAAGTACATGAGTAGTTTTGAAGTGGATGTCAATTTCAGATAGGACACTAGGAAAGCCTTCCCAGGGAAGAAGACTCTTGGTTAAAGGTAGCATGGAGCTGAGAAAGAAAATCAAACAGGTATCTATGGGATAAAACTCCAAAAAGAAAGACCAGCTAGTGCAGAACCCTTAATGTGGAAGTGTCTGAAGAAAGTTGAGAAGTGAGTGTGGCCAAAACTGGGTTGAGTGGGGAGAAAGGAGATGGAGAGTGGTAGAAAAATGAGAGAAAGAGAGAGCATTGGTATGCTTTGCATAGGTAGTTAGGAATGAAGTGTCAAGTATCTTCCAGGGAAATTAATGCCAATAAAATTCTGTGTGGGAGGCCAACTGGGAGGACCATGAGTGGAATATTCACACTTAAGTCTGGAAAAGTTCAAACACAAGAGAACAAGCAAAATTGAAAAAATAAAATCCAATGAAGAAAACTGTAAGTCCAAAGATCAGGAAAGGTATAGAAGAGAGCTTGGTCTACAGTAAATGTTCAAGAGTTGTTTACTGAGTCAATGATTAAACAGACTTTTATAACTTTCATGTGTGCTATTATTAAACCACATCAGAAGAAGCCCAAAGTAAAGAATTTGCAGTATGCAATTAATCTTACCCAAAGAGAGTTCTGGCCTTTGTCCTCAGCTTCTGGGAGGTGACCTCTGTGTCTCAGGTTTACTTGGGGGTCTTGGGCCACTCCAGATGGCCTATGTTAACAATATGACTTATGGTGGTGGGGTTGAGCCACTCAATATGAGCTCAACCCCCACAGCTACTGGAGACTAACACCAGCCTCCTGGGCAGTCAGTTGTATCTACGTGGCTTGACCAAACCCAGTAACACTCTGGACACCAAGGCTCAAGTGAGCTGCCCTAGATGTCAATACTCCATGCAAATTCACGCAATATTGCTGAAAGAAAATAGCACTGTCTAGAGCTCCACTGGGAGAGGGAGACTGGAAGCTCATATGTGGCCCCTGTGTTCTGTGTCCCTTCCCTGGTTTTAATCTGTGTCTTTTCACTGTAACACACCATAACCAGGAGTATGGCAGCTTTCAGTGATCTCTGCAAAAGCTTCTCATGATTTATCAAAACTGCCGGTAATCTTGGAACTTCAAACTTGATTTCAGAATGGATCTTGTGGATTCCTGAATCTCACAGACATCAGGGTAATAATGGCCAAGACTGCAGGGTCAGGATGTCAGGCAAATATGTGACAATGTTATTAGGAGTAATGTCAGAGCACAGAGAAATCATAGCACCATTTCTCAGAAAACTAACAAGAATGTGTGGCTGGCTTTAATGGACCAGTGCAGATATGTTTAATGATGCAGTCATTCCAATAAAAGTCTGGACAAACAAATAATCAGCATCTCTTTTCTCAGAAACCTTTCCCCAAACAGAGCAATCTGGAATGGGGTCCTCCTCTTAACAGTGGTGGAGTTTCTGACATGGCTTGAATGAAGAAATAATAGATAGTGGCTTTTTCTTTTAACTTTGGATGAAGAAACCTTTGAGAGGGGTTCATTTGTTTGGGTCAAGATCAGTTGCAGGAAGAGGAGCCAGATGGTATCTATGACTCAGATGATCAGTACCAGAAGTTCCCTCACAGTTGGCCCCTGTGGTCCCCCAAGATGGTTGATGCATGCTTTATAGCATTCCAGAAAGAGTGCTGCAGATTATGTTGGGTTAATTGCAACTTCACAGGGATGAAGCATTACTATACCTGAAACTAAGTGTCTGTATACTGTAAAACCAGGTCTTCCTGGGTGTAAAGATGGAGCTGTCTTAATTTTGCTGAGATAAGTGAGGTAGCAGACAATAGACATACTCATTGTGCAAAGATGTAAAAAGTGGTTCTTTGAACAAACAAGCTTTTATAAAGCGTCTTCAGGAAAACGTTTCAGCTAAACAAAGATGAATTTTCTTACAATCGAGCTCTGCATTGGCTAAACACATTACTTAATTCCATGAGGTATTTTAACCATTACTGAAACCCTTTAAGCGTGGGCTAAAAATATTTTTGTGTGGTAATTATGGAATGAATTCAAGCTGTATTAGTTTGGTTGGTTTAACTGATGTATCAGATAAACTCAAGAATATATAAAAGAGCAAACTCAGAGAACTTTTTTCTCCCTCATGTAACCTTTAAAAGTATGTGTTCCTGGAGAAATGTCTCTTTTTTAGCTGGTCCTGCTTCAGAAAACAGTATGCATTCATCTTAATGTGTTGCCATTTGATAAAATATTGTAATTCACTATATCCAGAATACACCAATTTAGAGAACCTGGAAGGGGCATATCTGCCCTTTAAATTCTTGGTCTTTGTAGAGAAGGTGTCATTTCAACTCAAATTCCAGTTTTTAGTACTGGAATTTCTCAATCACTCAGTTCCATCTATCTGTAAAGAGCACTGGAAAATACAGCTAGTTGAGGCTCAGAAAGAAAGGAAAGCAAATGTTTTCCTGAGGATCTAACAACTGGTATTGATTAGCTACTGGAATGTCATCAATATTGCCTTCTATTATATGAGCCCATTTCATGCAACCAAATAATTATGAGCACATTGGAAAAGTATTTCAAAATATTCTTTTCAAGAATATTCTATTCAAGATAAATAAAAAGTAAATCTCAAAGGAGTTATATAAATTATTACTTATTCTAACAAATTACCCAAAAGTATCTAAACATATCAGTTATTCATCTGAAGGCAGTATCCATAATTGTGTACTCAAGGACTTAAACTTGGTCCTACACTCATGGAAATGTTTTTAAAAGCCTTAGATTAAAGACTCTTTTGTGACCCCACTGTACTGGACAAGGCTACAGAGGAGCCGAAGCAGGCTTATGATGCATAAGTATAAATACACTGTTTTCACAAGGAAATAGACAGTTCTTCTGAATGGAACACTCTGAAGAGGGCATACTGGAAAAACTTTAATTTCTAGACAGCACATTTCGAGAAGGACATTGGCAAGTGTACTGTATCCTAAATGACAATAATCACAAAGGTTTTAAGAGAAACTACCTTATAAATAATAACAGAATGAAAATGTTTAGAGTAGAAATGGAAATAATTATCAGAAGTTTTTTTTATGAAACAGGAGTTTGCACAAATCCTGCTCTAAACCCACTATAGGGTGAGTGTCATCTTGTATCAATGTAATATTGTTTCTGATTATTTTTGAATTATTACTATATTATTAATATTACAATGTTATACTATGGATTGTTATATAGGCAAGATGCTTGCACTTTACCTGGACTATCTGACATATTTCTAACAACACTCAAGAGATAGGTATTGTTACTATTCCCATATTACATATGACATTCCTGGAGACACAGAAAACTTATGTAATATGCACATAGTCACACTGCTAATAAGTGCTAGAACTTACATTAGAGCCAAGAAGTATTGACTACAGTATTCTGCTCTAACCACTATCATGTTGCCATTCTGAGAAGTAAAGAAGGTTTTAGAAATTATATACAAATCTCACATTATCAACCCCATAAGAATTAGCTATTCAAACTGGAAATAATCAAGAGGAATATAGGTCTCCAAATGACAGCTGGATAATACAGAAATTACACATTAATTGAAATTTTGGAATAAATTATTACCAATATATTTTCAACTTTTATGGTTTATTGTATTACACACATTATTTTGCTTTTTTATAGTTAAGTGGACAATGGTCCTTAAAAAAAGATGGGACTGAATCGTAAGCCTTAGCACAAAGCGATTTTACCAAATTACTGGAGATTTTAGTAGTTGCCACATTTGTATTCTTATCATCCTTTTTGGATGAAATACCTGCCCATATTCTTCGACTTCCACATTTCAAACATCCTTTTAGGGCATTCTAAGTTGCAATAATTTCTATAAAATTTTCCTTGACTCTGCATATATAATGGTTAATTGCCAGGGTCCATCCCCGGTGGATCCAGGGTGATTCGAAGGGGAGACGGATAGGCAAGGAAAAACCTATTTATTCAGAAATATAAGATTAAATTAGGAAATAATAGTATAGTAGGAAAATTAAGTGGAGAAAAGAGGCTGAATAACTTGGTTTATGTGGAAAGCCAATAAAACCTCGAGACAAGAGGTTTGCACCATCTACGTTGGGCCACCAGCGTCCACTCGAATCTCTAAGNCTTGACAGGGTGAGGATGCCAAACAACAATTTAAGCTCCTCACCAACATCCCAAGACCTTTCTACTCTGGGAAAGGAGCTTCTGAAGCCAGTGACTGTGGAAATCTGCTTAAAGTAGTAAGACCAATGGGGATTAATACCCAACATATGCAAACAGTGCATATAATTTAATATCAAAAAAGAAAAAAACAACCTGATTTAAAAATGGGAAGAATTTAATAGACATTTTTTTCAAAGAAGAGGTGCAGATGACCAACAAGTACATCAAAACATGCTCAACATGGTTAATTATCAGAACAATGCAAATCAAAACCACAGTGAGATACCACCTTATACCTGTCAGAATGGTTATCAACAAAAGAACACAAATGACAAATGTTGGCAAAGATGTAGAGAAACGGGAATCCTTGTACACTTTCAGTGGCAATATAAATTTGTTCATCCACTGTGGAAGCAGTATGGAGGTGTCCCAAAAAACTAAATCTAGAACTACCATTTGACCCAGCAATGCCCCTCCTGAGGATACAACTGAAAAACAAACAAACAAACACTAATTTGAAAAGACACATGCATCCCTACGTTCATAACAGCACTAATTATGATCACGAAGATACAGAAACCACCACAGATGAATGGATAAAAAAAATTCATCATGTGTGTGTATACCCATATGTACACACAATGGAATACTACTAAGTTATAAGCAAGAACAAAATTTTGCCACGTGCAGCAACATGGATAGACTTTGAGGGTATTTTACAAGTGAAAGAAGTCAGAAAAAGGTAAATACTGTTATTATATCACATATTAATACACAGAGTGTAAAAAAATATACTAGTGAATATACTAAAATCATACTAGTGAATATAACAAAAAAGCAGACTCACAAACATAGGGACAAAATTAGTGGTTACCAAACAAGACGAAGGAATATAATTGTGTGGAATGGGAAGAACTAACTGTTGGTTGTATGATAGACTCAGGTTGCCTTGTACAACATGGGGAATACAGCCAATATGTTGTAATAACTGTAAATGCAAAACTTTTCAAAATTGTATAAAAATAAAAAATAATATTATTTAGGACTTGAATGATTAAGACAATCTCTCTGAAGGAAAAAATTGCATAAGTTTCAGGAATAGGAATATGGAAAAAAATGATCAGGAAAAGTAAGGGTTCTAATTTGCATATAGAAGTACTGAAGAAAAGTTTGAAGATGACAAGAAATTTTTGTTGATCAAGAGTGAGAAGATGCAAATAAAAGTTTCAAATTCATCTCTCAGAAAATAGGAGACATGTTGAAGTATGGCAAAACCAATACAATATTATAAAGTAAAAAATAAATAAATAAATTATATATATACATATAAATTTTTAAGCAAGAGAATAATGTAACAATGTTTGCTTATTTATAGACTTTGAGGGTATTTTACAAGTGAAAGAAATCAGAAAAAGGTAAATACTTCTATGATATCACTTATATTAATACACGGAGTCTAAAAAATACATCATACTAGTGAATATAACAAAAAAGAAGCAGACTCACAAACATAGGGACAAAATTAGCGGTTACCAAAGAAGATGGGGGAATATAATTGTGTGGAATTATAAAGTGGTATATTTCATGTGATGTTTCCTGTGAAATTCACTCAGTTGTGTCAGACTCTTTGCAACCCCATGGACTATACAGTCCATGTATACAGACTATACAGTCCATGGAATTCTCCAGGCCACAATATTGGAGTGGGTAGCCTTTCCCTTCTCCAGCGGATCTTCCCAACCCAGAGATCGAGCCCAAGACTCCCACATTGCAGGTGGATTCTTTACTACCTGAGCCACAAGCGAAGCCCAAGAATACTGGAGTGGGTAGCCTATCCCTTCAAAGGATCTTTCCAATCCAAGAATCGAACCAAAGTCTCCTGTATTGAAGGTGGATTCTTTATCAACTGAGCTGAAAGTGATAATATCTTAGGTAAAATAAGCTAGGTATTCACCATGGAAATTAAGGAAGAAGTAGAAATCCTATGAAAACATTGCTATAAACAGTAAAAACATTGGCTCATAAGAGTCTGATCAGAACATTGATCATTACATCATTAGAATCAATTCATTATGAAATGATTAGAGATAGGTAAAAAATATGTAAGTATTAGTGGAGTTAAACACTTAAAAGTCAGTCACCACAGATAAACTTGATTGATTCGAAGCAAAGTTTACATATGAATATGCAATGCCTGACTCTTTGCAACCCTATGGACTGTGGCTTTCCAGTCTCCTCAGTTCATGGAATTCTTTGGACAAGAGTACTGGAGTGGGTTGCCAATCCCTTCTCTAGGGTATCTTCCTGACACAGGAATTGAACCCAGGTTTCCTGCATTGCAGGCAGATTTTTCACCATCTGAGACACCAGGGAAAATGGTGAACATATGAATATATTGGCTAAGAAAACAACAAAAACACACAGTGCATGCCTGACCTAACTAAGGTGCAGGCACTTACAGAAAGAGTCTAATTTAGCTGCCATCACACAGAAAGATAGCACATCATCTTCACAACTAAAACCATAAGGGATTTGTTTTTAGAGAAACCATGAGAAATAAAGATGTCTTCCCTGATAGCTCTGGTAGTCTTCCAGAGTACAAACTATCTTTTATATTATCTTTCAGCAACAGACAAAGTAATAAGATAATCTAAAACTTGGGCCTTTGTGCAGAAGATCCTTGTGAAATAGCAGTAAACAGATGTTAGTTGTGCGCCAACTTTATGTTTGTTACTCTTTATCACTGCTAATGAAAATATGGCCAACAATTATATTAGAATGGTTATCTTAGCATTATATTCTACCAGAATACTACCTTAGCATTATTTTTTTCCTCCTAAATCATAGTGTTTATATATATATATACACACACACACATATATATTTATCATTTAATGCCACATCTCTACACAATTCACACACCAATTGGTAAAGAGGGTGAAATATGGCAAAATAGTATTTCTTTTATGAGAATAAATTTCATATGTTGTAAGGCTTAGATNACTACCTTAGCATTATTTTTTTCCTCCTAAATCATAGTGTTTATATATATATATACACACACACACATATATATTTATCATTTAATGCCACATCTCTACACAATTCACACACCAATTGGTAAAGAGGGTGAAATATGGCAAAATAGTATTTCTTTTATGAGAATAAATTTCATATGTTGTAAGGCTTAGATCCAGAGAAGGCAATGGCACCCCACTCCAGCACTCTTGCCTGGAAAATCCCATGGACGGAGGAGCCTGGTGGGCTGCAGTCCATGGGGTCGCTAAGAGTCGGACACGACTGAGTGACTTCGCTTTCACTTTTCACTTTCATGCACTGGAGAAGAAAATGGCAACCCACTCCAGTGTTCTTGCCTGGAGAATCCCAGGGACGGGGGAGCCTGGTGGGCTGCCATCTATGGGGTCGCACAGAGTCAGACACGACTGAAGCGACTTAACAGCAGCAGCAGCAGCAAGCCTTAGATCACATAATGAATGCTGACAAAGATAGGAGCAGAAAGTCATGTACAAATGATCTGTTTTCTTACTTTTTCAATGCCACACCTGCTATGTAACTTCATAATGAAAATACTATAGCTCACCTTATGATTTCCTTTTCCTTTTTACCAGGAAAGATTTTCTGAAAATAAATTTAAGTGATCACAGCTTGGCAGTTGCTTTACTAAATGCTTTGTCTTAAAGATAACAAAGTCTTTGCCCTTGTATTTTAAAGTCTAGGTAGGAGGCACAGGCAAAATAATTAAAGAACTCCAGAAGAAGACAAAGAAGTAAAATTAAAAAAAAAAAAATTTGAATCTGCCTAGAGCAGCCAATGAATGTTTTCCAGAAAAGTTGACTTTTGAGTAAAGTCATAAAAGATTGAGGCATCACACAATGCATAGAAAAGAAGTGCTTATGTGTATAAAGGAAAAGAAAGCTTCTTTTATTATGTTTGCTTATACATAAAATATAGAAATTTAGTCTAAAATAATTGAAAAATATTGCATGTGAGTATAGCTTAAGAAACCAATTTAAAGGAATATACTTATTTTTGTTATCTAAAATATTCTGAAGCTCTCTGGTGATCAGAATTACAGTCATATTAGTAGAGGGTTTATACATAAAGGCGGGAACATAGATTTTTAGAAATGACAGAAAGGGAAAGAAATGGTTACTAAAGTATGTTCGCAGAGACAAATAGGATGCAGATACTTCGAAAAAATCATTTCTTATGCCATACTTTATGATCTAAACTTAAAAAGGAATATAATAAATATTTTCTTTGCCTTAATGTAGATCAATTTCTTCATAAACTGACCAAATGTTTAATAAGCTGCTTGATCAACTGACAGCCATCTCAATAAGGATATGCATATTTTCTTTGATTCTAGTTCTTCTTCATACAGCTTCCATGCAATAGTTCCTATCAAACACTGTCCTTTCAGTCTGTTAAAAATTTGGAAATTAAAGAATGCAAATGAAAATGTAGATTTCCTTTGCTCAAGAGAACTTTCAGAATCTTGAGACTGTGAATTTCCCCTCTATCTATCCCTTTGTTTTAAATTTAAGAATTATTTAAAATTAAAGAATCTGCCAGAAGATGGGAGGTACTAATATTTTATCTAAACCAAAATTCAATTTTAAATGGAATTAAATGTCCAATTTTAAACACTTTATTTAATTTTGCTTTCTTAAAGTATAATTGGATAAATGGAAAATGAAACTAATCATTTACATTGTCTACATGTTTTAAACACTTAGTAGAGAGTTCTTTTTCATACTGAGTGAATTGACTTAACCAACAGTTCTTTCATTTCGGTCAGGTTTTAGAAAGAACAAATATTCTATTGACAGAATATTCTAATTTAAAAAGTCTTAAGCCCTTAAGACAAACCTCTACAAAACTCCCATTAACATGTAGTATGCAATATTTCTATTTTCTGATATGTTTTTTAAAAAGCATGATTCACCAAGTATTGGCTCACAATGTTAACCAAGACCTCCATCCTTTTTACTTTGCAAAAGACTGTCAAAAATTATGTGGTCCCCATAGCCTATTGTAATAAAGAAGAACAAATTTGACTCCATATTGGATCTATTCCTTTTACTTTAACCTTTGTATTATATTCCTTTAACTAAAACAATCACTTTAGTTAATCACTAAATTATAACTTTGGCTTAAAGTTATAAGCTAAAGCTGGGATGGTGGCTTTCAGTCTGTCTGAAGCTCTTGAGAAACTCTATACAGTCAGCAAAAACAAGAATGGGAGCAAACTGTAGCTCAGATCATGAACTCCTTATTACCAAATTCAGACTTAAATTGAAGAAAGTAGGGAAGCCACTAGACCATTCAGGCATGACTTAAATTAAATCCATTAAGATAATACAATGGAAGTGAGAAATAGATTTAAGGGACCAGATCTGATAGACAGAGTGCCTGATGAACTATGGATGGAAGTTTGTGACATTGTATAGGAGACAAGGATCAAGACCATACACATGGAAAAGAAAAGTGAAAAAGAAAAATGGCTGTCTGAAGTGACCTTACAAATAGCTGTGAAAAGAAGAGAAGCAACAGGCAAAAGAGAAAAGTAAAGATATAACTCTTTGAATGCAGAGTTCCAAAGAATAGCATAGAGATAAGAAAACTTTCTTCAGTGCAAAGAAATAGAGGAAAACAATAGAATGGGAAAGACTAGAGATCTCTTCAAGAAATTTAGAGATATCAAAGGAACATTTCATACAAAAATGGGCTCAATAAAAGACAGAAATTGTATGAACCTAACAGAAGCAGAAGATATTAAGAAGAGGTGGCAAGAATACACAGAAGAACTATACAAAAAAAGATCTTCATGACCCAGATAAGCACAATGGTGTGATCACTCACCTAGAGCCAGACATCTTGGAATGTGAAGTCAAGTGGGCCTTAGAGAGCATCACTACAAACAAAGCTAGTGAAGGTGATGGAATTCTAGTTGAGCTATTTCAAATCCTAAAAGATGATGCTGTGAAAGTGCTTCACTCAATATGCTAGCAAATTTGGAAAACTCAGCAGTGGCCACAAGACTGGAAAAGGTCAGTTTTCATTCCAATCCCAAAGAAAGACAATGCCAAAGAATGCTCAAACTACCGCACAATTGCACTCATCTCACACACTAGTAAAGTAATGTTCAAAATTCTCCAAGCCAGGCTTCAGCAATACGTGAACCATGAATTTCCAAACGCTCAAACTGGATTTAGAAAAGGCAGAAGAATCAGAGATCAAATTGCCAACATCCATCGGATCATCGAAAAGGCAAGACAGTTCCAGAAAAACATCTACTTCTGCTTTATTGACTATGCCAAAGCCTTTGACTGTGTGTATCACAACAAACTGTGGAAAATTCTGAAAGAGATGGGTATACCAGACCACCTGATCTGNGAATCAGAGATCAAATTGCCAACATCCATCGGATCATCGAAAAGGCAAGACAGTTCCAGAAAAACATCTACTTCTGCTTTATTGACTATGCCAAAGCCTTTGACTGTGTGTATCACAACAAACTGTGGAAAATTCTGAAAGAGATGGGTATACCAGACCACCTGATCTGCCTTTTGAGAAATCTGTATGCAGGTCAGGAAGCAACAGTTAGAACTAGACCTGAAACAACAGACTGGTTCCAAATAGAAAAAGAAATATATCAAGGCTGTATATTGTCACGCTGCTTATTTAACTTATATGCAGAGTATATCATGAGAAATGCTGGGCTGGAGGAAGCACAAGCTGGAATCAAGATTGCTGGGAGAAATCTCAATAACCTCAGATATGCAGATGACACCACCCTTATGGCAGAAAGTGAAGAGGAACTAAAAAGCCTCTTGATGAAAGTGAAAGAGGATAGTGAAAAAGTTGGTCTAAAGCTCAGCATTCAGAAAACTAAGATCATGGCATCAGGTCCCATCACTTTATGGCAAATAGATGGGAAAACAGTGGAAACAGGGGAAGACTTTATTTTGCGGGGCTCCGAAGTCACTGCAGATGGTGACTGCAGCCATGAAATTAAAAGACGCTTACTCCTTGGAAGAAAAGCTGTGACTGACTTAGACAGCATATTCAAAAGCAGAGATATTACTTTGCCAACAAAGGTCCGTCTACTCAAGACTATAGTTTTTCCAGTAGTCATGTATGGATGTGAGAGTTGGACTGTGAAGAAAGCTGAGTGCTGAAGAATTGATGCTTTAGAACTGTGGTGTTGGAAAAGACTCTTGAGAGTCCCTTGGACTGCAAGGAGGTCCAACCAGTCCATCCTAAAGGAAATCAGTTCTGAATATTCATTGGAAGGACTGATGCTAAAGCTGAAAGTCCAATACTTTGGCCACCTGATGCAAAGAACTGTCTCATTGCAAAGACCCTGATGCTGGGAAAGATTGAAGGCGGGAGGAGAAGGGGATGACAGAGGATGAGATGGCTGGATGGCATCACCAACTCAATGGACATGAGTTTGAGTAAACTCTGGGAGTTGGTGATGGACACAGAGGCCTGGTGTGCTGCAGTCCATGGGGTCGCAAAGAGTCGGACACGACTGAGTGACTGAACTGAATTAACTAGTAACTTAAAGCATACATTGTTGTCCTACTCTAGGAACCTGCCTCCCATGCCTGAATGTTAAGCTATAATACCTTTATTTAGCCTACTGGGGATAACCTGACCAAGCCCACCTATGAATGGCTGCATGAAAAAAAAAAAAAAAATTAACATATATACTCTCTCGGGAACCTGGCTGGTACTAGAAAATAACTGCAGCAACTTTTTGCCTTAAAAAAAAAAAAAAGAAAAGAAAATCAACTTGGCTTCCTCACCTCTTCCTCTTTTTTCTATACAAAGAAAGTAACATCCAAACCAGGCTAAACAATCCACTATCTTCTTGTTCTGCTGGATTTCTGTGTAAAGTTGCCACCACTGTTGCAACAACTCATCTCTAGATTTATTGACTTGTCATGCCACAAACAGTACTGACTTGAATGCAGTAACACAATTCCTCATAGCAAATTCCCAACTATTATAGTATCACAAATTAAACATGATACACTTTATTCTTTGTCCTAATTATTTCTAAAGTTTTATGCCAATTTAATAAGCACACTTTCGTAGTTTATAAATTTATGATAATTGTACATGCGTAATTAATTTATGAAAAATATACATTTATTCTAAAGCTGATTCTTCTAATAAACATCTTTCTTCATACATCAATATCCTGTTTATGTCACTGTTTACTAATTGTGCCCTTTTCCTCATATTTTTCTATTTTACATATATAGATGAATTTGAAGCTAAATATTTTTATTTAAAATTTTTATGTGCTACATGAGTGCTTAGTCACTAAGTCATGTCCCACTATTTGTGGCCCCATGTACTGTAGCCCACCAGATTCCTTTGTCCCTGGGATTTTTTCAGGAAAGAATATGGGAGTGGGTTGCCATTTCCTTCTCCAGGGGATCTTCCTGACCCAGGGATCAAATCCATGTCTCTTGCATCTCCTGCACTGGCAGGCAGTCTTTACCACTGTGCCACCTGGAAAAACTCTTATAAAGTATATAGATTTATAAAGAACTTATACATGTAACATGTCCAGGTTAGTCCAAGTCCCAACATGGAACAATGGACTGATTCAAAATTGGGAAAGGAGTACATCAAAGCTGTATACTGCCACTCTGTTTATTTAACTTATATGCAGAGTACATCATGCAAAATGCCAGACTGGGTAAAGCACAATCTGGAATCAAGATTCCTGGGAGAAATACCAATAATCTCAGATATGCAGATAATATCATCCATATAGCAGAAAGTGAAGAGGAACTAAAAATCCCTCTTGATGAAGGTGAAAGAAGAGAATAAAAAAGCTGGCTTAAAACTCAACATTCAGAAAAATAAGATCATGGCATGCAGTCCCATCACTTCATGGTAAATAGATGGGGAAACAATGGAAACAGTGACAGACTTTATTTTCTTGGGCTCCAAGATCACTGCAGATGGTGACTGTAAACATGAATTTAAAAGATTCTTGCTCCTTGGAAGAAAAGTTTTGACCAATTCAGACAGCATATTAAAAAACAGAGACATTACTTGGCAAACTAAGGTGAAGTCACTCAGTCGTGTCCGACTCTTTGCAACCCCGTGGACTAGCCCACCAGGCTCCTCCATCCATGGGATTCTCTAGGCAAGAATACTGGAGTGGGTTGCAAACAAAGGTACATATAGTCAAAGCTATGATTTTACCAGCAGTCATGTACGGATGTGAAAGCTGGACAATAAAAAAAGACTGAGTGCCTAAGAATCAATGCCTTCAAACTGTAGCTGGAGAAGACTCTTGAGAGTCCCTTGGACAGCAGGAAATCAAACCAGTCCATCCTAAAGGAATTCAACCTGAATATTATTTGGAAGGACTGATGCTGAAGCTGAATCTCCAATACTTTGGCCACCAGACACAAAGATGTGACTCATGGCAAACGACCCTGATGCTGGGAAAGATTGAAGGCAGGAGAAAGGGGTGACAGAGGATGAGATGATTGACTGGCATCACTGACTCAACGTATGTGAGTCTGAGGAAATTCCAGGAGATGGTGAAGGACAGGGAAGCCCAGCGTGCTGCCATCCATGGAATCAAAAATAATCAGACATTCCTGAGTAACTGAACAACAACAACAACATATAACATATGTAATTTTATTCCTACTAAGGCATTGCTACAAATGACAGAAAGCCTTTATAAAAACACTTTGTTCTTCGTATCACTGAAGTGTTTCACATTTGTTTTGGTATAAAACCTTAATTTTATTTCCCTAGCTAGTGTTTACATATTTTACATGTATCTGCACATCTGTATATATGCATATATGTGTATACAAACTACCACGTACACTTCAATATTTTTGTAAAACGTGGCTATTCGAGTCTAGTCTTTTTATATTTTGCTTAATCTTCAAGACTATAAGAGTTGGGGGATGCTCATGTTACTTTTTTAGAAAATAATTTGGATTATATAATTGGATTATATGACAAAGCTAATAACAGTCTATTGCTAGTGAGACAAAGATATGTGAGTATGTGTCTGTGGGTGTGTGTGCACACACACACTCAGTCGTGTCTGACTCTGATCCATGAACTCTAGCCTGCCAGGCTCCTGTGTCCATGAAATTTTCTGGGCAGGAATACTGGAGTGGGTTGCATCTCTTACTCCAGGCGAATTTTCTCAGCCCTGGGATCAAACCCATGTCTCTTGCATCTCTTACATTGGCAGGAAGATTCTTTACTACTGCACCACCTGAGAAGCTCCATAAGGGTTGTGTGGATTATTTTGCAATTTGTTGTTAACAGGAAATCACATGAATTTTTATTGCACGAAAGGAACTATCCTAAGTATGAATAGATAAACTATCAATGAGTTTATTTGTCTCTAAGCACGGTGAAAGGGACCATAATTTGCAAAGCTAGCTTACAAAATCTTTCAGTTCACACTTATTGAACATCTGCTTCATGGCAGGTGCTATAAGGTCATTAAGGAAATATATCTGAATCTTGGTGTTTATATTTTCCATGCAATGTGTCAGGTTCCACTATAATAAAGCAACAATAAATTATTGATAGTGGAAAACATAATTACCCCATAAGCCAGTTTCTGTGTAGATATTTTAAATGTATCTATGTATCAAATTTCTGCACTTTACCCACCTATTTGCCTAGATACACTTCATTACAGAGGCAATGAGTGCTCAATATTTACCAAAAGGATTCTGCAGGGAGCAACAAAATTAGCTGGATAAAAATGTATGAAAACTTCCAAGCCATAATAGGTCAATGGTTCATCCACCTGGGTATGTGATTTTTTAATATTATTGGGAAAAAAGGCAAGACCAGATGGTTTTGGTACAGTCATAAATCACATTGGAAAAATCACTTAATTTTCAATATGTGATAGAAAAATCCTCTTTTACCCACATAATAATATGCTTGAGACAAGTTAAAAATATTTATCTATCTAAATACTGAAAATAAAAATAAAATGTTTATTTAAAATATCAACTCTTTCTATAATGCAGCTTTAGAAAGATAAATCATGAACTTATAACCACTTGTGTTTATTATACATAAATAATTTTTGATGCATTTTAAAATTGTGAGAAGATAAGTAGTTTTTTTAGTAAAACAGTAAAACATCCTTTGAAGACTCTCAAGCTTTATGACTTAGGTGTTGGACAGAAGCTTCTTGAATTTTATTATTTTTTTCTCTTATAAAATACACATGATATTTACATATACTTAGAATTTCACAGGTCTGTAATCCACAAAAACTGAAAGTGATTGTATATAAAAGCACTTTATACTATACAGTTATATTTACATATAATTATTTTTTAAACATTTAAGCAATATATAAACATTTTTAAACATTATATAAAATAATGACATTTTATTTCATCCATAATACAATTATGTAAATAAAGCAGCTAAAAGTAAACAGTGAGCATCATGTTTTTAAAAGCTAATCTGCTTTTGATCACAGAAGTTACTATTTTCTAAAGCAATAGACATTTGATCTAATTGCCGGTATACCTCAGAGATATAGATTCCGTTCCCTACCAACTGCAATAAAGCAAGTATAACAAACGGAATCACAGACTTTTTTTTTGCTTCCCTATACATATAAAAGTTATTTTATGCTCTACTGTATTCTATTAAGTGTGCAGTAGCATTATAGCTATAAAAACAATATGTATATATTAATTTTAAAATACTTTATTGCTGAAAAATACTATCAAACTTCTTGCCTTCAACAAGTCATAATCTTTTTGTCAGTGGGTGGCTTGAAATCCTGTGATAATTACCGAAATGTGACATAGAGATACAAAGCAAGCTAATACTTTTGGGAAAATGGCACCAACAAGGCTTGCTTGACGCAGGGTTGCCAAAAACCTTCAATTTGTAAAAAGCACAGTATCTGTAAAATGCAATAAAGCAAAGTGGAATAAAACAAGTTACACTTATAAAGTATGATATTCACAACTTTTGGTCAAGGTATGACCCACCAGGGAACTGTTGATAAATACTGGGTTGGCCAAAACATTTGAGATTTCCCATAACATCTCACTGAAAAACCCAAACAAACTTTTTGGCAAACTGAATATGCTAGATGAATTCACACTTGGCAAGACATTATATAAGAAAATATACATACGGTAAATGAAACTTCATATCAATGAAAAGAACAGCGTCATAAGGCATCTTTTTTAATATCACCCACTGAAAAGCAAAGCATGAGAGCAATATGAACAAAAGACTCAGTCATTTGTATTCTGGTAATTAATTTCAGTATTTTAAAAATTTCTGCAAGAAATCCCAGATTCTAACAAGAATGTGGAAAACAACGAATGTTGGCTCCACAAACATATCACCTCACCTGTAATTCAGGGATCAGGGAGATGATGGCAGGACTGTTGGCCCCGTTGTCACACTGGCCAGCTGCTTCCTGCCTGCAAAAAGAGTGGCCTGCATGTAGCCACTTCTCTCATAACTAGTTTCCAAACTTAAGTCTTCTGTCAGTGCATATGACTGATGAGTATGAATCACACGTGTGGAATCCTAGTGACAGAATATCTGGTCTTTACCTTTCCAGGATTTGCAATACAAGATGGCACACCAGAAGTGGGTGAGGACAGGTGCAAACCTAGCTCATCTATGGACTACAGTTCCCATCTCTGCTTATTCAGTAGGACTCACAGACTTCTTCCTATAGTTAACCTGTACAAAAACAGTAATAACAGGTTGCAGCTTAAAAATATCACAATCAACCATACTTTATAAAACATAATCACACACTTTCCTTAAAGGACGGACCCAATTTCCCAGTCAGTGCATGCATTTCTGAATAGTATTTATGTTCCTTTATTTCAGAAAGAGTCCCCTCTTAACAATCCTTACTTGATCTGTGGACCCAATTATAAATTTATGTAGTACATGCTTTTGATAGGTAGATTCTATATTACACAATTTCTCTCTTTTCTTTTTCTCATGTACATGAATTCACACATACACTTAAACTTCAGGAAAAGGAAAGAGAGAGGGAGACAGAAAGAGACAAAAGACAGACAAACAAACGTGGATATTACTTTCTTATACACCTTGTTCCTTCATCTTTATGTCAAAAGATTATAGTTCTTATTTATAACTTTCTTTCTCCATTAAAATTACATGTTCCTCCTCTCCTCAGATGTCTTTACTCGGCGAGATAAAACATTCATTCCTTAAAAATGTGTCTCAGTGAATATTCCTGCAATATTTTTTGAAGTGTTTTACTACTTTTAATTGACTTCCCAGGTGGTGCAGTGGTAAAAAAAAATCCACCTCCCAATACAGGAGACACAAGAGATGCAAATTTGATCCCTGGATCAGAAAGATCTCCCAGAGTAAGAAATGGCAACCCACTGCAGCATTTTCTTTTTAATTTTTTAAATTTATTTTTAATTGGAGGATTATTGCTTTACAAAATTGTGTTGGTTTCTGCTGTACCACAATGTGAATCAGCTATAAGTACGCATATATCCCGTCCCTCTCTTAAGCCTCCCTTCCACCTCCCCCAACCCCACCCCTGTAAGTCATCCCAGAGCTCCAAGCTGAGCTCCTGTGTTATGCAGCTTCTTCCTGCTAGCTATCTATTTGACACATGTGTGTGTGTGTATATGTGTGCTTAGTTGCTCACTCATGTCCGACTCTTTGCTACCTCATGGACTGTAGCCCACAAGGCTCCTCTGTCCATGGGGTTTCTCCAAGCAAGACTGCTAGAGCAGGTTGCCAGGCCCTCCTCGAGGGGATCTTCCCAAAAGAGTGTATATGATACTCTCTCTATTCATCCTACCCTCTCCTGCACCCTTTATGTCCATAAGTCTGTTTTCTATATCTGAGTCTCTATTCTTGCCCTGAAAATAGGTTCATCAGTACCATCTTTTCAATGGACAGAGGAGCTTGGTTGTTTATAGTCCATGGGGCTGCAAAGAGTCTGACATGACTGAGCACATGTGTGCATGCATGCATGCACACACACACACACACACACACACACACATATACACACACACATTACCTTTTATTACTGTATGTGACAGTTAAAGGATGTGCTGGTTCCTGGGTTCCAGACATACTTCCTCTGTCTAATCATGCCACAACAGTTTTCTTTCCCTTTGATAAACAGGACTAACTGACAGTCAACAAAATGACATCCCCCCCTTAAAGTTTTCATGACTAATGGTCACTAGATTTAATAGGAAAAGCTGTCATTTCCATTCTACTGCTTGTTCTAAGGCTCAAGATTAAGCAGGAAATAAGACCGATATTGTCACTGTGTCTCCAAGAGACTATACCACTTTCCTAAAAGCTCAGCTACTTCGGGGTGATCAAGTTTATGGTAAGATTGGGTAACACCTTCCTGGGACAGGCCCACAACTTAATCTTTTTAGATTAAAACTGAGTCTTGAAGATGGCCAAGAAGTGATATCAGGAGATCACCTTCTACCCACAAATACATCAAAAATATATCTTCATGTCAAACAACTACAGAACATGTTCTGAACACTGGCGGAAGACCTCAGCTTTCCAAAAAAGGCAAGCTAATCTCCACAAAATGAGAAATCGACTCAAAATTGTAAAACAATTTTCCTCTGACTAAAAAATAAATTTTAAAAGTGAGTCATAGTCATGTCCAGTGATAATAAAACATACAATAAACGCAGGGGTGGGAGGAAATGGTAGCCAAACCAAACCGTAACAAGATGGGAAAGCAAACCCACTTAAAGAATAAGCAGCTATTCTAGTGGTAGGAAATAACTACTTTCTCCATGGCGGAAAAGGCTTAATAAAATTGACATGCCACAAGGCTGTTATCTATAGCCTATAACGTTATATTAGGGACTCATCATTGTTTTATTTATTTTTTAATTGAAAGATAATTGCTTTACAGAATTTTGTTGTTTTCTGTCAAACCTCAACGTCAATCAGCCATAGGTGTACATATATCCCCTCCCTTTTGAACCTTCCTCACACCTCCCTCCCAATCCTATCCCTCTAGGTTGATACAGAGCCCCAGTTTGAGTTTCCTGAGACACACAGCAAATTCCCGTTGGCTATCTATTTTACACATGGTAACGTAAGTTTCCATGTTACTCGCTCCATACATCTCACCCTCTCCTCCTTTCTCCCCATGTCCATAAGTCTATTTTCTAAGCCTGTTTTTCCACTACTGCCCTGCAAATAAACTCTTCAGCACCCTTTTTCTATATTCCTTATATATACATTAGTGTGTGATATTTATCTTTCTCTTTCTGACATACTTTACTCTGTATAACAGGCTCATCAGAACTGACTCAAATGTGTTCCTTTTCATGGCTGAGTAATATTCCATAGTATATATGTACCACTACTTCTTTACCCATGCATCTGTCAGTGGACATCTAGGTTACCTTCACGTTCTAGCTTTTGTAACTAGTGCTGCAATAAACAATGGGATACATATATCCTTTTAAATTTTGGTTTACTCAGGTATATGCCTAGGAGTGGGATTGTTGAGTCACATGGTGGTCTTATTCCTAGTTTGTTAAGGAATCTCCATACCATCTTCCATAGTGGCTGCATCAATTTATATTCCAACAGTGCAAGAGCGTTCACTTTTCTCTGCACCCTCTCCAGCATTTATTGTTCATAGACTTTTTGATGATGGCCATTCTGATCAGTGTGAGGTGATGTCTCATTGTAGTTTTGACTTGCATTTCTCTAATAATAAATGATGTTGAGCACTTTTTCATGTGTTTCTTAGCCATCTGTATGTCTTCTTTGAAGAAATGTCTGTTTGGGGCTTTTTCCCACTTTCTGATTGGGTTGATTTAATCTGCTATGGAGTTGTATGAGTTGCTTGTATATTTTGGAAATTAATCCTTTGTTAGTTACTTCATTTTCTATTATTTTCTCCCATTCTGAGAGTTGTCTTTTCACCTTGCTTTTAGTTTCCTTTGCTGTGAAAAAGCTTTTTAAGTTTAATCAGGTTCCACTTGCTTACTTTTGTTTTTATTTCCATTACTCTAGGAGGTGAATCATAGAGGATCTTGCTTTGATTTATATCGAGTGTTCTGCCTATTTTCCTCTAAGAGTTTTATACTTTTTGGTCTTACATTTAGGTCTTTAATCCATTTTGATTTTATCTTTGTGTATGGTGTTAGGAAGCATTCTAATTTCATTCTTTTATTTATAGCTGTCCAGTTTTCCCAGCACCATTTATTGAACAGGAGGTCTTTGTCCCATTGTATATTCTTGCTTCCTTTATCAAAAATAAGTTACCCATAGGTGCATGGGTTTATTTCTGAGCTTTCTATCTGGTTCCATTTATCTATAGTTCTATTTTTGTGCCAGTACCATACTGTCTTCATGACTGTCACTTTCTTGTATCATCTGAAGCCAGGAAGTTTGATTCCTACAGTTCCATTCTTTCTCAAGACTGCTTTGGCTATTTGGAGTCTTCTGTGTTTCCATTAGAAACGTGTAAATTTGTTTTTCTAGTTCTGTGAAAAATGCCATTGGTAATTTGATAAGGATCACATTGAATGTGTAGATTGTGTTTGGTAGTATAGTCGTTTTCATAATATAGATTCTTCCTACCCAGGAACATGGAATATCTCTCCATCTGTTAAGGTCATCTTTGACTTCCTTCGTTAGTATCATAATTTCCTGCAGTTCTTTTATTTCCTTCAGTTCACTTCAGGTGTTCAGTCATGTCTGACTCTTTGTGATCCCATGAATTGCAGCACACCAGGACTCCTTGTCCATCACCAGCACCCAGAGTTCAACCAAACTCATATCCATCGAGTCGGTGATGCCATCCAGCCATCTCATCCTCTGTTGTCCCCTTCTCCTCCNGCCATAAGGGTGGTAACAGCTGCATGTCTGAGGTTATTGATATTTCTCCCAGCAATCTTGATTCTAGCTTGTGCTTCTTCCAGCCCAGTGTTTCTCATTATATACTCTGCATATAAGTTAAATAAGCAGGGTGACAATATACAGCCTTGACGTACTCGTTTTCCTATTTAGAACCAGTCTGTTGTTCCATGTCCAGTTCTAACCATCAGGTGGTCTGGTATTCCCATCTCTTTCAGAATTCGCCACAGTCTGTTGTAATCCATACAGTCAAAGGCTTTGGCATTGTCTGTAAAGCAGAAATAGATGGTTTTTTCTGGAACTCTCTTGCTTTTTTGATGATCCAGAGGATGTTGGCAATTTGATCTCTGGTTCCTCTGCCTTTCCTAAAACCAGCTTGAGCATCTGGAAGTTCTCAGTTCACATATTGCTGAAACCTGGCTTCGAGAATTTTGAGCATTACTTTACTAGCATGTGAGATGAGTGTAATTGTGTGGTAGTTTAAGCATTTTTTGCCATTGCCTTTCTTTGGGATTGGAATGAAAACTGACTTTTCCAGTCTTGTGTCTACTGCTGAGCTTTCCAAATTTGCTGGCATATTGAGTGCAGCACTTTCACAGCATCATCCTCCAAGATTTGAAATAGCTCAACTGGAATTCCATCACCTCCACTAGCTTTGTTTATAGTGATGCTTTCTAAGGCCCACTTGACTTCATATTCTAGGATGTCTGGCTCTAGGTGAGTGATCACACCATTGTGATTATCTTGGCTGTGAAGATCTTTTTTGTACAGTTCTATGTTTTCTTGCCACCTCTTCTTAATATCTTCTGTTTCTGATAGGTCCATACCATTTCTGTCCTTTATCAAGCCCATCTTTGCATGAAATTTTTATTTCCTTAAGTAAGTTTATTCCTTGATAGTTTATTCTTCTGTTGCAGTGGTGAATGGGATTGATTTCTTAAATACTCTTTCTTTTTCATTATTATTATATAGAAATGCAAGTGATTTCTGTGTATTGATTTTGTATCTCGAGACTTTGTTAATTCACTGATTAGCTCTAGTAATTTATCTTTAGGGTTTTCTAGGTACAGTATCATGTCATCTGCAAACATTGAGAGTTTTACTTCTTCTTTTCTGATCAGGATTTCTTTTATTTCTTTTTCTTCTCTGATTGCTGTAGCTAGGACTTCCAAAACTATGTTGAATAATAGTGGTGAAAGTGGACACCCTTGTCTTTTTCCTGATCCTAGGGGCAATACTTTCGGTTTTTCACCATTGAGAATAATGTTTGCTGTAAGCTTATCATATATGGCCTTTACTATGTTGAGATAGGTTCTTTCTATGCCCATTTTTTGAAGAGCTGAATTTTGTCAAAGGCTTTTTCTGCATCTCTTGAGATTATCACATGGCTTTTATCTTTCAATTTGTTAATATGTTGTATCACATTGATTGATTTGCATATACTGAAGAACCCTTGTATATTGAAGAACCCTTGCATCCCTTGTTGCCTTAATATTCTTTCTTTGTATTTTATCTTTGTTAGTTTGATTACTACGTACTTTGGCATGTTTCTTCTTGGGTTTATCCTGTATGTGACTCTTTGTGCCTCTTGGACTTGATTGACTATTTCCATTTCCATGTTGGGGAAATTTTCAACTATAATGTCTTCAAAATTTTTCTCATACCCTTTCTTTTTCTCTTCTTCTGGGACACCTATAATTCAAATGTTGATGCATTTGATATTGTCCTAGAGTGCCTGATACCATCCTCAGTTCTTTTCATTCTTTTACTTTATTCTTCTCTTCAGAGCTTATTTGCACCATCTTATGCCCCAGCCTACTGTTTTGTTCTTCTGTTTCAGATATTCTGCTATTGATTCCTTCTAGAGTATTTTTAATTTCAATAATTGTGTCGTTTTTCTCTATGTGTTTATTCTTTAATTCTTCTAGGTCTTTGTTAATTGATTTTTGTATTTTCTCCATTCTGTTTCCCAGGTTTTTAATCATCTTTACTATCATTATTCTGAATTCTTTTTCAGATAGTTTGACTATTTCCTCTTTGTTTATTTGGACTCCTGTATTTCTAGTTTGTTCCTTCATTTGTGCAGTATTTTTCTGCCTTTTCATTATTTTTTTTAAAGCTTACTGTGTTTGATAGTCTCCATTTCCCAGGCTTCAAGGTTATACTCTTCCTTCCTTTTGGTTTTTGTCCTCCTAAGGTTGGTGAAGTGGTTTGTGTAAACTTAATATAGGGTGAGATTTGTACTGAGATTTTTTGTTTTGTTTTGTTTTTCCTCTAATGGGCCAGGCTGAGTGAGGTGGCAATCTTGTCTGCTGATGATTGGGTTTGTATTTTTTATTTTTTTCTTGTTTGGATGAGGCATCATGCACAGGATTCTACTGGTAGTTGGGTGATGCTGGGTCTTGTATCCAAGTGGTTTTCTTTGTGGGAGTTCTCACTATTTGATACTCCCTAGGGTTATTTCTCTGGTATTCCAGGGCCTTGGAGTCATTGCTCCCACTCCAAATGCTCAGGGCTTGATCTCTCAAGGTGGTGGCAGCGTCTGTGGCCTGGCATCCTGGAGCCTTTACAGGGAGGCAGTGCTAGGTGGAAGGAGATGCTGGTAGTTCTAGCAACAGCTCATGCCATGTTAACTTACAATGTACTTGTCTCTGAAAAGTCCTATGAAATGATGTTAAGACTGGCAATTTCAAACTCTCCCTAACCTGAAAGCATCTTCTTCTCTCAGTCTTCCACACAGGAAAGCAGGACTCATCATTTTTCTCTGGTAGATTTTGCTTAGCCATCCATCAGTGCGATTAAGCTTGCCAAGGTAAAAATCTGCATTTTAAAACTTATATATAATATCCATTTCTAACATCATGGCCTTTTAGATCATAAACCCACCCTTAGAAGCAATGTAGAAAGAGACTAACTAACCCCCCACATGGATCACTTCTCTATGTTATTACTGAGCACCACTGCTACAGTGTGAGCTCTTTCATGAGCATTCAAATGTAAAAGAAATAAACTACACTCTGGTAAAAATTCATCCTTGTAACTCTTATCACTAGTTCTTCAATCATGTTCTTTCTAATTTTTTGACCATCTGGTCAGCCCATCAGCCTAAGAATGTAGAATTATATCTTGTGTCTTATCCCCTTCCAGGGAGAGAGGATAATCACAACTTTGAGTTGTGTCACTGAGTACTCCCCTCCCAGCTGCCTTTTGGGTGATAATTCTGAGAGGCACAATGCTTCTTTATCAAACACAAGCAGCTGTCAACATGTTATGAAGAAAAACAACAACAAATGGGTCAACTTGCCAAAATGAACATCCTGTGAGGCACAGGTGTGGGATAAGAGAGTCAGCATTTTAGCCGAAAACTTGCTCATACAGCTGCTCATGCTTCTAGGACTGATTTGAGTTCAGTATACTTTGTGCATGTCCTCTGATGAGGGAGAAACTTTTGCTTTATAGCACACGAGAGACTACCAGCATTCTATCTTCCAAGACCATTATTTCCCTGGGACACAACAAAGTCCCAAACGAAGTCTTGATGTTCCAGATCTCAAATCTGAAGAAACATGGCTTATAACCATTTCTGGTATCAAAAATTATCAAGCAGATCTCAGTTGCAGATGACAAAAATGTCTCAAACTATTTTAAGGAGAATGAGCTATTTACAACGCTGTTAAAACAATGAAAGAACATGTCCTAATCTCTGTCTCATCCTAG
The DNA here is from genome assembly GCA_006410615.1 of Neotragus moschatus. Taxonomy (NCBI): domain Eukaryota; kingdom Metazoa; phylum Chordata; class Mammalia; order Artiodactyla; family Bovidae; genus Neotragus; species Neotragus moschatus. The sequence goes on along the minus strand of SJYA01000902.1, from coordinate 341,108 downwards.
GAATGGCTCCTAGAATAGCATAGCTGAACTGTGCTGACAAGGCAAATGATTTTTTTTTTTTAATCAGGAATCTGGACATCATCAAGATACTATCATAGGACTGAGCTCCAGGAACAGGGCTGAAAAGATCAGAAAGTTACTGATAAAACTGTTAGCTCTAGTTTATCGAAAGTTATCAACTAGCAAAATGAATCTCACAAACTATCAGCTGTTGCCCTGCTTAACTCACTTTGATCAAGATATCAAGTGAGTTGAGAAATATCAACAGCCTCAGATATGCAGATACAGCCACCCTAATGGCAGAAAGCAAAGACGAACTAAAGAGCCTCTTGGTGAAAGTGAAAGAGGAGAATGAAAATGCTGGCTTAAAATCAACATTCAAAAAACAAAGATCATGACATCCAGTCCTATCACTTCATGGCAAATAGATGGGGAAACAGTGGAAACAGTGGCAAACTTTATTTTTGGGAGGCTCCAAAATCACTGCAGATGGTAACTGCAAACATGAAATTAAAAGATGCTTGCTCCTTGGAGGAAAAGTTTTGACCAACCTAGACAGCACATTAAAAAGTAGAGTATTACTTTGCCAACAAAGGTCCATCTAGTCAAAACTATGGTTTTTCCAGCAGTCATGTATGGATGTGAGAGTCGGACCATAAAGAAGCCTGAACATCAAAAAAATTAACGCTAGAAGACTCTTGAGAGTCCTTTGGACAGCAAAGAGATCAAACCAGTCCATCCTAAAATCAATCCTGAATATTCATTGGAAGGACTAATGTTGAAGCTTCAATACTTTGGTCACTTGATGCAAAGAGCTGACTCACTGGAAAAGACCCTGATCTGGGAAAGATTGAGGGCAGGAGGAGAAAAGGGTGACAGAGGATGAGATGTTTGGATGGAATTACCTACCCAAAGGACATGCTGTGTGTGCTTAGTCATTCAGTCATGTCCAAATTTTTGTGATCCCATGGACTGTAGCCTGACAGACTCCTCTGCCCTTAGGGATTCTCCAGGAAAGAATATTAGAGTGAGTTGCCATACACTCTCTCAAGGGGATCTTCCCCACCCAGGGATCAAACCCAGATCTCCTTTACCATCTGAGCCACCAGGGAAGCCTATATTTGAGCAAATTCGGGGAGATGGTGAGGACATGGAAGTTTGTCATGCTGCAGTCCATTGGGTTGCAAAGAGTCGGACATGACTTAGTAACTGAATAACAACCACCACTTAACTCAGCATCAAAATCAAGTATGGGAGTACATTTTACTGGTGGAACCTAAGCTTTAACTGGAATCTTTACTGAAATCTTGGGAAATAGTCTTTATTTTATTAGTTTCTACACTAAAAATACCAAGAAAGTGAAGGTGAAAGTCTTTCAGTTGTGTCTGACTCTTTGTGACTCCATGGACTGTATAGTAGGCCAGAACATTGGAGTGGGTAGCCTTTCCCTTCTCCATTGGATCTTCCTGATCCAGGAACTGAACCAAGGTCTCTTGCATTGCAGACAGGTTCTTTACTAACTGAGATATGAGGGAAGCCCAAAAAATACCAGGTGGTGGTGGTGGTTTAGTCACTAAGTCCAACTGTTGTGACGTCATGGACTGTAGCCCACCAGACTTCTCTGTCCATGGGATTTTCCAGGCAAGGATACTACAGTAGGTTGCCATGTCCTTCTCCAGGAAATCTTCCTGATCCAGGAATTGAACCTGGGTCTCCTACATTGCAGATAGATTCTTTAGGAGGATATTGTAAAATATCTTGATTAAGACAGACTTCTGAATCTACAGTAATCAGTGGCAAGCTGGAACTCAGGTGAAGACATGATCCTGTCTTTCACCCAGAAGAGAGGTGCTAAGAATGGGATGATGGTGAGAGAAAATTGGTCACATATCTGTGTTCAAGTCACAGCACTCTGCACCTAAGCAGATCCCTTCCCATCTATATCATTGTTTTATTTTCATATATATTATTAATCATTTAGACAAGGCAATTTTCTAAGTATCTAACTTACTTTAACATATTCTAGCATTTGGGGAACATCTGCAAAAAAGAAGAGTTCTGGGATTTGGAAGTTTTCTATTCTTTACAACAGATTTGTTTTGGCCTGTGAAGGAAGATTAGAGAGTATGTTTGTGTGTTAGTAAGAAAATGCTAAATTTATTAAGATTCAGTTAGAGTAGCGTAAACATTAGACTAAAAATTTATTTAAAAGTACAAGGAAGAAAACCAGGAAACAGAAAGAATTATTATCCCTCAGAAAATGAAGCAGTTGCCTGGAGCTAAGGAGAAAAATGCATCTAGACACAAGGGACAAGCTTTATGAAATAACTAACTTGAAATACGAAAATGTTGTGCCAAAATACATATTTAGGAACACAGTAATGAAAATATTGTAGCAAATGCTGGAAAGGCTTCAAGAGTTAAGCCACCATATATCCTTATTTATTTTTATTTTCTAATCTCCAACTTTTAGTGCTCTGCCTATGAAACATTTTGTAGCAATTAATCATGCAACATTTTATTTCCAAGGGAGAAAAAAAGAAAAAAGGAACAAAACAAGCTATCAGAATCATATGCTCCCAATTCACAAAAAAATATCAGAGCCAGCATGTCATTAATCAGGTGATCTAAATCTTAGCCTATTTTAATTCTTAGAAATAGGGAAAGATGAAACTAGGAGAAATTGAGAAAAAGGAATGGTGAACATGGAGAGGAAAGGAAAGAGAAAGGGAAGATGAACCAGAAGCAGAAGTAAAAAGGAAAATAGGAGGATAAATGGGTAGAAGAAAGAAGGAAAGATAAAGATACAGAGGAAGAAAACGTGAAAGAGAAGTTTAGATGGGGGAACTGAAGGGAGAAGAGAAAGAGGAAGGAGACTGGAGAATTAGAAGAAACAATATTAACAATAGCTCCAACATCCATTGTTATTCCAAATTGATGTGAATTTTCAAAATCAGCTGTATTCTCCCTTTTCTTTTCAGTGGCTAAATATCCCCCAGATACAGCAAACAGGCTATTTCTGCTTCCTGAACTCAATTGCCCCGATCATGTATTTTGTTGTTGTTTAATCTCTCAGTTGTCTGACTCTTTGTGACTTCATAGTCTGTAGCCCACCAGGCTCTTCCATTCATGGGATTTCCCAGATAAGAATACTAGAGTGGGTTACCATTCCCTTCTCCAGGGGGTCTTCCTGACTCAGGCATCAAACCCATGTCTCTTGCAACAGCAGTCGTGTTCTTGATCCACTAGGGAGGTCAAGATCAGGTTTTAGTGTACACTTAAAATTTTTTGTAGTTGGGAAGACTTTTTGAAAGTATTGTATGTGCAGATGTGTGTCTGTATGAGTCACAGAGAGACAGACTGACTGAAATTGATAGAACAGAAATCTTGCATTCTGAAATTATCTTTTGATATTTGTAAATGGAGGCTACCACTTTAAACCTGAAAATAATTCACTGTGCTATACCTCATAGAATTGTTTATCAATATTTATCAAAGCATTAATCATACATTTAAAAGAGCTAAAATTTACCACTTGATTCCCAGAAAAGAGATAGATTGGTTAAAGTCAGAATGAAGTAGCCTCTACTCACTAATACTAGTATAATCAGATCTTTCTTTATAATTCTCCATTTAACAAAATATCTCATCTTTTCAGGAGACTGTCCTGTCTCACACAAACCCCACCAGTTCATTTTACTTGTGAAAATAGAAATATACTAACGCGACAGAAATGAGAGTAATTCAAACTTTTAATATGTTTCTATATATAATCATCCAGACAGGCTACTATTCTAAGGCATTTGCTGGTTTATTTTGTTCTTTCTGTTTTCCCACTCTGACGAATTGAGTAAGAATAATAAAAGTAAAGCTGTTGATTCCAAACTCTGAACTACAGAACTGGATGTCAATCATGCAGTGAATCTGGTCTTTATCTAATCATTGTCATTCAAGTTTCAGATGTATAATATATTGTACATAAAGAAATCCAATGATTACTATGACTATTTTAAATGACAATTAAAACATTGCATTTTGATTCTGTGTAGATATGAAAATGTCTTAAATTGAGTGTTCATCCAAACAGTTAAAGCTAAAATGATCTATAACCTCATATTCTGTTCCTTTTACCTGTAAGAGAGGGAAACAGTTGAAAATTGAAAACACTTGATATATAAATTTTGACACTAATTTTTTTTCCTGTAAAATAAAATATATTTCTGACATGGGATTTTTCTTTGCTTTCTTTTAGATATGTTTTTAAAAAAAGAAGTTAGTGGTTTATTTTGCTTCCATAAAGCAAAAACATAAATATGTGTTCAGAGGAAAGTCATCTAAGGCTTGTATGCACAGGAACCACAATATTTCCAGTTCACTGCTCTTTCATTCCTGGCATGTCTCTCTCATCCTCATAGTTTAGGGAAGCACCTGCGTATAGAAGGGAGTAAAATAAAGAAAAAAGAATAAAAGGAGTAGATGCTTCCTCTTTTTTTTTTGTTTTATTTTGTTTCTTTCTTTCTTTAAGTTTTCTGGAAACTGTCATGAGACACTTCCAGTTACTTTACATTAGCCAAAATTCTGCCCTATACTGACACTCAGTTGAAAAGGAATGTGAGAAATGTGGTCACCATTCTGGATAGCCATGTTCCTAGCAGCTACATCACACTGAAAGAGGAATGGCATATTAAAGACATCTACATTTCCCTGTCATATTTTCTCTTCATTTTCTTTTCCTTCTAGAGTAACATTCCTTTTATTTCTTCATTTCCCAAATGTGATCTTTAACTTTCTAATCCCAGAGTCTCTGCTAACAGAAGAAATAGGAAAGCCCTTGGCATTTTATGAAACTCTTGAAGATTAGTATTTTATGTGGTAGATTTTTTAAGTGATGATATTGCTTATAATTTTCCTGAGTATATACTTATTTTTTATTAGTAGTAAGAATGAGATCAAATCCAACTGTTGTAAAGTGACTAAAATTTTGTTGTCTTTCAATATGTAATCTTAGCACATAATCTTATATAACACAATGCAATTTATTACCAAAGCACTTTGGTTACATGAGGTTTTATTTGGTCTACTGTATTGCTCAAAACTACACTTTCCTATCTTGGTAAGGTATTATTACTTTCCTGTTACACAAACATCAAGCTTGATTAGGTGAATTGCTTCATGAAAAAATGTTATTGGAAATGACATGTCACTTCTGAGCAGAAACCTTAGAAATTAGCACATGATTCACCTGTTCTCTTTTTATTCTGCATGATTACCAGCATTGCCAGATAGGGGTGGATCTGCATGATCCTGAGCAAAGACAATGTGGAGCAGAATTGCATTTGACCTGGGAGCATAAAGGATAGTTAGTTTTTTGGTTTGGGGTTTTTTTTTTTTTTAATGTATCATCATCTTGCCTATCTTAACTTTAAAAATCATTATTTATAAATTTTAAGATTTCTCAAACCCACTCATCTGGTCAGCCAACTGAAACCTTGCTTTTCATTGAAAACTTTGAGTTCAATTCAGCTTTGAATTCAAAATTCTTTCTACAACACAGAATAAAATCTATACCTTAAAAAAAAATGATCAAACTGGTTTGAAGCTCAAAACTCTTGTAAGAGTTCTCTCTTCTGCCCCAAAGCCAGTTTCCCTGACCTAAATATGTCAGTTCTTCCCTGTAACTTAGGTCTCATTGCAAATGTACTTGGCCCATGTCTCTAAAAAGAATCCCCCTTCTATCTGAATCTCAATCCCATAACTATTTGCTTCATGTCACCAGCCAACAACATTCTGTTTAATTTGTGATTTGGTTATTTTATGTCTCTTCTCACTAGTCTCTAAGCAGAGGAAAACTGACATTTATTGCCTGGAATGAAGTGGATAGGTCATAAATGTTTGTTGAGTAAATGGTTAAGATGAGCTACAACACAGTTTCCATGAGATGAACCTGACGAGAAACTCCTACTATTAATTCAGAAGAAAAATAATGGATACCAAAGTAATTTCTTGCTTTTCAGAGTAAAACTTTAAAAAGATCATCACTTGGATAAATCTATCATCATTGTCTTCAGCTATATCATCATCCATAAATGTTCAAATGCAGATTAAAGTAGATGATAATTCCACCATTCTATAGCAATTGAAAATTCATGTTTATGGTGCACTTGGAACTCTGAAATGCTGAGGAACATTATCAGTTAGAACTGTGATCAAATTCAGCAGTAAAAAGTCATGTGAACTAACCATTCATTGTTCTGGCTAATGGAGGCAGTTTACATAAATATATCAACTAGGGAAGCTTCATTTATTGTCAGAATCCTGAGATTCTACATTCGGCTCTCAATATCCAATTAAAAATATCCTCTTTTCAATGAATAATGAAAGGGGAGGATTTAAATTCAGCTGACCACAGGAAGGCTGGCTGTCCAAGAGCAACCTCTTGGTTGATCCAAACAATGACAATTTAAACTACAGTTGTTTGATAATGGGGCCTCTGTGATTTATGAAAATGATTTTAAAAGAAAACCTTATTTCTCTTAGAGGGTCCACATAAAACTATTTTTGATCATACAGAATTTTATATAATGGGAAATTTTATTTCAGAAAATTAGATACAGCATTCTGGAGAGAATGCTTATGTATAACCTTTTTCTTCACTGAGAATAACACGATTTTTACATAATTAGCAGCTATAAATGTTAGCTGATTTACTAATGCTGACTTTTTCAGTTCTGTCACTGACTTTCTACTAGCAATATTTCTCTTCCAGCAGCTAAACTAACTGAATCCAACAAAATACAGACAAGACTTTTACAGTTAAAACTACAAAACATGTCACATGTTCTACAGAGGTGATAAAATTTCAGTCAAAATGTCAACAGGCTTTTTGTTGGTAAACAGTGGTTATCCAATTTAACATATGTGTAGAAAAGGGAAAGGTCCTAAAACAGGAAAAGTAACCTTTCAAAGAATAACAAGGTTGTAGAACCACCTGTATCAGATTTCCATACGGATTACAAAGTTAGACTCATCATGACACTGTGTCATTGGCATGAAATTAGACGAGACAACAATGGAACAGAAAATCCAGAAATAACATTCCCATTTACAGTGTTCATTACTTTTCAAACCAAAGCCCCAAACAAATTCAATGAAAGGAAATAAACTATATTTTCAACAGACGATGTGACACACCAGAATAAATTTGCAAGGAAAAAAGTAAACTTCAATCATACTTCTACTATACAATAATTGTAGACTACAATGAACTGTAGACACAGGAAGTAAAGCTAAAGCTGCAGATTTTCTAAGAAAAACATATTTGAGGACGTGGGTTTAGCAAAGATAACTTAGAGGAGATGTGAAATGTACTAACTGTTAAAAGTAACTGATAAATAGGATTTCATCAAAATTAAACACTTTGGCTCATGAAAAGACAATAGATAAAAAATAAAAAGAAAAGATCAGACAAGAAGATATTTTGGTACATATACTTAAGGAATGGTATAGAGAATACATAACATAGTTTAGCAAATTAGGAGTAATTAAAAGACAATTGGCTCATAAAAATTGAGTAAGGGAGAGAAGATTAAAAACTTACAAAAGAAGATATATCAATGACCAATAAACATGTCATGACCTGGAAATTTCATTTCCAGATATTTTATTGTAGAGAAATTAAGACCTATATCCACAAAAAGATATATTCACAATGTCCATAACAACATGAACTTAACAGTGAAAATTAGAAAAACTAACTAAATCATATAGCAAGATAAATAACCATTATCCTCAACATAAGGATGAATAAACACACTATACATTGTTCTTGCAACGATATAGTATTTTTAAAAGAATAAAATACTAGCATGTAGAACAATATGGATGAATCTCAAATACATCATATTGAGTGAAGGAAGCCAAATATACCAACCCCGAAACAAAAGCTACCTTGGGACTCCATTAGGAATGTCAATAACAGGTGAAATTAACATATGGTGATAAAAATAAAAAGTTGGAGATGTGTGTGGGGGGAAGATAGGGAGTTTGGCGCTGACATACAGACACTGCCATATTTTAAATGGATAACAAACAAAGACCTACTGTATAATGCAGAGAGCTCTGCTCAGTATTATGTAACAACCTAAATGGGAAAAGAATTTGAAAAAGAATAGATCCATACATCCCGCAAGGGCTTCCCTTCTGGCTTAGATGGTAAAGCGTCTGCCTACACTGCAAGAGACCTGGGTTCAATCTCTGGGTCGGGGAGATCCTCTGGAGAAGGCAGTGATAACCCTCTCCAGTACTCTTGCCTGGAAAACCCCATGGATGGAGGAGCCCAAGGAGGCTACGGTCCACAGGGTAGCAAAGAATCAGACATGGCTGAGCGACTCCACTTCACTTCAGATACGTATATAACTAAATCACTTTGCTGTACAACTGAAGAACATTATTAATCAACTGTGCTGCTGCTGCTGCTAAGTCGCTTCCCTCGTGTCCGACTCTGTGCGACCCCATAAATGGTAGCCCTCCAGATTCCCCCGTCCCTAGGATTCTCCAGGCAAGAACACTGGAGTGGGTTGCCATTTCCTTCTCCAATGCATGAAAGTGAGAAGTGAAAGTGAAGTCACTCAGTCGTGTGGGACTCTCAGCGACCCCATGGACTGCAGCCCACCAGGCTCCTACCCATGGGATTTTCCAGGGAAGAGTACTGGAGTGGGGTGCCATTGTCTTCTCCATTAATCAACTATACTCCAGTATAAAATAAAAAATTAAAAACAAAGAGTCATTTCTTGTATGCATTGGAATTGACTGAATGGGGGACATAAAAATTTTCTGGAATGACAGAAATCTTTCCTAGTTTTACTGTGTTGTTGGTTACTTGGTACATTTTTGTGTCAGTATAATCAAGTTTAAGGGACCTCTAGTTCCGCATAAGGAGCTTGGAAATCACCACTCTGTCCTAAGGAGTGAAAAATTGACAACACTGAAAAAACAACCCATCTTAAATCAATAAGAGAAGTGAGATCACAGCACAGACACTGCTGCAAACTCAATAAATGTGGGTGTGTTGACTGCTTCACTGACTATTCCCTGTCTGTTGCCCTCTGCTAGGGCACTGTTCACTGAGACACAGCAATATTGAAAGTAGGCCAATTAACAACCCTCCAGTGGCCTCGAAGTGTTCGAGTGGAAGGGAGTATTGCATGTCTCTCACTTCAAGTCAACAACTTAGTGAGGGAGGCAGGTCAAAAGCTAAGATCGGCTGAAAGGTAGCCTCTTACACCAGCTAGCCATGTTCTGAGTGTAAAGGAAAAGCTCCTGAAGGAAATTAAAAGTGCTACTCTGGAGAACACACAAATGATAAGGAAGTGAAACAGCTTTACTGCTGATAATGAAAGTTTTAGTGGTCTATATAGACAGTCCAACTAGCTACCGCATTCCTTTAAGCCATAGGCTATCCAGAACAGGGCCCTAACTCTCTCTAATTCTATGAAGTCTGAGAGAGGTGATGAAGCAATAGAAGTTTAACGCTAGCAGAGGCTGGTTGTTGTGTTTTAAGGAAGAAGTCATTTCCATAACATGGATTTTGAAAGTGTTCTACTGTGAGTAAAATACTATTAATATTAAACAACATTGTGTGCTACAGAGAAATTGTTCCTAAAGAGTCGAGCAATATGGAAAATTTCACTATTGTCTTAAGATACTGTCAGAGCCACTCCAACATTTAGCAACCAACACCCTGATCAGTCAGCAGCCATCAGTCTTGAGTCTAGACTCTCCACCAGCAAAAATATTATAACTGGTATAACTTGTGAATGCTCAGTTGTGATGGTCAGCAATTTTAGCGATCAAGTATTTTTAAATTAAGACATGTACACATTTTTAAGCATAAAATATTGCACACTTCATAGGCTACAGTGTAGTTTTGATTTTTTTAAATGATGTCTTTATTTTTGACTGTGCTGCACGTGAACTTTCTCTAACTGTGCTGAACTGGGGCTACTCTCTAGCTGTGGTGCACAGGGCTCTCATTCCAGTGGCTTCTCTTGTTGCAGAGCAATGGCTGTAGGGCTCGTGGGCCTCAGTAGTTGCAGCATGAGGGGTCAGTAGTTGCAGTTCCTGGACTCTAGAGCACAGGCTCAGTTGTTGTGGTGCACAAGTTCAGCTGTTCCATGGCACCTTAGGGACTTAACCCTCCTGTGTATCCTGTATTGGCAGATGGATTCTTTACTACTGAGCCACCAAGAAAGCCTTTGCTTCTATTATATGGTTAAAATGGTATAACAGTATGTTTGTGTTGGGAAAACCACTAGACCATTCAGGTATGACCTAAATCAAATTCCTTATGATTATACCGTGGAAGTGAGTAATAGATTTAAGGGATTAGATCTGATAGAGTGCCTGATGAACTATGGTTGGAGGTTCATGACATTGTACAGGAGACAGGGATCAAGACCATCCCCATGGAAAAGAAATGCATAAAAGTAAAATGGCTGTCTGGGGAGGCCTTACAAATAGCTGTGAAAAGAACAGAAATGAAAAGGAAAGGAGAAAAGGAAAGATATAAACATCTGAATGCAGAGTTCCAAAGAATAGCAAGGAGAGATAAGGAAGTCTTCCCCAGTGACCAGTGNATGGAAAAGAAATGCATAAAAGTAAAATGGCTGTCTGGGGAGGCCTTACAAATAGCTGTGAAAAGAACAGAAATGAAAAGGAAAGGAGAAAAGGAAAGATATAAACATCTGAATGCAGAGTTCCAAAGAATAGCAAGGAGAGATAAGGAAGTCTTCCCCAGTGACCAGTGCAAAGAAACAGAGGAAAACAACAGAATGGGAAAGAAAGATCTCTTCAAGAAAATTAGAGATATCAAGGGAACATTTCATGCAAAGATGGGCTTGATAGAGGACAGAAATGGCATGAACCTAAAAGAAGCAGAAGATATTGAGAAGAGGTGGCAAGAATACACAGAAGAACTGTACAAAAAAGATCTTCATGATCAAGATACTCACAATGGTGTGATCACTCACCTAGAGCAAGACATCCTGGAATGTGAAGTCAAGTGGGCCTTAGAAAGCATCACTACGAACAAAGCTAGTGGAGGCGATGGAATTCCAGTTGAGCTATTTCAAATCCTGGAAGATGATGCTGTGAAAGTGCGGCACTCATTATGCTAGCAAATTTGGAAAACTCAGCAGTGGCCACAGGACTGGAAAAGGTCAGTTTTCATTACAATCCCAAAGAAAGGCAATGCCAAAGAATGCTCAAACTACCGTACAGTTGCACTCATCTCACGTGCTAGTAAAGTAATGCTCAAAATTCTCCAAGCCAGGCTTCAGCAATATGTGAACCATGAACTTCCAGATGTTCAAGCTTGTTTTAGAAAAGGCAGAGGAAGCAGAGAGCAAATTGCCAACATCCACTGGATCATCGAAAAAGCAAGAGAGTTCCAGAATAACATCTATTTCTGCTTTATTGACTATGCCAAAGCCTTTGACTATGTGGGTCACAACAAACTTTGAAAAATTCTGAAAGAGATGGGAATACTGGACATGTAACAACAGACTGGTTCCAAATAGCAAAAGGAGTATGTCAAGGCTGTATATTGTCACCCTGCTTATTTAACTTATATACAGAGTACATCATGAGAAACGCTGGCTGGAAGAAGCACAAGCTAGAATCAAGATTGCAGGGAGAAATATCAACAACCTCAGGTATGCAGATGATACCACCCTTATGGCAGAAAGTGAAGAGGAACTAAAAAGCCTCTTGAAGGAAGTGAAGGAGGACAGTGAATAACTTGGCTTAATGCTCAACATTTAGAAAACAAAGATCATGGCATCTGTTCCCATCACTTAATGCAAATAGATGGGGAAACAGTGAAAACAGTGTGAGACTTCGTTTTTTGGGGCTCCAAAATCACTGCAGATGGTGATTGCAGCCATGAAATTAAAAGACGATTACTCCTTGAAGGAAAGTTATGACCAACCTAGATAGCATATTCAAAAGCAGAAATATTACTTTGCCGACTAAGGTCTGTCTAGTCAAGGCTATGTTTTTTCCAGTGGTCATGTATGGATGTGAAATTTGGACTGTGAAGAAANAGATGGTGATTGCAGCCATGAAATTAAAAGACGATTACTCCTTGAAGGAAAGTTATGACCAACCTAGATAGCATATTCAAAAGCAGAAATATTACTTTGCCGACTAAGGTCTGTCTAGTCAAGGCTATGTTTTTTCCAGTGGTCATGTATGGATGTGAAATTTGGACTGTGAAGAAAGCTGAGCGCTGAAGAATTGATGCTTTTGAACTGTGGTATTGGAGAAGACTCTTGAGAGTCCCTTGGACTGCAAGGAGATCCAACCAGTCCATTCTAAAGGAGATCAGTCCTGGGTGTTCTTTGGAGGGACTGATGCTGAAGCTGAAACTCCGATACTTTGACCACCTCATGGGAAGAGTTGACTCATTGGAAAAGACTGATGCTAGGAGGAATTGGGGGCAGGAAGAGAAGGGGACGACAGAGGATGAGATGGCTGGATGGCATCACTGACTCGATGGACCTGAGTTTGCGTGAACTCCGGGAGTTGGTGATGGACAAGGAAGCCTGGCATGCTGCAGTTCATGGGGTTGCAAAGAGTAAGACACGCTGAGTGACTGAACTGAACTGAAGTGTGTTCCTTCACCTAACAACTGAGAAATGCAAATGAGAATGATGATAAATGACTTGAGAAATGTAGCCTGGAACTTAGTTTGACATCAATAATGAACAGATCACCCTTAGGTATATTTTGCATCCTCTTTCCTGTTTCCTACTTACCTCCCTTCTTTTTGTCTACCCTACTTTGCTCCATGCCTGCACTGCAGCAGACCTGGGTTTGATTCCTTGATTGGGAAGATCCTCTGGAGAAGGAAATGGCAATCCACTCCAGTATTCTTGCCTGGAAAATCCCCTGGACAGAGGAGCCTGGCTGGGTCGCAAAAGTCAGATACAACTTAGCGGCTAAACAACTACCACTTTGCTCCATGGGCATCTTACCAAAGAGCATACATTGGAAAAAAAAAAGAACAATACAGTAAAAAAAAAAAAAAAAAATTCAAGAAAACCCAAACAGACTTGTCTTTTCCAATAAACAGACTTTCTGGATTCAAAATTATTCTCCATTCTGCTATGAGGCCACATAATGATGCTCTCAGCAGGCGGACTCTCAAAACAAGGCAGCTCTCACCAGTTGCACGTTTACAGTCAGTTGTTGTTCAGTTGCTCAGCTGTACTTCCTTCAAATCCCATTTGTTTAAGTAAACACTATGTATATTAAAAATTATTAAGGTGAAACAAAGATGATTGATTTTTGTAAAAACTAAGTGAAACTATTTAACAACATAAGATAAATATATGTCATTTAAAATGGTTTCCAAAATAGTCACAAGCCAAACCACAAGAAAAAATTGGGGCAAGATGGGGAGATTAATTATAAAAATCTCAATAAATTCTGCACTCCAATAGCTTCACTTAAAAAATTAAAACTGCAAACTACAATTTAAGCAAAAACATCCTCTTTGGAATTCTAGTCAGTGAACCCAAATGAAAGAAAAATGCTTTGTCCCATATCAAGTGATCAGCCAGTGTATGGTTTCTGAGAGCTGCTGTAACAAAGTACCACAAACCAGGTGGCAAAACGGAATTTTAAAAAAATGTATTCTGTTTTGTTTTGTTGTTTTCCCCAGAGGCTATTAGTCCAAAACAAGATGTCGGTGTGTTTCGTTCCTTTGTGGAGGTGTTCAGGGGGATTGTGTACCTGCTTCTATCCTAGCCTCTGGAGGCTGCCAGCAATCCCTGCTGTCCTTAATTTGTATCCTCCAAAATCTGTCTCCATCATAACGAGTTCCCTCTTGTCTCTCAGTGTCTGATCTCACTTCTTCTTAAAAGGGTATTAGTCATAACTGAATACGACCTCATCTTAATGAGATTCCGTCTTCAAAAACCCTATTTCTGCATAAGGTCACATTCACTTGTTACAAATGGATGTGAATTTTTGAGGAAAATATTTCAACCCACTCCAGCTAAAAATGACATTTGTACTTACATTTTTTTAAAATAGTTAATGCTTAAAGTATGCTTTTATAACTTTTATCATGGTCATTAAATTATTTTTCAATTAATCATATAACCACATATCCAATTGTATTATCTAAAAAGAGTGAATGTTTTAGATCAGAAACACATAAAATATATGGGACTATAATTGTCCTTACATGGGAGAGATAGGGTAAGTTATATAATTTTTATTACATATCTAACCTTCCAACTCAACAAGAAAAAGAACTGAAAAAAAAACCTAAGAAATAAAGAATATGGAAGAAAAAAAGATAAAAGCAGAAAATGCAAATACTAAAAATATTAAAAAGCAACTAAGCAACCAAATGATAAAATTAATTCTTTGCAAAGACGGGAGAGGGTATGGAGAAAAACGAATTTTCCTACGCTGTTGGTAGGAATGTAAATTGGTACAGTGAAAACAGTATGGAGATTTTTTAGCTTAAAAAAACTGAAAATAGAGTTGCCAAATGATCCAGCAATCTCATTCAAAGGCATATATTAGGAGAAAACATTAATTCAAAAAGATACATGCACCCCAGTGTTTATAACAGCACTGTTTATAATAGCCAAGACATGGAAGCAACTTAAATATTTATCAACACATGAATGGATAAAGCAGATGTGGTAAACACACAGAATGGAATACTATTCAGCCATAAAAAGAATGGAATAATGCCATTTGCAGCAATATGAATGGACCTAGAGATTGTCTCTGGGGTCACACAGATTCGGACATGACTGAAGTGACGTGGCAGCAGCGGCAGCAGCAGCAGAGATTGTCATACTGAGTTATGTCAGAAAGAGAAAGACAAAGATCATAGATCACTCATATATGAAATCTAAAATATTATTTTCCATTTTATCCATTTATTATTGTTATTATTCTTACTATTACTCTTACTGTTATGTCATGTGCCAATGTGAACAGAGACCAAAAAAAGCAGAAAAACAATTATAATTCCTGAACCTAAGAAATGAAAACAGACTGTGACAAGTAATAATGACAGCAGCATCAACTCACTGCAACATGGTAACACTAGTACAATGAAAACTGATATCTCTGATTCTGTTGGTCACTCTCTTTTTTAACTTGAAAAACAGAAACAGGCTCACAAACTGAAAGCAAAAGGAAAAGGGGTTGTGGGGTAAATTAGGAGTTTGGAATTAGCAGAGACAGACTGCTATATATAAAATAAACAACAAGGTCCTAATGTACATTCAGTTCAGTTCAGTTCAATTCAGTCGCTCAGTCTTGTCCAACTCTTTGCAACCCCATGAATTGCAGCATGCCAGGCTTCCCTGTCCATCACCAACAGGGAACTATATTCAATATCTTGTAATAAATCATAATGGAAAAGTATATGAAAATTATTTTCTTTCATATTATTTTCACATTCAGTTATATATAATTGAATCACTTTATACCAGAAACTAACACACTATAAATCAATTATATTTCAATATTTTTTAAATTTAAGCTTTTTTCTTTGTAAAGATTAATAAAATCTCTAAATGTTTAGCAAGACAAAAAAGAAAATGCAACTTTAGTATCAGTGACATAAAAGAGTATAGTACACCTCACTACAGATTTAGTGAGATCAAAAAGATAATATAAAATATGATAAATACCTTTCAGACAATGAATTTCAAAATTTATATAAAGTGGATGTTTCTCAAAAATAATATCCTCACCTGACTGGAGCTGACAGAGGAAGCTAAGTGGATTAATTTGGTGTCTGTTTTAAAAAGTGGGACACTTAAATGTAGAGTTAGATATATGGAAAGCAGCCTTGTATGAGATAGAGCCTGTTTTAGAGTTAGATAGACGTGTACTTTAAATCCTGTTGAATAAAAGAGGGATTTAAAAAAATAAAATAAAAATAAAAATTGAATATTACTAATATTACTATTGACCCAAAGAAGCCCCCTGGCAGAGGTGAATTCACCAATGCAGTCTTCCAAATACTATTTAAGTGGGAAAAAAGTAACTTTACACAAACTTTTCCAGAGAATAGAAAAAGAGATGGCACTTAATATGTTTTATGAGAAAAGCATAAATTTAAAACCAAATCTACATAAGAATATCATCAGAGCGCGTTATTGAAAAGCAATCCCTTTTCTGACTATACATGTAAACGTCCTAAGTTCAATGTTTACAAAATAAAATCAGCAATACAAAAAATTACATCATGACCAGGTGACATTTTCTCTAATAATTAAAATATTAATTTTATATTTAAAAAGCTAACATAATTCTCCATTAACAGATAAAAGAAATTTCCTGTGATTGGCTAGGTAAAGGAAAGCAAAGTAAAAAGTAAAGTAAAACTAAATAAAACTAAACCTCCCAGCATCCTAGGACATAAAAGAACATTCTTAACCTGATGAAGACTATCTATGACATAAAAGCAATGAGAAACAAAACTACTGCAAACATCATGCCTAATGATAAAATATTAAAAATTTCCTCTAGCTTGGTAAAAGCATCACTATTGCCTCTTTATTCACCATTATTCTGGAGTCTGTAGCCAGCATAATGAGATTAGAAAACTTAGGAAACGTATAAGTACTCAAAGAAAAAACAGCTATTAACTTCACATAATTGTATACATAGATAAAATTTTAAAACTAGAGATATGCTTTTATAATTAATCCATAAATTTTCTATAGTCCATAAATACAAAAGCATGTATGAATATATACATGTAACATTGTATGTATAGCAAAATATAAAATGAAATTTTCATATTTTTCACAACACTATCAAAAAATAATAAAATAGAAATAGTTTGGGCTGAATATAAGAAAAGATGTGTAGTACCACAGTATTGAAAAATTGTAATATATTTTAAAGAAAAAATTTAAGAGACAATTATTGATGGTAAGATATATCTTGAATTTTTCACAGAATGGGAGAAATATCAATAACCTCAGACATGCAGATGACACCACCCTTATGGTGGAAAGTGAAGAGGAACTAAAGAGCCTCTTGATGAAAGTTTAACAGGAGATTGAAAAAGTTGGCTTAAAGCTCAACATTCAGAAAATGAAGATCATAGCATCCGATCCCATCACTTCATGGGAAATAGATGGGGAAACAGTGGAAACAGTGTCCGACTTTGTTTTTTGGGGGCTCCAAAATCACTGTAGATGGTGATTGCAGCCATGAAATTAAAAGATGCTTACTCCTTGGAAGAAAAGTTATGGCCAACCTAGATAGCATATTGAAAAGCAGAGACATTACTTTGCCAACAAAGGTCCATCTAGCCAAGGCTATGGTTTTTCCAGTGGTCACGTATGGATGCGAGAGTTGGACTGTGAAGAAAGCTGAGCGCCAAAGAATCGATGCTTTTGAACTGTGGTGTTGGAGAAGACTCTTGAGAGTCCCTTGGACTGCAAGGAGATCCAACCATTCCATTCCGAAGGAGATCAGTCGTGGGTGTTCTTCAGAAGGAGTGATGCTGAAACTGAAACTCCAGTACTTTGGCCACTTCATGCGAAGAATTGACTCATTGGAAAAGACTCTGATGCTGGGAGGGATTGAGGGCAGGAGGAGAAAGGGACGACAGAAGACGAGATGGCTAGATGGCATCACCGACTCAATGGACCTGAGTTTGAGTGAACTCTGGGAGTTAATGATGGACAGGGAGGCTTGGCGTACTGCAATTCATGGGGTCGCAAAGAGTCAAACACTACTGAGCGATTGAACTGAACTGAACTGAATATTAAATACTATTATATCACTTCACAAAGAATTCCACTTTTCCTACAACTGACCTTTATGTTCTTGGCATATATTTTAATTCTACATAGGTTGCAAATATACAATGCATTTTCATTATATTTGCTTTAAAGAGTCAATGGTCTTTAAAAACACAGCTCTTTTCATCAAGCTTGATGAAACTTTTTTCAAATTTAAGTGTCTGTGCTGGCCCTAAAATTTTTCAACCTTTGATCTTGAAAATATCTTTATTTCACCTTTATTTTTATAGAATATTTTATTTAGTATGAACTTCTAGGTTGACATTTTTCTTTCTGCACCTTCAAAGTTTTGCCTCACTTTATCCCAGCCTTCATAATTAGTCATCTTTTGCTGTTGTTTGCCTGAATGTAATGTGTCTTTTTATCTTTGGCTAATTTTAAGATTTTTTTTTACCTTATCTTTGATTTAGTAACTTTGATTTTCAAAACTTTGATTATGATGAGCTTGGTGCTGTGTGTGCAAGTGTGTTTAATCTTGCTTGGGGTTAGCTGTGGGTTGATATCTTTCCCTAGTTCTGAAAATTTTTCAGCCACTATCTGTTCAAAATTTTCTTACCCCCTTCCCTACTTTTTCTCATTTTTGAGACTCCAATTACAAATATGTTAGTATATTTAAGATTATCTCATAGATATTGGACAGTTCTGCTCAGTTTTCTTTTATATTCCCGCTTTTTTCCTCTCTCTCTCTTTGAAAAATGAGGAAAGTAGGGGTTTGCTTTGTAAACAAACTAAAGAGGTAGGTTTTTTTTTTTTTGTCCCTTTTACTGTGTAGCATTTATTAAGTTCACAAAATATATTTCTTATTTCTGATGCTGTACTTGTCTGTTCTGAAATTTCATTTTGTTTTCTTATACTTCACATTTTTCTGTTAAAATTTCCCATTTACTTACTTATGGATTTTGCCATCTTTCTCCTAAATCATTTACTATTATTAACCATAGTTATGTTAAAGTCCTTTTCTTATAAAACTAATATCTAAAACATACCCAGATTTACTTCTATTGACTGTTTTCCCTCTATCTTCTGATTCATATGCTCTCATTTTATTGCATATCTCATAAATTTTGTCATATATTGAACTCGTGTGTCAAAGAAAAATAAAGATTAAAATCAGTGATATTTAACCTAAGATAAAGGACATGTTTTTTCCACTGTTGAGCTGCTTCAACGGAGAAGACAATGGCACCCCACTCCAGTACTCTTGCCTGGAAAATCCCATGGATGGAGGAGCCTGGTGGGTTGCGAAGAGTCGGACAGGACTGAGCGACTTTACTTTCACTTTTCACTTTCATGCACTGGAGAAGGAAATAGCAGCCCACTCTAGTATTCTTTCCTGGAGAATCCCAGGGACGGGGGAGCCTGGTGGGCTGCCATCAACGGAGTGGCACAGAATCGGACACGACTGAAGTGACTTAGCAGCAACAGCAAGCTGCTTCAAGACTAAAGAAACAACCAATACAACATATGTTTCAGCTGGTTCTGAGCTTTGGTGAAGATTTCATTAGATCAACTTCACCACTGGCTTCTCAACATTTTGATTTGAGATCAGAATAATTTCTTCAGCTTGGCTTGCTATCTGAGCACTGGCCAAATTTCCAGAGATCTCTCTTTGAATTCCAGTTCACGATGGCACCCCACTCCAGTACTCTTGCCTGGAAAATCACATGGGCGGAGGAGCCAGGTAGGCTGCAGTTCATGGAGTCGTGAAGAGTTGGACACGACTGAGCAGCTTCACTTTCACTTTTCACTTTCATGCATTGGAGAAGGAAATGGCAACCCACTCCAGTGTTCTTGCCTGGAGAATCCCAGGGACGGGGAGCCTCGTGAGCTGCCGTCTCTGGGGTCGCACAGAGTCGGACACGACTGAAGCGACTTAGCAGCAGCAGCAGCTAAACTTCTGAATTGTAGGAGATCCCTCTCTGCTTTATAGTCTAGATTTTGATTCTTTAGGTGACTGGGGCCTTCTCTTTCCTTTCCAGCCCTGCTCCTCTTTTTTCATCTTTGAGATTCCTTTCTCCACCTTGCTGCACTGCTCCTAGCCTACCATGGGTTCTGATTTCAACTAAATAAAAGTCTTTCCTCCTGACCCAGATGGTAAAGAATCTGCCTGCAATGAAGAAGACCAAGGTTCAATTCCTAGGTGGGGAAGATCCCCTGGAGAGAGACTGGCTACCCACTCCAGCATTCTTGCCTGAATACCATGGCCAGAGGAGCCTAACAGGCAACAGTCCATGGGGTCACAAAGAGTCTGACAAGACTCAGCAACTAACACTTTCACTTTCAAATATCTGTTGATCATTTTGGAAACTTCTGTCAGCTACCTTACCCTTCTCGCAGCAAAAAGCACCTGTCTGCATTTGATGAAACCCTTGTTTACTTTCAGGGAATTTCTCACAGCACTTCTCCATGGTTCCCAGTCTTTAGCAACTCAGTGAAAGTTCTGTACATCTTGAAGGACTTGCTCAGCAGTTTTACCCTGAATCCATTTTTGGCTCATTGCTTCCATGTACTCAGTGATCTTGTATAGCTGTAATAACATTCTTCCAGTTCTCTCGCATGTCCCAAGCCTGCTGTGTACCTGGTGAATTTCCTGTGGCTATAAGTACTCCAACAGCTCTTCTGTCTTCCCAGGGCATTTAATCTACTGCAGTCATGAACTCAGCAAAGGCCTTGTGTGACACAGTTGGAGAATAGACACAAATTGAGATCCCTTAAAAGACTAAGGAGTCATGTCAGGACATATGCAGCCATTATCATTTTTTAAATTTCTGTTGGTTTCTTCTCACATGAACTTATCTCAGGGCCATTCTCTTCTCACCGTATGTACAAGGAAGCAGCTGTGGCTCCTTCTCTTCTCCTGAGAGGGGCTCCTTCCCTGAAATATTTAGGCTTGTATTCATCCTAAATTCTTTAATGGGTTTAAAAGTAAAACTATGGCAGGCGGTCCTAAGATGGCAAAGGAATAGGATGGGGAGACCGCTTTCTCCCCCACAAATTCATCAAAAGAACATTTAAACGCTGAGTAAATTCCACAAAACAACTTCTGAANTCCAGGAGTTGGTGATGGACAGGGAGGCCTGGCATGCTGCAATTCATGGGTCGTAAAGAGTCAGACATGACTGAATGACTGAACTGAACTGAACTGATGGTGTTAGAAAGTGTTCTAGTTTCATTCTTTTACAAGTGGTTGACCAGTTTTCCCAGCACCACTGGTTAAAAAGATTATCTTTTCTCCGTTGTATATTCTTGTCTCCTTTGTCAGCGATAAGGTGCCCATAGGTGCATGTATTTATCTCTGGGCTTTCTAATTTCCAAAATATAAAGCAGAAATAACTGTGGAAAATATTTCTGTCTTCGTGCCAGTACCATACTGTCTTGATANACCAGTTTTCCCAGCACCACTGGTTAAAAAGATTATCTTTTCTCCGTTGTATATTCTTGTCTCCTTTGTCAGCGATAAGGTGCCCATAGTTGCATGTATTTATCTCTGGGCTTTCTAATTTCCAAAATATAAAGCAGAAATAACTGTGGAAAATATTTCTGTCTTCGTGCCAGTACCATACTGTCTTGATAAATGTGGCTTTGTAGTAGAGCCTGAAGTCAGGCAGGTTGATTCCTCCAGTTCCATTCTTCTTTCTCAAGATTGCTTTGGCTATCTGTTTTTTGTATTTCCACACAAACTGTGAAATCATTTTTTCCAGCTCTGTGAAAAATACCATTGATAGCTTGATAAGGATTGCATTGAATCTACAAATTGCTTTGGGTAGAATACTCTTTTTCACTATATTGATTCTTCTGATCCATGAACATGATTTTTTTTCTCCATCTATTTGTGTCCTCTTTGACTTCCTTCATCAATATTTTATAGTTTTCTATATATAGGTCTTTAGTTTCTTTAGGTAGATATGTTCCTAAGTATTTTATTCTTTTCATTGCAATGGGGAATGGAATTGTTTCCTTAATTTCTCTTTATCTCAGTGTATAGGAATGCAAGGGATTTCTGTGTGTTGATTTTATATCCTGCAACTTTACTATATTCATTGATTAGCTCTAGTAATTTTCTGGTGGAGTCTTTAGGGTTTTCTATGTAGAGGATCATGTCATCTGCAAACAGTGAGAGTTTTACTTCTTCCTATTAATCTGGATTCCTTTTTTTTCTTTTTGTGCTCTAATTGCTGTGGCCAAAACTTCCAAAACTGTGTTGAATAGTAGTGGTGAAAGTGGGCACACTTGTGTTGTTCCTGACTTTAGGGGAAATGCTTTCAATTTTCCCCCATTGAGGATAATGTTTGCTGTGGGTTTGTCATATATAGTTTTTATTATGTTGAGATATCTCCCTTTTATTCCTGCTTTCTGGAGGGTTTTTATCATAAATGGATGTTGAATTTTGTCAAAGGCTTTCTCTGCATCTATTGAGATAATCATATGGTTTTTATTTTTCAATTTTTTAATGTGGTGTACTACATTGATTGATTTGCAGATATTAAAGAATTCTTGTATCCCTGGGATAAAGCCCACTTGGTCATGATGTATGATCTTTAATATGCTGTTGAATTCTGTTTGCTAGAATTTTGTTAAGGATTTTTGCATCTCTGCTCATCAGTGATATTAGCCTGTAGTTTTCTTTCTTTCTTTCTTTCTTTTCTTTTCTTTTTTTCTTTTTCTTTTTTTTTTTTTTTTTTTTTTGTGGCATCGTTGTTATGTTTTGGTATTAGGGTGATGGTGGCCTCATAGAATGAGTTTGGATTGGAAGTTTACCTTCCTCTGCAATTTTCTGGAAGAGTTTGAGTAGGATAGGTGTTAACTCTTCTCTAAATTTTTGGTAGATTTCAGCTGTGAAGCTGTCTGGTCCTGAGCTTTCGTTTGTTGGAAGATTTCTGATTACAGTTTCAATTTCCGTGCTTGTGATGGGTCTTTTAAGATTTTCTATTTCCTCCTGGTTCAATTTGGAAAGTTGTACTTTTCTAAGAATTTGTCCATTTCTTCCAAGTTTTCCATTTTATTGTCATATAGGGTCTGATAGTCTCTTATGATCCTTTGTATTTCTATATTGTCTGTTGTGATCTCTTCATTTTCACTTCTTACTTTATTGACTTGATTTTTCTCCCTTTGTTTCTTGATGAGTCTGGCTAATGATTTGTCAATTCTATATATCTTCTCAAAGAACCAGCTTTTAGCTTTGTTGATTTTTGCTATGGTCCCTTTTGTTTCTTTTCCATTTGTTTCTGCCCTAATTTTTAAAATTTCTTTCTTTCTACTAACCCTGAGGTTCTTAATTTCTTCCTTTTCTAGTTGCTTTAGGTGTAGATTTAGCTTATTTATCTGACCTATCTGTTGTTTCTTGAGGTATGCTGGTATTGCTATGAACCTTCCCTCTTAGCACTGCTTTTACAGTGTCCCACAAGTTTTGGGTTGTTTTGTTTTCATTTTCATTCATTTCTATGCATATTTTTATTTCTTTTTTTATTTCTTCTGTGAATTTTTGGTTTTTCAGTAGTGTATTTTTCAACCTTCAAGTGTTGGAATTTTTAATAGTTTTTCTCCTGTAATTGAGATCTAATCTTATCACATCGTGGTCAGAAAAGATGCTTGGAATGATTTCATTTTTTTTTTTAATTTACCAAAGCTAGACTTATGGCCCAGGATGTGATCTATCCTGGAGAAGTTTCCAAGTGCACTCGAGAAAAAGGTGAAATTCATTGTTTTGGGGTGAAATATCCTATAGATATCAATTAGGTCCAACTGATCTATTGTATCACTTAAAGTTTGTGTTTCCTTGTTAGTTTTCTGTTTAGATGATCTATCCATAGGTGTGAGTGGGGTATCAAAGTCTTCCACTATTATTGTGTTACTGTTAATTTCCCCTTTCATACTTGTTAGCATTTGTCTTACATATTGTGGTGCTCCTATGTTGGGTGCTGTTGCTGCTGCTGCTGCTAATTTGCTTCAGTCGTGTCTGACTCTATGTGACCCCTTAGATGGCAGCCCACCAGGCTCCTCTGTCCCTGAGATTATCCAGGCAAGAACACTGGAGTGGGTTGCTTTTTCCTTCTCCAATGCATGAAAGTGAAAAGTGAAAGTGAAGTCACTAGGTTGTGTCCAATTCTTCACAATCCCATGGACTGAAGCCTGCCAGGTTCCTCTATCCATTGGATTTTCCAGGCAAGAGTACTGGAGTGGAGTGCCATCACCTTCTCCAATGTTGGGTGCATATATATTTTTAATTGTTATATCTTATTCTTGGACTTTGGTCATTATGTAGTGTCCTTCTTTGTCTCTTTTCACAGGCTTTGTTTCAAAGTCTATTTTATCTGATATGAGTATTGCTACTCCTGCTTTCTTTTGGTCTCTATTTGTGTGGAATATCTTTCTCCAGCCCTTCATTTTCAGTCTGTATATTTCCTTTGTTTCGTGTGAGTCTCTTATACAAAACATATATAGGTGTCTTGTTTTGTATCCATTCAGCCAGTCTTTGTCTTTTGGTTGAGGCATTCAACCCATTTATGTTTAAGGTAATTATTGATAAGTGTGATCCCATTGGGAGAAGAAGGGGACGACAGAGGATGAGATGGCTGGATGGCATCACTGACTCAATGGACATGAGTCTGAGTGAACTCTGGGAGTTGGTGATGGACAGGGAGGCCTGGCGTGCTGCGATTCATGGGGTCACAAAGAGTTGGACACGACTGAGCGACTGAACTGAACTGAACTGATTGCCATTTACTTTATTGTTTTGGGTTTGAATTTATACACCCTTTCTGTGTTTCCTTTCTAGAGAATATCCTTTAGTTTTTGTTGAAGAACTGGTTTGGTGGTGCTGAATTCTCTTAGCTTTTGCTTGCCTGTAAAGCTTTTGATTTCTCCTTCATATTTGAAGGACATCCTTACTGGGTATAGTAATCTGGGCTGTAGGTTATTTTCTTTCATCACTTTAAGTATATCCTGCCATTACCTCCTGACCTGAAGAGTTTCTATTGAAAGATCAGCTGTTATCCTTATGGGAATCCCCTTGTGTGTTATTTTTTGTTTTTCCCTTGCTGCTTTTAATATTTGTTCTTTGTGTTTGGTCTTTGTTAATTTGATTAATATGTGTCTTGGGGTGTTTTGCCTTGTGTTTATCTTGTTTTGAACTCTCTGGATTTCTTGGACTTGGGTGATTATTTCCTTCCCCATTTTAGGGAAGTTTTCAACTATTATCTCCTCAAGTATTTTCTCATAGTCTTTCTTTTTGTCTTCTTCTTCTGGGACTCCTATTATTCGAATGTTGGGGTGTTTAACATTGTCCCAGAGGTCTCTGAGGTTTTTCTCATTTCTTTTAATTCATTTTTCTTGTTTCCTCTCTGTTTCATTTATTTCTACCATTCTATCTTCTACCTCACTTACCCTATCTTCTGACTCTGTTATTCTACTGTTGGTTCCCGCCAGAGTGTTTTTTTTTTTTATCTCATTTATTGCATTATTCATTGTATATTGACTCTTTCTTATTTCTTCTATGTCCTTGTTAAACCTTTCTTGTATCTTCTTAATCATTGTCTCCAAGAAATGGAGTTATATCTGTAACTCCATTTTGTTTTCAAGATTTTGGATCAGTTTCATTATCATTATTTGGAATTCTTTATCAGGTAGATTCCTTATCTCTTCCTCTTTTGTTTGGTTTTGTGGGCATTTATCCTGTTCCTTTACCTGCTGGGTATTTGTTTGCCTTTTCTTCTTCTTTATACTGCTGTGTTTGGAGTAGTCTTTCTGTATTCTGGCAGCTTGTCGTTCCTTTTTATTGTGGAGGTTCTTCACTGTGGGTGGGGTTGTGCAGGTGGCTTGTCAAGGTTTCCTGGTTACAGAAGCTTGTGTTGGTGTTTTGCCAGGTGGAGCTGGATTTCTCCTCTCTGGTGTGCAATGAAGTGTCCAGTAATGAGTTTTGAGATGTCAGTGGGTTTGGTGTGACTTTTTGCAGCCTGTATATTGAAGCTCAAGGCTATGTTCCTGTGTTGCTGGAGAATTTGCATTGTATGTCTTTCTCTGGAACTTGGTGGCCCTTGAGTGGTGCTTGGTTTCAATGTACATGTGGAGGCGTTTGATGAGCTCCTGTTGATTAATGTTCCCTGGAGTCAGGAGTTCTCTGGTGTTGTCAGGATTTGGACTTAAGCCTCCTGCTTCTGGTTTTCAGTCGTATTCTTACAGTAGCCTCTAGACTTCTCCATATATACAGCACCAATGCTAAAACATCTAGGTGTTTTAGATGAAAAGTTTCTCCACAGTGAAGGACACCCGGAGAGGTACACAGAGTTACAGGGAGAAGAGAAGAGGGAGGAGTGAGGTAGAGGTGGCCAAGAGGAGAAGAGGAGGAGAGAGAAAGCTAGCCAGTAATCTATTCTGTATGTGCTCTCCACAGTCTGGACCCCTCAGAGATGTTCATGGAGTTACACAGAGAAGAGAAGGGGGAGGAGGGAGATAGAGGTGACCAGGAGGAGAAAAGAGGGATTCAAAAGGAAAGAGCAAGAGAGATCCAGCCAGTAATCAGTTCCCTAAGTGTTCTCCACAGTGCGGAACACACAAAGAGATTCACAGAGTTGGGTAGAGAAGAGAAGGATGTGGGAGGAGATAGAGGTGACCTGGTAAAGAAAAAGGAGAGTCCAAAGGGGGAGAGAGCAGTCAAGCCAGTTATCGCATTCCCAAGTAAAAATGGGTACTGAAGGTTGGGTTCTTAAAGGTACAAAATTGATAACAAATACCAAAAAGCAGAGATTAAAAATCTAGAATGAGGTTGGATTCTCAAAAATACATCATTAAAGAAAAAAATACATTATTAAAGAAAAAAAACCAAAGTCACAAAACAAAAATGAAGTTCGCTTTAAAAATAGGGTCTTTTTTTGCAAAGTAATAGTAGGTCATAAAAATAAAAATTAAAGAAGTAATAGATGACTTAAAAATTTTTTTTGAAAACTTAAAACATGATAATAGTAAAAATGTATCTAAGACTTCCTCTGGACAGTGTTGAGTCAGTTCATTTTCAGATAGTTCCTTGATTAGTCTTATACTTCTCAAGATCTATAGGCCCCTTCTTATGTAGTCGGTGCTAACTATAGGGTTTTAATCTATTGCACCTGTCACTTCTCTGTTTTAGCTTCTTCTGTTTGCTGGCCTCTTCAGTGTCTAATCTTCGCCCTGACACAAGGGGGCGGTGGTGATCACTTTTTTAGGCTCACTTCTTCAGTCATGCTGCGGGGAGGGAGGAACACTGCAAACAGGTATCACTGGCATCTGTGGGGAGTGCTCACAGTGTGACTTGGCCACACTCTGTTTGCCCCCGATCATGGCGTGTGTGCTTTCCCAGTCTACACTGCTCAGGCTCTAGGTTGTTCTGCCGGGAACTGTCTGAGGTGGGCCCTGAGTTGTATGCACTTCCCAGGTCTAAGCCACTCAGGTTCAGTTACTTGGGTACTCCACAAAGGCGCAGACTTTGTTGGGCCTGCGTTTTGTGCCCTTCCCTGGTCCGAGCAGCTCGAGTGACCAGGTGCTTGGTGAGCTGTGACTTATCGTCTCCCCCATCCCTGCTGCTCAGTTTTCTGGTGTACAACCTGCGCACCTTCTCAGGTGTGCCATGTGTCTCTTCTGGGGAGCTGATCTCTGGCTGCAACCCTCCCGGAGGATGTTGACCATCCAGAATCCCAAGAAGTCTTGGTTAGCAATGAAACCTGCTTGAAGTTTGGTAGAGGATGCCTCTCTGGGGCTACAGTTGCCCCCTTCCAGCTCTGGCTGCCCTCACCTGCCTGTCTCCAGTGGGGGATGGGCCGGTCCGCAGGCGGCCAGCTCTGCTCAGTCCTTTGTTCTGTGAGCGGGCCTGGCAGTGTCTTAGGTTAGGACTTTTTGTAGCATAGCTATCCCACAGTCTGGGTTGCTATTTCTAGTTAGTTCCCTCGGATTGCCCTTGGGGCATTCAGGCCCAGTCCTTATCCTATGCAATGGAGCCCACACCTCCCTGTCCAGCCCCCACTTGCTAGTGGCAGATGAGAGCGTCTGCACTGCTTCTCCAACAGGAGTTGCCATTAGGCATGTACTCTGTGGGTTTTAATTATTTATTTTTCCTCCCAGTTATGTTGCCCTCTGAGATTCCAAGGCTCACCACAGACTCACTAGTGAGAGTGTTTCCTGGTGTTTGGAAACTTCTCTGTTTTTTAAGACTCCCTTCCCGGGGTGTATCTCCATCCATACCTCTTTTGTCTCTCTTTTTTATCTTTTATATTTTTTCTTACCTCCTTTTGAAGACAATGGGCTGCCTTTCTGGGTGCCTGATGTCCTCTGCCAGCATTCGAAGTTGTTTTGTGGAATTTACTCAGTGTTCAAACGTTCTTTCGATGAATTTGTGAGGGAGAAAGTGGTCTCCTTGTCCTATTCCTCCGCCACCTTCTCTATGGATTTCCCTAATCAGTTATGAAACAGAAGCCACATTCTCTGCAGCCAGCAGACAAACACAGCTAACAATCTGGTGACTTCTGTTATAAAAATTCAACCTTTGCCTCTAGCCTTCCTCTGGCCTTCCTTCATGTGTGCAGACATCTCCACCCTGTGATCACTCAACAAAAGACATCACAGCGCATCCCAGCTTACCTTTTATGCAGAGGTAAGCATAAATGTATGTGAGTATCTGCCTACCCATGATCTTCTCCCTCTTACATTAAAATCTAACATGGTAACTAACCTTGTGGCATTCTGTTTGTCCCTGTTCATCCAATCCTGTAAAAATAAAAATTTTAGCCAGCATCTGATACTGTATCATGTGACGTTTTAAGCTATTTTGGGGCTTCATCTTGTTTCATTTGAAATTTCACAGTTACTTAAGGTGACATTTCATATGTCAGGATTAGCAGTTCTTTAAGCTTAAAACTGTGAGCAGTGTGTTATCTTCCTCAGATCAAGAAGAGGCTGCTCTAATCTTTGTACACCCTGGAATGTGTATTTCCAGTGTTTCCTATATCCTTTGAGCAAAACGTTTTCCAAATGATTTACAGAATGCATGCAAGTTAGAAGTTGCTCCTCCAGTTTCTGCAATTTAGTACCTAGGGGCTTTTCAAGGATTGCTATAGAAGTAAGATTTCTTTCTTCAGGAGAAGTTGTAGTATTGAGGAATATTATTATTAACTATTCTAAAATGTCACATTACAACTACACTACATAATTTAGAAAATTTCAAAAATCACACTTTTAGGGAAGAACAAGTGGCATCATAAATAGCAGCAATGCTCCAAACCAAGCTATTGAGTCTATTTATGAAACCTGTTTTTGATGTTCTTTGAAAATATGTACATAGGATTTCCAGTTTTATTAGTTCTCTGTGAAGGATCACATTGGAATATAAGTTTGGGTCCCAAATTGAGTCCAGAATACAGCACACTTTCTCTGCTCATAGCCCTCTATTTTGTTTACTCCAGGCTAGAACACAGGCTTAAGATCTTTCTTCCCATGTAAAGACCTGAACCCAGTGAACCTTCCAGGATAAGGACCTACTTCCACCCTTAGCATCTCCTAAAGCTATGTTATAAGTAGTCTGTTGATATTTCCACCCAACAATGAGTTTGTTAGAACCCCCACTGGAATGACTACATATGTCTTAGAGAAAATAAAAATATAGGTCGGGATATTTCCTGGAATTTTTAAAAGCATAGAGTTAGAAGTTTTATCTGTCATGTGTTTATTTTAAAATATTAATTTATCATTTGATACTACTGACTCTTGTTGTTGTTATTGTTAAGTTGCTTAGTCATGTCTGACTCTTTGCGACCCCATGGACTGTAACCCTCTAGGCTCCTCTGTCCAACTATTGACTATCTCATCTAATATTATAAGGTATTCCAGGATGTTCCAAAACTTGAACATTAAAGAAATGACTTTTGGTAGTGCATAAACACCTCTAGTAAATTAATTGTTTAAAGAGGCACATTGAGGCTTTCATTTGAGTGGTGTACTAATGGCTTTCTACAATGATAACCAGACTGAAGAGTCCCATTTAAACCAGAGTTCAAATAATGTTTGTATTTGGGTCTAGCTCAGGCTAGCAAAATTTCTGAGGACTTACAAATGGACTTAATAAACTGAACAAACCTGTGAGGAAGATTAGGTTCTGATCTTATATAGCTTTTCAGTGGAGCAATTCAAGTTAATGTTATCTGTTACATAATCCTGAGAAGTTGCTAAAATAGGCGAAAGCTATTATTATCCCAAGTCTTTTTATTTTCTGATTTTCAAAAACCAAAACAGATTTCAGGCCCTATGGAGTTAGAGAGCATTATATGTATCATTCTACATATAACAGATTATACACACAAACATAAATCTTCTAAATGAAGAGTTATTAAACTTCAATCTAATTGATTTTATCTCCTCTTTTAATTAAAATAATTCATTTTTCTCAAGCTGATATTATTGCCCAGAGAAAAATTTCAAAACAGTAACCCTCTAAAGATAACTGAGATTAACCCAGAGATAGTCATTTTTTTTATGTTCTTGCAATTTGCCCATTTTCTTTTTATTTAGAGAGAGACTGTTCTATATTAAACCTTTCCTATTTGATTCCTCAAGAAAGTCAAAGTGATGAATTATAATGGTTTCTACAATAGAGTGAGGATTTATAAGAACCACAGAATTGAGTATAGTAATGATAAGATGAAAATGGGAACAAGCTACATTCTTAGACAGTATATCAGTTCAGTTTAGTTGGGCCCAGCTCTTTGAGATCCCATGGACTGCAGCACGCCAGCCTTCCCTGTCCATCACCAACTCCCAGAGCTCGCTCAAACTCATGTCCATTGAGTTGGTGATGCCATCCAACCATCTCATCCTCTGTCGTCCCCTTCTCCTCCTGCCTTCAGTCTTTCCCAGCATCAGGGTCTTTTCCAATGAGTCAGTTCTTCACATCAGGTGGCCAAAATATTGGAGTTTCAGCTTCAACATCAGCCCTTCCAATGAACATTCAGAACTGATTTCCTTTAGGATAGACTGGTTGGATTTCCTTGCAGTCCAAGGGACTCTCAAGAGTCTTCTCCAGCATCACAGTTCAAAAGCATCAATTCTTTGGCACTCAGCTTTCTTTGTAGTCCAACTCTCACACTCATATATGGCTACTGGAAAAACCACAGCTTTGACTAGTTGGACCTTTGTTGGTAAAGTAAGGTCTCTGCTTTTTAATATGCTGTCTAGGTTAGTCATAGCTTTTCTTCCAAGAAGTAAGCATCCTTTAATTTCATGTTTGCAGTCACCACCTTCAGTGATTTTGGAGACCAAGAAAATAAAGTCAGCCACTGTTTCCCCTGTTTCCCCATCTATTTGCCATGAAGTGATGGGACCAGATGCCATGATCTTAGTTTTTTGAATGTTGAGTTCTAAGCCAGCTTTTTCACTTCCCTCTTTCACTTTCATCAAGAGGCTCTTTAGTTCCTCTTCACTTTCTGCCATAAGGGTGGTGTCATCTGCATACCTGAGGTTATTGATATTTCTCCGTGCAATCTTGATTCCAGCTTGTGGTTCATCCAGCTAGCATTTTACATGATTTACTCTGCATATAAATTAAATAAACAGGGTGACAATATACAGCCTTGATGTACTCCTTTCCCAATTTGGAACCTGTCTATTTTTCCATGTCCAGTTCTAACTGTTGCTTCTTGACCTGCATACAGATTTTTCAGGAGGCAGGTAAGGTGGTTTGGTATTCCCATCTCTTGAAGAATTTTCCAGTCTGTTGTGATCTACACAGTCAAAGTCTTTGGCATAATCAATATTGTACAGAAACTATTCCAAGATCCACTGGTGAACTATGTTCCATTATTCCTTAAAGTTTTCCTAGGTTACTGTTTGTTTATCAGAGAATGAAAAGCTTTCTTTCCCACTTCAGCTTACTGCACTAAAGCCAAAGGACCAACATAAAGAGAGTCCTGCTTTTCTATTGATACATTTTATTTGCATTGAATGGACAAGTTTAAATATGTTAGATCCTTAAAAGTATATAATTCATATGACAACAATCATCATTTTATGTTATATCTGGTTTGTTGGAAGTAAAACGTTTTTTAGAAAGGAAACATTTCTCGCTGATGACCTTTTAGAAATTGAATTTCATTTAAATATTCAAAGACGTCTCAAAATAGTTGGTTTTTAAGGAAAGACCATTTTTCTTTCAGTTTAAGAGAATCCATTCACTTTCCCTCAAGTTAAACAGGTTTTCCCCCTTGTTTCAAAGAGAGGCATGCTTTGGAATTTGTAGTGTCTCTCTTAATGACAATGTTGCCCAGAATAGTTCCATTGTTAGTCTCGAGCCTGCTCTGTGAAGCCTTGCCAGTTCCAGATGCTGGAAGGAAACAAGAGCACAAAGACAGATAATGGGAGCTTCTGCTATTACTTGACAAGAAACAAAGAGTACATGTGAGTTAAATCTATTCATTTTAGTGTCTGAAAATGTAATATTTCCATGAAACTTAATTCCTTTTATTTGGCTATGTAACTTTTTCCCTGAAGATAAAATTCAACCCACAAGCCACAAACAAAATATATTTAATCACTTTCAAATCACATATCAAATGGCAGCAACATGTCTCCTATGGGGATTTGAATTAATAGGCCCCCTTATTTAATGGATTATAGAGATCTTGTTATTTCCACAAAAACAGAAAAAATACTTAAGGTTACTGTGAACAGTTAGGTATCATGCATTCTAATTACTAAGTAAATCATACCAAATATTTGAGGTAGTTGATGAAGTAATAAATGATTTAGTTGAAATGACAAATGTATTTCCAGATGCTAATCATTTACTTTCAGAGTTTTTAATTTTGTGCACATAGAGGTGTTCATCATTCATTTCTGTATTCTTTGTATTTTTGTATTTCTGTTCCTTGTTTTTGTTTTTTTTAATTCTCTTTTACCATGCTTTTTTGTTTGCGTTCATTAATTTTTATCTCTAGCTCCAGATGATTAGTCTAAAGGCAAATTTCATAACTTTGAACATCACTTGGATAATGTTTTCTATTTTATAAAGTTTTTAATAATAGTCTGTTAATGAATTTATCTGTTATTTTTATTATGTTGTCCTCTTTCCCCACTGCATATATATTTTACTCTAATGCAGGGTTTTGCGGCAATGTTTTTAAGCATAATTTCTACCCTTCCATGCCATTACATTGCTATAATTTCAAACAATTTCTTCTTTCAAGATTGTAGCTATAGAAAGAAGTGTGTGTAATCTCAGTCAACATTCAGTGACATGTTTAGAGAAGAAAATTGAACCAAAATCCTAAGAAACATGTACAAATTTTTTAAACCCTCCCAGAGTTCACAAAAAATACTGCTCCTCCCCCTAATATTTGATAAAAATGAAAATACTTAAAGGTGCATAAAAATTGCAAAAGCATCTCCACAGTACACAAAATCACCAATAATTTGAAGCCAATGTCTAGATATATTCTTTTTTTTTTTTTTTTACCAATTTGTTCTATTGAGCAATTTGTTATTATGATCAATTTGTCAAATCAACCAATTTTCAACCAATTCACCTATAGTTTAATAGAATTGTTCCATACTTTCTGGTGTTACCACTGGAATTTCAAAGTCCCTAACAGGGGAATCTCTGTTCAAAGTGAATGTTCATAGTCTTCCAGGAAAGTATATTTCTTCCTTGTCTCTGAGTTCCATTGCCTTCAGGAAATTCAATCACTATGTGTGCAATATATCCCAGCTTTATATGTGCTTTTAAAATTTATGAAGATTTAATGTGGTTCTGTGGTATGTAAGGACCTCAAAAGTACCAATATTAAAAGATTTTAGAAATTAAATATATCCAGATACATCAAGGCACAAAAACAACAAGATACAGAGAAATATGGCTAACATTTGTAGAAAACAAAAGTCTGCATTTTTAGAACAAAGCCATACTGGAACAAAGGAAACATACAGTAGGAAATTTCAGTTTCTATTAGTAGTTATATATATGTGTGTATATATATGTATACTACTTAGAATACTTATAGACATTTAGCAATTTATACAATTTAAAGAGTATATGGCCGGTATGAACAAGAAGTAATTTGCCCTAATGTACAAATAAGTTTGGTCATGGTCTAAGCACATGCATCAGAGTCTAGGGAGATTACTGGAAAGCAGCAGATCTAGGAACAAGCTTGATATTCAGGTCCACATGATGGGAGAGAGACACCTTACCAGGCGAATGAATGTCCTTGACTCTCTAGAGCCCAAAGGGAGATTGACTGGTGAGCTGAGTCTTTCTGGCCATGGAGACAGAAATGCAGATCAGAAAGCTTCCTATGTTCTGTCAAAGTGAAAATTGCATGAGAAAAACTTATGCAGACAATGAAGACTTTATTTTTGAGACTATTGCAGTAGAGGCGAGAAACTGAACTCCACTCTGCTAAAAGAAAGCCAGGAGAGCTTTTAAGTGCTAAAATGAGCTGGTGGGAAAGTATTGGAGAATGATAAGGGCTAAGTTCATCAATTAGATGTGTTAAGCACATGGCGTTTTCTTAAATTGCAGTTCTGAAATTTTTTCTCTGTGATTAAGCCATCTGTTTGCTAAGTGGCACTCACTGAATGTAGGCCACAGACTGAAAGACGGCAATGCCATCATCCTTGATGGTTACATTTCAAAGAATAGCTCCTAGGACTTGGAGAGAGACATCCCTGGGCTATAAAACTGGCAAGAAACTTTTAGAAAGGAGCATCAAAAGAATTTACAAGTTGCCTAAGGTAAATGCTTTAAGAAAAGGGACAGCAGAGGTTCATGGTTAAGAGGAAGTCTGTCTAAAGGTGAATCAAGCTGAGGGGAACATTAGACCATCTTGATCATTTCTTTACCTGTCTATCCATAAAGCCAAGCTTTCTTTGCCTTTCACTCCTATTGGATCCTTAGAAAAATACTATAGTAACCAGATGTGAGCCAAAATGAGAGTTTAGAGATTAAAATAACTATGTAAAGGAGTTAAGTAGTCAGAGAGACAGGTGAGGTGGAAATTTCAGAACACAAAATTCAAAGATATTGAATTGCTTAAAGTATGAGTCGCACAAATATATGTTACCAAATAATAAATCACTTTAAAAGAGTCAATGCATCACATAAAAACAAGATTGTCTAGAGTCAAATTTATCTTCGCAAACTAAAGAAATCAATAAACGTTTTAAGGAAGGCCTGTTACCCTTAAGATTCATTTCATTGATCTGAAAATATGGGTTTGAGAAAATCTCACTGTACAAACACATACAAAGATGGAAAGTTTATGAGAGAAGCTAAGAAACAGGAGAGCTAATACAACGGGTCCAAACGAGTGTTAAATGAAGGTGTGGAAGAGTGGCAATAATTAAACTAAAACTTCCTAAGTAAAAGAAAAATGTGAGAAACCAACTCACAGACAAGGGGGAATGAACATGTGGCTGCGATGGGGGAGGGGGGAGGGAGGGATGGAGAGAGAGTCTGGGGCTAGCTGATGAAAATTACACATAGAATGGATACATAACAAGGTCCTACGATATAGCACAGGGGACAATACACAACATACTATAATAAACCAAAATGGAAGAGACTATAAAAAACAATGTATATATGAGAGAGTCAACTCCTAGGCAGATTGATAAGAAGTCCAGGGTCCCCAAGGAGGAGAAAGGGGTCTGGGGCTCTCAAAGTGGAGATTGGGGGTCTGGAATTCTCAAGGAGGAGAAAGGACAAACATTTTTTTTTTCCCCCTCTACATTCCTTAGTCTTAGTCAATCACACAACTCAGTTTAGACTCAGTACCAGGGATTATACAACAACAGTGTATCCGACTGGAAGACAGTTTCTCCTTCCTGAAACCCTTCTGATTAATCCTGATGTTTTAGAATGTATGTTATGGGAGTGGGTCTGGAGGATATTTCTATTGTTAAAGTCTAATGTTGTTATCCTAAAATGTAAATTGAGAGTGGGTCTGGTAAAATTTTTACAAACTTGAGACACTCTTTTGATTCTTTGTAATAACTAATAAGACATATATAACGTCATTGCTAACACTAGCAAGGGGGCACTCTTTGCCCCCTTCTGATGTCTATGTTAGAAGCTTTCTCTATCTCTTTTATACTTTAACAAAATTTTATTACACAAAAGCTCTGAGTGATCAAGCCTTATCTCTGGCCCCAGAGATTGAATTCTTCTCCTCCAGAGGCCAAGAATCCTGGCGTCTTTCATGGTTCAGCAACAACCTTTCATTTATAATGGAATCACTTTGCTGTACAGCAGAAATTAACAAATATTGCAAATCAATTATACTTTAGTGAAAAAAATAATGTACAGACTAGAAGGGCTGATCTATTTTTCAGGTGATTGATGAAAAATTACAGATGCCTAAGTCATAGCATGTCAAAATTCTGCACCTAAAGGATAAAAATATATATATATATATCATTCTTTGACAGAAAGGACAAATCATCTAAAAAGAAAAGAAAGAGGACATCAGACATCAATTTGCTGTATTAGAATTTAGAATATTGTGTGTACTTGTCAGGGAATAAGGATCATTTACTAATATACACAAATATTGAATCATTATGTTGTATACCTGAAACTAACATCCTGTTGTAAATCAACTATGCCTTAATATAAATAAGTGAATATATATATACACACGTGTAGGTGTGTGTATGCATGTGCGTGTGCTCAATCATGTCTGACCCTTTGAGACCCCATGGACTGTGGCCTGCCATGCTCCTGTCTGTGGGATTTCCCAGGCAAGAATACTGGAATGGATTTCCATTTCCCCCTCCAGCGGATCTTCCTGACCCTGGAATCAAACCCACATCTCTTGCATCTCCTGCATCAGCAGGTGGTTCTCTACCACTGTATCGTCCGAGAAGCCTATATATATATATATATATATATATATATATATACACACACATAGGGAAAGCAGAGGTTCATGGTTAAGAGGAAGTCTGTCTAAAGGTGAGTCAAGCTGAGGGGAACATTAGACCATCTTGATCATTTCTTTACATGTCTATCCGTAAAGCCAAGGTTTCTTTGCCTTTCACTCTTATTGGATCCTTAGAAGAATACTATAGATGTGAGCCAAAATGTGAGCCAAAATGAGAGTTTAGAGATTAAAATAACTATGTAAAGGAGTTTAGTAGTTTAGTCTATAGCTCACAAGTATATATACACATAACATTAAGCGAAGGATATCCAAAGCATCTGAAAGAAAAAACTATCCATCAGATAGCAAACATTTGAAATGATACTCAGTTTCACGAACGGCCAGAAAATATAGTAGGGGTAAAGATCATGAAGGAAAAGAAGCCATGGAACTAAAAGGCCATTGTCTTAAAGAATAATCAACACACCTATTTCTTCAGAAATCCTCAGAAATGAGAGGGAGTAACCTAAGGTTTGTAGATGACTGCAACAAGAAAGGGTTATCAGATGGTATAAGCTTCACATAGGAGTGTTTTGGGAAAACACTCCAAAAATTGCATAGGAGGAGGACTTGGAGACAACCTCCAAGGTCTCCTGAATTAATATATATCTCCTAGGGAGACTATCTTTGCTCTGGGCCATCTTTTCCAGAATTTTTGTATAGCAGATTGCTTTGGAAAATAAAAATAATAAAGGGCAGAGTGTTTATTGGCCATTATAATAAAAATAATGCCTCCCTTTATGGTAAAGACCAGGCAGGCTTATTGCCCGTTTAAAAGATTTGCGTTCCCTAAGTTCAGAGTCCCTTCCCTGCAGTGTGTCCCCACATATGCGTGTGACACTTCACCCTCTTTGTGTTACCCTGGGGTCTGAGGATAACATTACAAGAAAAATGATGAGACTCTGGCCACTGCTATTGCTGTGAGTAATAAACTTCCCATCGTCTCTGGGCAAAAAAGAAATACCATCCAGATAACAAAAGAAACTAAACTCAGACTTGATGAGGATGACAAAAAATGGAAAGAGCCACATCAGGAAATGAATATATAGACAGATAGACACAGAATGTGTGCATCTGTCTAAATTAAGTCACATTTTAATGGGTGGGTAGTCTGGGAAAACAAGATAAAACCTTGGCACAAAAGAAGACTTACTGTAAGAGAAACCCCCACAAGTACTCTGCATGTTCTAAAGTCTAAGAGTTGGGGCAAGAGGTAGTAGAGATAAAACTTTCCAAATTTTCCCTCAGGGAGAGGGAGATAGGGGAGAAGAAGGCGAGGAAGGAAATAAATGTATTTAGAAGCTCCCAACACACTGGGTTAGGGGACTGTGAGGTGAATGATGGCGTCATGGGGAGCAGAAATACTGCTTCTCGGTGGGAAAAAATATTGGCATCTTATACTTCAGTCATATGCGTCTGAAAAGAACTAGGAAAGGGAAAGAAAGTATGGATTAAATGGAGAGGCACAGAAACAGCCTGCACGGGGCAGGTGAGAGGGGTGGGTGAGGTGGAAGATCGATAACATCTTGAGCAAATAAGGAAAACTAACAAGAGGAAAAAAAGGGTAAAGCGTCCTTGTTTCCTGCGTGAAGGCATCCCGGAGGCCGCTGGAAACCAAAAGGGGCGGGGTGGGCTGAGCTGCGCTAACAACAGCGCCATTCCAGGCCAGACACCTGACAGCATCCTTATGTGCAGAGTCGCAGAAGAGGGGTGCACAGACAGGAAGGGAAGAGGAGCTTCCAGCGGATATTACACTGACTGCAGTCAGACAGAGAAAGGCAAATCTCACATGATACCATTTGTGTGTGCTAGGCCACTTCAGTCATGTCCAACTCTATGCAACCCTGTGGACTATAGCCCGCCAGGCTCCTCCGTCCATGGGGATTCTCCAGGCAGGAGTATTGAGTGGGTTGCCATGCCCTCCTCCAGGGGATTTCCCCAACCCAGGGAATGAACCAGCATCTCCTATGGCTCCTGCATTGCAGGTAGATTTGCAGATTCTTTACCACTGAGCCACCGGGAAAGGCCCTGATATCAATTAGTTGTGGGAATCTAAAAATAACACAAATGAATGATTATACAAAACAGAAACAGGCTCACAGACTAAGGAAGTAAGCTTATGGTTAACAAAGGGGAGAGGGACGGAAGGACAAATTAGGAATATGGAATTAACAGATACACACTACTACACACAAAATAGATAAGCAACGAGGACTTACTGTATAGTACAGGGAACTACATTCAATACCCCGTAATAACCTCAATGGAAAGCAATCAAAAAAAAAAAAAAAAAAAAAGAATCACTTTACTAAACACCTGAAACTAACACAGCATTGTAAATCAACTACAGTTCAAAAAAATCATAAAAGCATGAGGGGAAGGTGTCAAGTAATTATTTCTGAATATGTGGGAAAGTTATTCAAAGTTAAACCTTCTCCACTTTTCTAGCTTGGAACAAGCTTGGGAGCTTGCCATGGTCTCTCTCACCCCGCTTCCATCCACTCCTCCCTTGTGAATGCCGACGCCTTCAATGTTGGAGGAAGGTGAGTGAACAGTGATTACAGGACAAAAAGAAAAGTTTATAGGAAAAGAAAAGATTACAGGAAAGAAAAATTTTATTTGACTAGTAACTACCCGGTGTTGGTTTCCATCAGGTTTGAAAATGTGTGATACCAAGATCCTTTCAGGTTTAAACATTTCTGACCACTTCCTCTTACAATTCTAGTTTACTCTACCCTGTATCCTGACTCTGAAAAATTTCCAAACTGACTGATGGGATTGATCCCGTTACCTTTTCAGTGCATAACTAGTATCTCCAGCTTTCATTCTGTGCTATGTACAGGCATAATCTGAAAAATATTTTCCAGTTAAATGTTTCCCCAGTAGAAAACATCTTGTTTTCCTGTCTCTTATACACATCTAGATGTGTATAAGAGACAGACATAACATTAAGCGAAGGATATCCAAAGCATCTGAAAGAAAAAACTATCCATCAGATAGCAAACATTTGAAATGATACTCAGTTTCACGAACGGCCAGAAAATATAGTAGGGGTAAAGATCATGAAGGAAAAGAAGCCATGGAACTAAAAGGCCATTGTCTTAAAGAATAATCAACACACCTATTTCTTCAGAAATCCTCAGAAATGAGAGGGAGTAACCTAAGGTTTGTAGATGACTGCAACAAGAAAGGGTTATCAGATGGTATAAGCTTCACATAGGAGTGTTTTGGGAAAACACTCCAAAAATTGCATAGGAGGAGGACTTGGAGACAACCTCCAAGGTCTCCTGAATTAATATATATCTCCTAGGGAGACTATCTTTGCTCTGGGCCATCTTTTCCAGAATTTTTGTATAGCAGATTGCTTTGGAAAATAAAAATAATAAAGGGCAGAGTGTTTATTGGCCATTATAATAAAAATAATGCCTCCCTTTATGGTAAAGACCAGGCAGGCTTATTGCCCGTTTAAAAGATTTGCGTTCCCTAAGTTCAGAGTCCCTTCCCTGCAGTGTGTCCCCACATATGCGTGTGACACTTCACCCTCTTTGTGTTACCCTGGGGTCTGAGGATAACATTACAAGAAAAATGATGAGACTCTGGCCACTGCTATTGCTGTGAGTAATAAACTTCCCATCGTCTCTGGGCAAAAAAGAAATACCATCCAGATAACAAAAGAAACTAAACTCAGACTTGATGAGGATGACAAAAAATGGAAAGAGCCACATCAGGAAATGAATATATAGACAGATAGACACAGAATGTGTGCATCTGTCTAAATTAAGTCACATTTTAATGGGTGGGTAGTCTGGGAAAACAAGATAAAACCTTGGCACAAAAGAAGACTTACTGTAAGAGAAACCCCCACAAGTACTCTGCATGTTCTAAAGTCTAAGAGTTGGGGCAAGAGGTAGTAGAGATAAAACTTTCCAAATTTTCCCTCAGGGAGAGGGAGATAGGGGAGAAGAAGGCGAGGAAGGAAATAAATGTATTTAGAAGCTCCCAACACACTGGGTTAGGGGACTGTGAGGTGAATGATGGCGTCATGGGGAGCAGAAATACTGCTTCTCGGTGGGAAAAAATATTGGCATCTTATACTTCAGTCATATGCGTCTGAAAAGAACTAGGAAAGGGAAAGAAAGTATGGATTAAATGGAGAGGCACAGAAACAGCCTGCACGGGGCAGGTGAGAGGGGTGGGTGAGGTGGAAGATCGATAACATCTTGAGCAAATAAGGAAAACTAACAAGAGGAAAAAAAGGGTAAAGCGTCCTTGTTTCCTGCGTGAAGGCATCCCGGAGGCCGCTGGAAACCAAAAGGGGCGGGGTGGGCTGAGCTGCGCTAACAACAGCGCCATTCCAGGCCAGACACCTGACAGCATCCTTATGTGCAGAGTCGCAGAAGAGGGGTGCACAGACAGGAAGGGAAGAGGAGCTTCCAGCGGATATTACACTGACTGCAGTCAGACAGAGAAAGGCAAATCTCACATGATACCATTTGTGTGTGCTAGGCCACTTCAGTCATGTCCAACTCTATGCAACCCTGTGGACTATAGCCCGCCAGGCTCCTCCGTCCATGGGGATTCTCCAGGCAGGAGTATTGAGTGGGTTGCCATGCCCTCCTCCAGGGGATTTCCCCAACCCAGGGAATGAACCAGCATCTCCTATGGCTCCTGCATTGCAGGTAGATTTGCAGATTCTTTACCACTGAGCCACCGGGAAAGGCCCTGATATCAATTAGTTGTGGGAATCTAAAAATAACACAAATGAATGATTATACAAAACAGAAACAGGCTCACAGACTAAGGAAGTAAGCTTATGGTTAACAAAGGGGAGAGGGACGGAAGGACAAATTAGGAATATGGAATTAACAGATACACACTACTACACACAAAATAGATAAGCAACGAGGACTTACTGTATAGTACAGGGAACTACATTCAATACCCCGTAATAACCTCAATGGAAAGCAATCAGAAAAAAAAAAAAAAAAAAAGAATCACTTTACTAAACACCTGAAACTAACACAGCATTGTAAATCAACTACAGTTCAAAAAAATCATAAAAGCATGAGGGGAAGGTGTCAAGTAATTATTTCTGAATATGTGGGAAAGTTATTCAAAGTTAAACCTTCTCCACTTTTCTAGCTTGGAACAAGCTTGGGAGCTTGCCATGGTCTCTCTCACCCCGCTTCCATCCACTCCTCCCTTGTGAATGCCGACGCCTTCAATGTTGGAGGAAGGTGAGTGAACAGTGATTACAGGACAAAAAGAAAAGTTTATAGGAAAAGAAAAGATTACAGGAAAGAAAAATTTTATTTGACTAGTAACTACCCGGTGTTGGTTTCCATCAGGTTTGAAAATGTGTGATACCAAGATCCTTTCAGGTTTAAACATTTCTGACCACTTCCTCTTACAATTCTAGTTTACTCTACCCTGTATCCTGACTCTGAAAAATTTCCAAACTGACTGATGGGATTGATCCCGTTACCTTTTCAGTGCATAACTAGTATCTCCAGCTTTCATTCTGTGCTATGTACAGGCATAATCTGAAAAATATTTTCCAGTTAAATGTTTCCCCAGTAGAAAACATCTTGTTTTCAGTACACATTCTTAATAGGTATGTCTCTCAGTAAATCATTTTCCTCTTATATTTTTAATGGAAAAAATATATACTTCTGTTTCCTAAACTCAATATAATATTTTAAACAACAATCAAAAAAATGCAGGTAAATCTCAAGATACATCTTAAACATAACTGATAGAATGTCAGGATTCTATGTAAGCATATTGAAGTTCAGTTTGTATAACAATGGAACACAAACTAAACACATTTTAACATGCAAAACAGTTATCAGTAAGTAATAATTTTAAGCTTTTTCATCTAAGCAAGATAATTTTTATTTCTATACAGGCATTTTACTAAG
Organism: Neotragus moschatus; assembly: GCA_006410615.1. Classification (NCBI taxonomy): domain Eukaryota; kingdom Metazoa; phylum Chordata; class Mammalia; order Artiodactyla; family Bovidae; genus Neotragus; species Neotragus moschatus. The sequence continues at coordinate 298,397 of SJYA01000902.1, read as the reverse complement.
TTTAAGTTATGTTTAAGGAAATTGATAGGGGTTTTAGGGTTAATATTAATTTAGTGCTTCTATTAGGCTTAATAATTCTTTCTCATTTTTTCCTTTAAACATAATAAGATTTAGGATCTTAATTAGCTCTCTTGCACAAAAAATCTGATTTCCCAAAATGAATTACTAACTAAATGAGAGTTCTCACATTTCCTCACCATCTGGCATCCAATGTCTCAGTTAATACAAAATATGTATTAGTTTTTTATTATGGCAGCCCTTTAAGGCTCAAATTTCTGTGTTAGGGGAATCCTAGTGCATAATCTTTATGAACACATGCATAAAGATTTCAGTGACTTGAAAAAATAAATGCTGCCAAACTTGTTACAACAGCTGTAACGCCTGGCATCTGGTGAAGGGCCACGTCTGGCCTCTGTCTCTAGAGGGCCCCGTCGTCCCCTTAGCAAGCCCTGTGATCACCCTTCCTATCAATAGTGCTGGTCCTAGCCTGTGGAGAAGAGCCACCCCTGGATTTCCTACTGATGCTGATGGCTTTCTCAGGCAACGTATTCCTGATGTGCTTCAGGAATGATATCTCTTCTGGATCGTCTCTTAAACATACTCTTGTGGCTCTTGCAGCTTCACATAATATGTGCAAAGCGTCAGTCCTGTCTCTCTGAGCCCTTTAATCCCGTCCTCACCATCTTCCACAGTAACTCAGGCACTTCATGTCACTCAGTATGGGCTATTGCTTTCTCCAGGCTTCTGTGAGTCACCCTCTCAGGGATTAGGCTAATCCCCCCAGGTCCATGCCAGAGTTAATGTCCTAAAAGGGCTCATCCAAGAAAATTGGCTCTTGCTCATCCAGCCCCAGGCGAGGGCCATGAGTCCTCCACGAAAAGCTCCAAGGGTCTTCTGAACTCCCTAAATGACCTTTGGTGGCTACCCAAAGATTCACAATGCCAAGCAAGTCCTGGTTCAAATACCAGGAATATCCCGACAGCAAGGAGCCATGGGATGCAACATTTGAAGATATAAGAGAAACCACCAGAGCCAGGGACCGAATAAAAGTTACAGCCAGATATCATAGAATCTGCATCATCCAGCACTTGAGTGATTCCTGGTCAAGAAAGAGTAACAGCCCAGCTTTTGGGAGCAGCAGTCTTCTTAGAGAGTGGACCGAAGTCTCCAGCTCTGAGGCAGTGAGAGCAGATTCTAACCCAGAGCCCAGCAGTAACAGTCATGACTAAGTTGCAGAAATGGCTTTGTGTGAACAAGGCCTCCTGCCCACAACTTGAAGCAATGTTTCTTTCCCCCTGAATGCAAATGATATTCGGAAGAGGAGGAAAATAGGCAGGACCCAGGAGGCTGGAGAGGCAGATGTGATGGGGAGTTAAACTTCAAGTTTATTGAATAAACTACCCAAAAGGCACTCATTTAGACTGAGGGAAAAAATTCTAAATGGAATTTAATGACATATTTAATCATTATTGTTTGTCTCCCATTAGGGAAATGGTGGGTTTATGTGCAAAAAGATACCCTTTATTAAAAATAAAAGAAGTTTAGAGCCCTGTGGCTTTCTAAAGTATTCGTATGCTTGTCCTTTTAATAGCTTTTCTTAAATTCTTTTGTGTTCATCTATAAGAGGAGACTGTTAAACAGGGTAAATGCCCCAACTGTATTTGAGTCTCCAATATTCATTCTAATCCTTCTTCACTGATAAAATCACATAGTTTGGGGAGGTGATTCCAGATCCAGTAATGGTTCGAATTAGTAAAACCAGTCACAATACCCGGTTGAGGAGCCCAGAGCAATCACGGCAGCGTTTTTCCTCAGCAAGAGGCCAGTGACTTGTGTTAACTAGAATATTAGGGGAAAGATTTCTCTGGTAGCAAAGAGGCAGAGAATCTGCCTGTCAATGTAGAAGACAGGGGTTCAATCCCTGATCTGGGAAGATCCCACATACTAAGGGGCAACTAAGGTGGTCCACCATAACTAAGAAGCCTGTGCTCTAGCATCCTAGAACAGCAACTAGTGAGCCCAGGGCTGCAGTGACTGAAACCCGTGTGCTCAGAGCCCCTGCTACCCCACAAGGAAAGCCGCGGCAATGAGAAGCCCGCTCACCACGACTAGAGGGAAACCCCTGCTCTCCGCATCAAAAGGAAGCCCTGGTGGCAACCGAGGCCCAGCACAGCCAAAGATAGATAAACAGATAATTTTAAACATTTTTCATCTTTACATAAAAAAGAACATTCCTATTTAAAAAAGATTTATGTCAATATATGGCAAAATGAGTACAGTATTGTAAAGCAAAACAAACTAAAAAACATAAAAAATTAAAATTAAAATTAAATAAATAAATAAGTAAGTAAAAAAAAAATATATATATATATATATGGGTAAATGTATTCTATAGATGTGAGAGGGGAGATGTGGACACAAGTCCACTGACTTGCAGCAGTCTGTGTTTACGCCCTGACAGCTGATTTTTCCTTTTTGCAACACAAGTGCCTGAAATAACCTTTGGTTGCAGAGGCATCCCCTTCAGAAATGGCTGTCTCTCTCCGACAACCACACTGCAGCTGCAGGACTAGAGAAAGAGCCAGATTGCCTTCCCTCTCACCCCAGGAGCCTTTGTTTTACATCTCTTGGTTGATTTCGGTTAACTGACCATCTGGGCTCTTGCTTTTTCTCTTCTCATGCTCTAAATTCCTGCTTATTAGGTTTTATTCACCAATACAGAGTGAGCCTGAGACATCCTACGCCTCCACCCTCGACCCCAATAAAAGCAGAACCCCAGGCCCGCGCCCTTTGTCTCTCTCTCTCTCTTTTCCCTTTAACCTCTCTGCATGGCCTCAGGTGTGCAATGTAATTTCCAGGACCCGTAGGTAATAAACCTTTCTCTTTTTATTCCCCCAAAGTTTCCTGCTGGTTACTGCTGAGGGTGTCTTGCAACCTCAGTAAGAACCATAAGCACTGGTAAAGCTGGTTTTCCTTAGGCTGACTAGGACAAAACATGGCCATTTTATCCCAGGGGAAAGAGCTCAGGAAGAAATGAGTGTTCTACAATGTAGACTGGAGAGATGGAGGAAATCTGAGTCCTTAACTATATAACTGAGCTGCTGTGAACCCACACAATTTTTGAACTTTTGATATTTCCTTACTGTTTAAGTCAGTTTGTGCTGGCATTTTGTTATTTAGAGCCAGAAGCATCCCAGTTGATGCACACCAAACAGAAAGGTCAACTTACAATGTTCTTGCAGTCGGTGGTCCCTTTAAGTCAGTGCTATGTCAGACAGAAGACTTGTACTGCCATTCAGCACCAAAAATTTAACAGGAGTTAACAGAGGCTATTCCTAAAATAGCTTCAGCAATCACCACAGTAGTAGTCAACTTGTCTCTCCAGCCATAGCTGCTATTCTGTAATTCTATTATAAAGACCAGTGAATTGTTCTCCTTATTGAATTCCTTTTCATAAAAGAAAAAAAATTATTTCTTAAATTGCAGAAAAGGATGTTTTTCAGGAAGAGAGAATATTCTCTACTGACAAACTAATAATAATCTCCAAACCCTCCACTCTGGTAGAGCAAATTTTTAAAAAGAAAATGATTACCATCTAGTGACATTACTCTTGTAATTTTCATTCACACTGCCTGCTAAAAGCCACAACAGAAGTGCTCCTCTTCAAATGCTCCTTTGTGGAGCTCATTTACAGTGTGTAAAAATGGGTAGAAATTATGAGGCATTGTACCAATGAAAAATTTTAGGGAAAAAGAAAAGTTATACAAATCCAATATACCTAATTATTTTTTAAAGAGAAAGAAAGAGAGGAAAGAGGTTTTTTGGTTTCTTTCTTTTTTGTTTTTTTTCTGTACTACTAGAAGAAATAATTACAGACACATTTGTTGAAATGGTTTTTTATCTTAAAACAGTTTCTCCTTTAATTATTTGCATTGGGTATTTAAATATACACTGAAAGAAAGGTCAGATATTGCTGGTAATGTTTTGTTCACTACATTTGTAGCTGTTTTATTGTGACATTTGTAAGATACATGTCAGGTAGGAAATTCAAACAGAGATTCCTTTGGAACAAACTGCCAAATTCTGTTAATTTATCTCAATTCTAAAAGCAGAGACACTCTCAAGGTCAAGGGAGCTTTGGAGTAGGATAATCCAGCTGATGCCTGACTTCAAATAAAGCATTTGTTTATAATATGTGCCTTTAGAATATAGATATCTGCATAGACAATGCAAATCTTAACTCTAAATTCTGAAATTCTGATCTTAACTTTTAAGAGCTCCCTATGCCATTCTGATTGTTCATTCAGGATTAACTCCAGAAGAACTGTATTTTTTAAATTTAATTTTTATTTTAATTTGGGGTCAGAAGAATTTTAAAGTTAGTATTTTTTTTAAGTTTTTTCAGTGTTGAGAATAGTAATGATTCATGAGGAATAAGATGAAAATTCTATTTAAAAACATTCTCCATGTTCAGTTGAAAAGAAACAACATTTACCTGTAAGAAAAACAAAACCCTACATATTTCCTAATTTGACATCACTCAATTTTGGTTTTAAATCACTTCTATGAGTGATTTTTTAAAATTTACATTAATTTGTAAAATAAATGAGTTGTTCTAAAGAGATCTCAGTATAGTTCCTTAGAGCTATAAGGTATTACTCTGAGAATATACCAATAAAATATAAAAGCACATAAAATTCTGGGTTTTATGGCCATTAAATTCTTTTAAATTTTTTCCTTGATTTGCTACTTCTAACAATTCAGAAATAAATTCTATTTCAAATTATATTTTAATTAGCTAATATCAGAATTTTCTTGAACTTGGAGAAGCCACTTCCTGACTTTGAACCTCAATTTTTCATCAATTAAATGGAGGAATAAGAAGGCTGGGTAAAGTTGCTTCTATAACATATTCCAAAGCAGAGATATTACTTTGCTGACTAAGGTCCATCTATTCAAGGCTATGGTTTTTCCAGTGGTCATGTATGGATGTGAGAGTTGGACTGTCAAGAAAGCTGAGTGCCAAAGAATCGTTGCTTTTGAACTGTGGTGTTGGAGAAGACTCTTGAGAGTCCCTTGGACTGCAAGGAGATCCAACCAGTCCATTCTGAAGGAGATCAGCCCTGGGAGTTCTTTGGAAGGAATGATGCTAAAGCTGAAACTCCAGTACTTTGGCCACCTCATGGGAAGAGTTGACTCATTGGAGAAGACTCTGATGCTGGGAGGGATTGGGGGCAGGAGGAGAAGGGGACGACAGAGGATGAGATGGCTGGATGGCATCACGGACTCGATGGACGTGAGTCTGAGTGAACTCTGGGAGTTGGTGATGGACAGGGAGGCCTGGCGTGCTGCGATTCATGAGGTCGCAGAGAGTCGGACACGACTGGGCGACTGAACTGGCTGACTGATAGTTTCTACCAACACCGAGACTGATGATTCCATGGACTGATTAAGAGACGCCTACTACAGTATCACTTTTTCTGCTGGAAAGTAGAACTGGAGGTAAAGAATGGAAAAGTTTCTTGCAAATTACTACACAAAGCTATCAAAAAGAACATCCAAAATATATTTTTTATAAGTGAAGTTCTAAAAAACTTTAGAATGAGGTTTTCTTATATTGCCTGAATAAATTAAAATTATACAACTCAAAATAACTACTTTGAAGTCATCATCATTCATCTAGAAATAAAATTCCCCAAAATTAGTCAGTTAAAAAAATATTCTCCAAATATTCAAGCTCTTGAGGGAATATATACATAGAACCTCTTCTTGAGAATTCATACTTTAGTAAAAAAGATAGTTATAAATTCTTTTTAATAAGAAGCATGGCTTTTTGCTATGTAATAGTATAAAAAAAATGTGAAATCCACATATACCAGAAATGTTCTAATAATTTTCTTAAGTTTTCTTGTAATTATCCCATTTGGGTGGGAATGAAAGGAAGGAAGTTGGCAAAGAATATATGGAGATTAAATATGCTTGTGTACTAGACATACTAACATATGGTTTATGATAATCTCACCTTGAAAAATAATATAAGGTCATACTTATACAGTGTTAGTTATAGATATAGTATTTTACAGTATCAGAGATCATTTGTATTGCTAAATAAGATTTGGTCACAGAGTACTTTAAGCCCTATTTATTGTTAAGTTTCTTGTTCATAGAGGAGACAATATAGCTGAGACTATGGTGATATGATAACCCAACTTTCCTGAGTGGATTTTAAAAACAAGATGGATTTTGGAGGTAAAAGCCAAGAAAAGTTGAGCAGTCTTTGAATAAATCTTGGAGGAAAGAAATCAATCTGCAACAGTTTTCAGTTCCAGTTGTCGCTCAGTCGTGTCTGACCCTTGGCGACCCAATGGATTGCAGCATGCCATGCCTCCCTGTCCATCACCATCTCCGGAATACCACCAAACCCATATCCATCGAGTCAGTGATGCCATCCAATCATCTCATCCTCTGTCATCCCCTTCTCCTCCTGCCCTCAATATTTCCCAGCATCAAGGTCTTTTCAAATGAGTCAGCTCTTCATATCAGGTGGCCAAAGTATTGGAGTTTCAGCTTCAGCATAAGTCCTCCCATGAACACCCAGGACTATCTCCTTTAGGATGGACTGGTTGGATCTCCTTGAAGCCCAAGGGAATCTCAAGAGTCTTCTCCAACACCATAGTTCAAAAGCATCAATTCTTCAGTGCTCAGCTTTCTTTATAGTCTAACTCTCATGTCCATACTGGAAAAACCATACTGACCACTGAAGAAACAATAACCTTGACTAGATAGACCTTTGTTGACAAAGTAATGTCTGTGCTTTTGAATATGCTATCTAGGTTGGTCATAACTTTCCTTCCAAGGAGTAAGCGTCTTTTAATTTCATGGCTGCAGTCACCATCTGCAGTGATTTTGGAGCCCAGAAAAATAGTCAGCCAGTGTTTCCACTGTTTCCCTGTCTATTTCCCATGAAGTGATGGGACCGGATACCATGATCTTTGTTTTCTGAATGTTGAGCTTTAAGCCAACTTTTTCACTCTCCTCTTTCACTTTCATCAAGAGGCTCTTTAGTTCCTCTTCACTTTCTGCCATAAGGGTGGTGTCATCTGCATATCTGAGGTTATTGATATTTCTCCCGGCAATCTTGATTCCAGCTTGTGCTTCTTCCAGCCCAGTGTTTCTCATGATGTACTCTGCATATAAGTTAAATAAGCAAGGTGACAATATACATCCTTGACGGACTCCTTTTCCTATTTGGAACCAGTCTGTTGTTCCATGTCCAGTTCTAAGTGTTGCTTCCTGACCTGCATACAGGTTTCTCAAGAGGCAGGTCAGGTGGTCTGGTATTCCCATTTCTTTCAGAATTTTCCACAGTT
>SJYA01000902.1:229218-290511 GCA_006410615.1 Neotragus moschatus | reverse complement strand
GGCTCTTTAGTTCCTCTTCACTTTCTGCCATAAGGGTGGTGTCATCTGCATATCTGAGGTTATTGATATTTCTCCCGGCAATCTTGATTCCAGCTTGTGCTTCTTCCAGCCCAGTGTTTCTCATGATGTACTCTGCATATAAGTTAAATAAGCAAGGTGACAATATACATCCTTGACGGACTCCTTTTCCTATTTGGAACCAGTCTGTTGTTCCATGTCCAGTTCTAAGTGTTGCTTCCTGACCTGCATACAGGTTTCTCAAGAGGCAGGTCAGGTGGTCTGGTATTCCCATTTCTTTCAGAATTTTCCACAGTTTATTGTGAGCCACATATCAAAGGCTTTGGCATGGTCAATAAAGCAGAAATAGATGTTTTTCTGGAACTCTCTTGCTTTTTCAGTGATCCAGTGGATGTTGGCAATTTGATCTCTGGTTCCTCTGCCTTTTCTAAAACCAGCTTGAACATCTGGAAGTTCACAGTTCATTTATTGCTGAAGCCTGGCTGGAGAATTGGTACTACTTAAATAAACAGAGAGATTACTGTGATATATATCCTCTTTGTACAGATGGTACCTTCAGAGCCCATACAGAAATACTCTGGAGATAATGTGAATTGGTTTCAGATCACAACAATAAAGTGACCATTGCTATAAAGCAAGTCACATAAAATTTTTGGTTTCTCAGTGTATATTAAAGTTATGTTTACAGTATAGTCTATTACACGTGTAATGGCAGTGTCTAAAAAATGTACAAACCTTAATTAAGAATATTTCACTGCTAGAAAGTACAAACCATAATCTGAGCCTTTAGGGAGCTGCCGTTTTTTTTTTTTTTGGTGTAGGGTTTGAGACATTGAGAATTACAAGAATGTGACATGGAGAAACTAGGTGAGTGAATGTTCTTTAAAAAAATGGCACCTATCACCCTGCTCCACACAGGGTTGCCACACACCTCGATTTGAAACTAGCATGCTCTCTGCAAAGCACAACAAAACACAGCAAGGCAGAAGGGCAGCAGAGGGTGAGATGGTTAGCTGCTGCTGCTAAGTCCCCTCAGTCGTGTCTGACTCTGTGCAACCCCATAGACGACAGCCCACCAGGCCCCGCCATCCCTGGGATTCTCCAGGCAAGAACTAGAGAGCACCACAAATCAAGGACTGTGAATTTGAGTAAATTCCAGGAGATAGCAGATTTCCCTGGGGGCACTAGTGGTAAGGAATATGCTCGCCAATGCAGGAGACATCAGAGATACAGGTTTGATCCCTGGGGTGGGAAGAGCCCCTGGAGGAAGGCATGGCACCCCACTCCAAGATTCTTGCCTAGAGAATCCCATGGACAGAGGAGCCTGGCTGGCTACAGGCCATGGGGTCACAGAGAGTCGACACGACTGAGATGACTCCCTAGGCACACTGGGGGACAGAGTAGGACGGGGAAGCCATGCCATGCTGCAGCCCATGGAGTAGCAAAGAGTCTGGCACAACTTAGTGACAGAACAGCAACAACACACACAGATATGACAGCTAAGAGTTAGCAGATCAAATTCCCAGATGGACCATTAGCATTCAGTTCAGTTCAGTTCAGTCCAGTTCAGTTCAGTCACTCAGTTGTGTCCAACTCTTTGTGACCCCATGATTCGCAGCAGGCCAGGCCTCCCTGTCCATCACCAACTCCTGTAGTTCACTCAAACTCACGTCTATCAAGTCGGTGATGCCATCCAGCCATCTTATCCTCTGTCGTCCCCTTCTCTTCCTGACCCCAATCCTTCCCAGCATAAGCATCTTTTCCAATGAGTCAACACTTTGCCTAAGGTGGCCAAAGTACTGGAGCTTCAGCTTTAGCATCATTCCTTCCAAAGAAATCCCAGGGCTGATCTNAAAGTGGGAAGTCAAGAAACACCTGGAGTAAGAGGCAAATTTGGCCTTGGAATGCATAATGATGCAGGGCAAAGACTAATACAGTTTTGCCAAGAGAATGCACTGGTCATAGCAAACACCCTCTTCCAACAACACAAGAGAAGACTCTACACATGAACATCACCAGATGGGCAACACTGAAATCAGACTGATTATATTCTTTGCAGCCAAAGATGCAGAAGCTCTGTACAGTCAACAAATACAAGACCGGGAGCTGACTATGGCTCAGATCATGAACTCCTTATTACCAAATTCAGAGTCAAATTGAAGAAAGTAGGGAAAACAGCTAGATCATTCAGGTATGACCTAAATCAAATGCCTTATGATTATACACTGGAAGTGAGAAATAGATTTAAGGGTCTAGATCTGATAGATAGACTGCCTGATGAACTATGGAATGAGGTTCGTGACATTGTACAGGAGACAGGGGTCAAGACCATCCCCATGGAAAAGAAATGCAAAAAAAGCAAAATGGCTGTCTGGGAAGGCCTTACAAATAGCTGTGAAAAGAAGAGCGGTGAAAAGCAAAGGAGAAAAGGAAAGATATAAGCATCTGAATGCAGAGTTCCAAAGAATAGCAAGAAGAGATAAGAAAGCCTTTTTCAGTGATCAACCATTAGCATTATATTCATTAAAAAAAAATATTTGTACAAAAGAAAAAAAAAGTATTTACCATATTTTGAGAAAAGTGATAGAACAGAATTTTGATATCACAACATTCTTTCCTTCCTGTTTATGTTATTTGATGTCCCCTGAGCTTCCTGGGTCTGTAGTTTGGTATCCCTAACTAATTTTGTAAAGTTCTCAGTCTATAATTATTCAAGTATTTATTTTGCCTTTTTCTCTCTCTTTTTTCTCCTTCTGGTATTTCAGTTGTGCATACCTTTTATTGCTGTCCCACACATTCTGGATATATCTGTTCATCTTGCTTTTATTTTTGTTCCCTCTTTGTGTTTCAGTTTAGGAAGTTTCTACTGAGCTACCTTCAAGTTCACTCTTATTTTCTCAGCTGTGAGAACTCGAATAAACCTGTCAAAGGCTTTTGTGCTATTCTTTTTTTCTTGCATTTCCTTTCAGTTCTTTCTTAGAGAGTTTCCATCTCTCTGCTGACATTATCCATCTGGTCTCACATGTTATTGAATTTTTCCATTAGGGTTATTTATATATTAATCCTAGCTATGCTAACTTCCTTGTCCAATAGTCCCAACACCTGTGTCCTTTCTGGGTGTAGTTCTGAGGCTTGCTTTGGTCCTCAAAATGTATGTTTATTGCCTTTTAGCTTACCTTGGAAATTTTGTTGAAAGATGGACATGTTGTATCAGATAATAGATACTCAAATAAATAGGACTTCAGTATAAAGATTTACGTTAATATGGTTAGGAGCTGAGTTGTGTGTAAGATTTGTTACAGCTATAGGTACCAAAGACTTCAAATTCTTCTACTGTTGTTTTTGATTTCTGACTTGGGATTTGGGGCTGCTTCTTATTGCTCAAACACAGTCTGCATCTTGAAACTCTTTCAGCTATAATCTACTCTTCATATACTAGAGGTCTTTGGGTATGATGATGACTCATGGGGAAGAGGGCACATTCAATAACATTCCAACTAAGACGCAGTCTTTTAGTGAGCCAGTGTCTTAAGGGTGTAATCTTCACAAGTATGTCTATCCCTCCTCCAGGCATATAACTTGTTTCCTTCTTTACTTATATTCTTCCCTGCTACAGTATTCTCAATATATTTCCTTAAAACCCTCTTCCATGTCGATTTTGATTTTTTATTTCGTTTGAATAATTTTTTGTTGTTATGTTTGTCTGTTATTTTCTCCCCTAGGTAAGATAGGAAAGTTGAATCTGGGTGACTTTGCTACCCTGAACTCTGAAAAGTTTTCAGAATTTGCTCTCTGGCAAATTCATTCCCCCTTGGGTCTAGGCTTTGTAGGGAGACAAGCCCGAGTGAGTTTTCAGAATGGTTATTATACCCTTCCTCCAACCAGGGCAGGGGGGAAATGTTTCTCAAAGGCTCACTGGGAGAAGGTGGTGGGCTCCTGCAGTGAAAGACTGATGAAGTGCAAGACCCACCTACTGACTGCAGCAACTGGGGTTTTTTTCACTCTGATGTTAGCCCACATTCAGGCCCAGCAATTCTTCAAAATAGCCACTAAACTTTTCCTACCATCATTTAAATTCCAAAGGTTTCTGCTTCAGGTAAGCCAACCTCAGGAGCTATCTGTCTCTTCCTGCATCTGACTCTCCAGAATTTAGGGTGAGCATTTGTCCAAAGATCAGATCTCTGATGGGTCCAAAACACACCTGACTTTCAGTTTTCCCTACTTTTTCTTCTTTTCATGTCAGAACGAAGAACTAAAGTAGAAGTCTCTAACACTTCATTTTGGTTTGTGTCTCTCCATCTTTCTTCTTTTCTAAGTCTTTTTTTCTTAAGTGTTCGATTTGATCAAACTATGCAGATAAGTTAGAAATTATGCAGAAGGTTGTATCTTCAGCTTCCCTAGTTGGTTCAGTGAGGCATGAAATGGCTAAATGCAAAACACTGATTCACCAAATCCTGGAGTTTTACTGAGGCAGATATGAAGTTTTAGTGTGATTGTCCAAATGAGAACTAATAGGAACTTTGTTGGTCATACCTTAGTGTCACTCGGATGTTGAAAGCAGTTCTTGTGGTCTTTAGATTTAACTTTCATAATCAGAAATAGTGATATCAGTCTAGGAAAAAACGGACAAGTGCTCTGATCTGTAGCGGGTGACAAGGATGACATTCTAAGTCAGGTTACTTGTGATGACTGATCTCACCAGAATTAAACTTAATAGAAAGTTGACCTTCAAACACAGACTGCTATTGCCAGTCCTGCTTCCCTGGTGGCTCAGCTGGTAAAGAATCTGCCTTCAATGCGGGAGATCTGGGTTTGATCCCTGGGTTGGGAAGATGCCCTGAAGAAGGGAAAGGCTACCCATGCCAGTATTCTGGCCTAGAGAATTCCATAGACTATATAGTCCATAGGTTTGCAAAAAGTCAGACACAACTGAGCAACTTTCACTTTCAATTTCATTGTCAATCTTATCCCACTGGAAAAGAAAGAGTTATGTAATCTAATTTTTTATCTTACCCAAGGTCATAGATTTTTGATATTTGATTTTTTGTTACATGTTACTTGTATTTTGCTATTAAAGCATTTATAAATGAGAATTCTTTCTTATAGTATAGCTTAGATGAGCCTTTATATATGTTTACTGTATATAGCATGTCTAAATCATATTTAAATTATGCATTACTCTGGAAAACTAAAATTTTTAACTAATTAACTGGTAAAATCAAGATCCATAAAAATTGATTCTTGTACCTGAAAATTACTGCAAGATATAGAAGCAACTGCTACATATTTTTGTTTTAAAATGTAAGTTTGTATTGTAATTTTTATTATATTATATTATTTTTGCATTCAAAACTTTGAAACTAAAATTATGAGTATACAGTGCAATCATCAATTTAAACCATATTAACTAAATCTATTAAATATTTATTAATAAATAGAAACTCCACTCCTCACCCCAACCACAAAGCAAAGGATTGTTTATAAATAATACTTGGCTTAGTAAAAGTAAGTGAGGTTTGTAATGTGCTGTACCTAAGTCCATAGTCAACAATTTATATTTCTAAGTCAGTCTCAAAAATTTAGTCTAATGAATAATATTTGTAAGAAGATTGAAAATAATTCAGATCCTGCTCACCAATAGGTTTTCATCTTGCTCTGAAAAAATTAACATCAGTCTTTTTCTTGTTCAACTCTTGGCTACTTAAAGGCTGGCAGTGAGCATCAATGGAGGTCTATTCACAAATAGTCTTTTAATTCCCTGCCACCTGTCCCCTAGGAAGAGACTTTATACCAGCAGCAGCTTAATTATCAGCTACTAAACTTATATGCAGTGGCAACCCACTCCAGTACTCTTGCCTGGAAAATCCCATGGATAGAGGAGCCTGGTGGGCTGCAGTCCATGGGGTCGCAAAGAGTCAGACACAACTGAGCAACTTCCCTTTCACTGTTCACTTTCATGCACTGCAGAAGGGAATGGCAACCCACTCCAGTGTTCTTGCCTGGAGAATCCCAGGGATGGGGAAGCCTGGTGGGCGGACGTCTATGGGGTCGCATAGAGTCGGACACGGCTGAAGTGATTTAGCAGCAGCAAACTTATATGCAGAGTATGTCATGAGAAATGCTGGACTGGATGAAACACAAGCTGGAAAAAAAATTGCTGGAAGAAAGATCAATAACCTCAGATATGCAGATGACACCACCCTTATGGCAGAAAGTGAAGAGGAACTAAAAAGCCTCTTGATGAAAGTGAAAGTGGAGAGTGAAAAAGTTGGCTTAAAGCTCAACATTCAGAAAACGAAGATCATGGCATCCAGTCCCATCACTTCATGGGAAATAGACGGGGAAACATTGGAAACATTGTCAGACTTTATTTTTTGGGGCTCCAAAATCACTGCAGATGGTCACTGCAGCCGTGAAATTAAAAGATGCTTACTCCTTGGAAGAAAAGTTACGACCAACCTAGGTAGCATGTTGAAAAGCAGAGACATTAGTTTGCCAACAAAGGTTCATCTAAACAAGGCTATGGTTTTTCCAGTGGTCATGTATAGATGTGAGAGTTGGACTGGGAAGAAAGCTGAGCGCCGAAGAGTTGATGCTTTTGAACTGTGGTGTTGGAGAAGACTCTTAAGAGTCCCTTGGACTGCAAGAAGATCCATCGAGTCCACTCTGAAGGAGATCAGCCCTGGGATTTCTTTGGAAGGAATGATACTAAAGCTGAAACTCCAGTACTTTGGCCACCTGATGCGAAGAGTTGACTCATTGGAAAAGACTCTGATGCTGGGAGGGATTGGAGGCAGGAGGAGAAGGGGATGACCGAAGATGAGATGGCTGGATGGCATCACTGACTCGATGGACACGAGTATGAGTGAACTCTGGGGGTTGGTGATGGACAGGGAGGCCTGCTGTGCTGCAATTCATGGAGTCGAAAAGAGTCAGACACAACTAAGTGACTGAACTAACAAAACAAATGGGAACAATTTTGTTACTACCAATTCAATCAGATTTGGAGTAACAACTTAACTATGAAAAACCTCTGTCTTAAAGCCCCCTATATTATTTTTTCTTCATGTGCATTGAAAGTGAAAGTTTCAGTCACTTAGTCATGTCTGAGTGTTTGTGACCCCCATGGACTATAGCCCACCAGGCTCTCTGTCCATGGAGTTCTCTGGGAAAGAGTACTAGAGTGGATTGCCATGCCCTTCTCCAGGGGATCGTTCCACCTAGGGATCAAACCTGAGTATCCCACATTCTGGCAGATTCTTTACCATCTGAGCTTCATGTGCATTAATTCACTATTTTTCTTTTCTTTTTTCTTTTTTTTAGTAAAAGATACATAGATCTGGCAATTTTCACTTTAACAAGCATATCATGTTCCACTGAGATTTTCATTGACTTGAATGTATAGTTTACCCTTATAAAAACTAAAACTTTTGAGTAGTAATGTGGAAGCATGGACGAATTTAGAGAATTTCTGCAAGAAAGTAACTTTCTCTAACTGCTTAGTAGCCAGCTTGCCTAGAGTTCAATCATGTATCATCACTAAATGCTGTCAGGGAACATTTAATTGTAAGGAATCCTATATGTTGTTTTCTGTTTCTCAAGGACCTTCTGTTCCTTACCAGTTCCTAGAAGACAGGAAGGAGCAGAGCTGCAGGCAGTTCTCAGGACTGAGGTCATGAGACAGAACGCATATGTGGATTCCTTTCAGTAACCTTTTACTTTTCCGTGAAACTACTTAGTCATGTTCCTATTTCCAATACAGGGATTGTCATCTGGCCCTGTGACGATTGTTATTCCCCTAGTTACTGTTGTTATGCATTGGGTTTTGGTGTTTTTGCTCACCTTTATTTTTCTGCCTAAAGCTTTCTTGTATAACAATATATAAGCACACGCTGCCAAGAATAAAGTGCCCTTGTTCCACAAGAGACTTGAGTCCCCCGCGTCCTTCTTTCCTTCACCTTCTTTTTGTTGACTCCTGTCCCCAGGTTCCGGTCTGTCAATAGGACCATAACAAAGTGCAATATGGTAAAGTAAGGGTCTTTGTTATCTCTACTTTCTATGTCCATGTCAAAATGCTGCATTAGAAAAAAAATTTTTTTGTAAAATTCAGATTATGACTATAAAGACAGCATTCTGTGATCGACTTGAATATATAATGAGGATGAAAACTATTGAGATTTATCCTATTACAATCAATCCTCATTATTATCAAATTCTGTATTGGGAATTCACCTACTTGCTAAAATTTATTTGTAACCCCCAAATTAATACTCAAGGTGTTCTCAAATCATTCTTGGACATGCACTAAGCAGAAAACAAAATGAGTCACCTGATACATACATGCTCGGCTGAGGTCAAACAAGGCAACGGTCTGCCCAGGCATTTTAACTCTTCTGTTATAAATAAGTATCCTTTCGTTGTTTATGTAAAGTCATGTTTCTCACATTTTTGAGGACTTCATTGATGATTTTTCTATTTAAAAAATCACCGTTTGGCCGTCAGGTGTAGTGCTGAAATACTCTCTAGTGTTCCTAAACTCAGGAAGGCTGTGATGTGTGCTATGGAGAGACACGTGTGGGATACGTTTCATAAGGCACAAATCATAGTGCTGCTGGCTGTGAGTTCAGCGTTAGGGAATCAATAATATATATACACACATATATATGAAGTGTCTATGCACACAAAGCAAGGTTATGCCTTGATCAGTTGATTAACAGAGTGTGAGCAAAGGCTGCAGGAACGAAACCCTGTATTTCTTCAAGGAGCAAGAATTCCTCTGTACAGGTGTGCTCAGCCACTCAGTTGTATGTGACTCTGTGCGACCCCATGGACTGCAGCTCACCAGGCTCCTCTGTCCATGAGATTCTCCAAGTAAGAGTACTGGAGTGGGGTGCCATGCCCTCCTCCAGGGGTTCTTCTTGCCCCAGGGATCAAACCTGAGTCTCCTGCATTGGCAGGCGGATTCTTTACCACTGAACTACCAGGGAAGCCCAGGAGCTTAATTAATTAATTCAATATTCATTAGTTCAGACTTCAGAGTGATTTTATACAGTTTACCTACTACAAGTGATGAGAATTTATGGCACCTATTTTCAGACTCCTGGCATCATATCTAAGTGCATCGTAAACATTTTAATGCAAGGAGTTATAGTGATGTTGATGCACACTAAAGTGAGATGGATGCTGATTCAAACAGGTGATCTGTATAAGACAGAGACATCTGGATCACGGATAATTCTGCATACTTTTTTGGGTTTTCATTTCTTTGAAAGGAAATATTTATTTGCAAAAACTATTAAATAGCCACATTTTTTCAAAGAAATGTTTCTACAATGAATACTTTACAAAGATTGTTGTGAATGCATTCATGAAGAATTTGACACTTCCATCAATTATTATTTCCTCAGTTCAGTTCAGTCGCTCAGTTGTGTTCCACTTTTTGTGACCCCATGGACTTCAGAATGCCAGGCCTCTTTGTACATCACAAACTCCCAGAGTTTACTCAAACTCATAACCATTGAGTCGGTGATGCCATCCAACCATCTCATCCTCTGTCGTCCCCTTCTCCTCTGCCTTCAATCTTTCCCAGCATCAGGGTTTTTTCAATGGGTCAGCTCTTCTTATCAGGGACCAAATAATGGAGTTTCACCTTCAGCATCTGTCCTTCCAATGAACACCCAGGAGTGATCTCCTTTAGGATGGACTGCATCAATCTCCTTGCAGTCCAAAGACTCTCAAGTATCTTTTCCAACACCACAGTTCAAAAGCATTCATTCTTCAGCTCTCAGCTTTCTTTACAGTCCAACTCTCACATCCATACATGACTCCTGGAAAACCATAGCCTTGAGTAGAGGGACCTTTGTTGGCAAAGTAATGTCTCTGCTTTTTAATATGCTGTCTAGGTTGGTCATAACTTTCCTTCCAAGGAGTAAGCATCTTTTAATTTCATGGCTGCAATCACCATCTGCAGTGATTTGGAATCCAAAAATAAATAAATAAATTAAGTCTGTCATGGTTTCCATTGCTTCCCCATCTATTTGCCATGAAGTGATGGGATCGGATGCCATGATCTTAGTTTTCTGAATGTTGAATTTTCAGCCAGTTTTTTCACTTTCCTCTTTTACTTTCATCAAGAGACTCTTTGCTTCCTCTTCATTTTCTGCCATAACGTGGTGTCCTCTGCCTATCTGAGGTTATTGATATTTCTCCCAGCAATCTTGATTACAGGTTGTGTTTCTTCCAGTCCAGCATTTCTCATGATGTACTCTGCACATAAGTTAAATAAGCAGGGTGACAATATACACCACTGACATACTCCTTTCCAATTTGGAAGCAGTCCTTTGTTCCACATCCCCTTATAACTGTTGCTTCCTGACCTGGATACTGATTTCTCAGGAGGCAGGTCAGGTAGTCTGATATTCTCATCTCTTTAAGAATTTTACACTGTTTGTGGTGATCCACACAGTCAAAGGCTTTGGCGTAGTCAATAAAGCACAAGCAGATATTTTTCTGGAACTGTCTTGCTTTTTTGATGATCCAATGGATATTGGCCATTTAATCTCTGGTTTCTCTGCCTTTTCTAAATCCAGCTTGAACATCTGGAAGTTCATGGTTCACGTACTGTTGAAGCCTTGCTTGGAGAATTTTGAGCATTACTTTGCTATCATGTGAGATGAATACAATTGTGCAGTACTTTGAGCATTCTTTGGAATCACCTTTCTTTGGGATTGGGATGAAAACGGATCTTTTGCAGCCTTGTGACCACTGCTGAGTTTTCCAAATGTGCTGGCATATTGAGTGCAGCACTTTCACAGCATCATCTTTTAGGAGTTGAAATAGCTCAACTGGATTTCCATCACCTCCACTAGCTTTGTTCATAGTGATGCTTCCTAAGTCCCACTTGACTTCACATTCCACTTTGTCTGGCTCGAGGCTAGTGATCACACCATCATGATTATCTGGGTCCAGAAGATCTTTTCTGTATAGTTGTTCTGTGTATTCTTGCCACCTCTTCTTAATATCTTCTGCTTCTGTTAGGTCTATATAATTTCAGTTCTTTATTGAGCCCATCTTTGCATTAAATTTTCCCTTGATATCTCTAAATTTTTCTGGGGGTTTTAGTTCTAGAAGGTCATGTAGGTCTTCATAGAACTGTTCAACTTCAGCTTCTTCAGCATTACTGGTCGGTGCATAGACTTGGATTACCATGATATTGAGTGGTTTGCCTTGGAAATGAACAGAGATCATTCTGCTATTTTTGAGATTGCATCCAAGTATTGCAGCTTGGACTCTTTTGTTGACTATGAGGGCTACTCCATTTGTTCTAAGGGATTCTCTCTCACAGTAGTAGATATAATGGTCATCTGAGTTAAATTCACCCATTCCAGTCCATTTTAGTTCACTGATTCTTAAAATTTCTACATTCACTCTTGCCATCTCCTGTTTAACCACTTGCAACTTGCCTTGATTCATGAACCTAAACATTCCAGGTTCCTATGTATCGGACTTTACTTCCATCATCAGTCACATCCACCACTGGGTATTGGTTTTGCTTTGGCTCCATCTCTTGAGTCTTTCTGGAGTTATTTCTCCACTGATCTCCAGTAGTATATTGGGCACCTACCAACCTGGGGAGTTCCTCTTTCAGTGTCCTTTCTGTTTGCCCTTTCATACTGTTCACGGGGTTCTAAAGGCAAAAATACAGAAGTGGTTTGCCATTCCCTTTCTCTAGTGGACCATGTATATAATTTATTATTTCAACTATATATATTTGCATAATGACTTTTCTAGAAACCCTGATATAAAGATTGAAAACCACACCAAACAGAATGTGTCCTGAAACACAGCTAAACAGGAAAAGTGCTGTTGTCTGTCAGAAACTGTTGTCTCCAGCATTCACAAAATCATGTTCTTAATATCCACTTTATTAGAGATATCAAGGGAACATTTTATGCAAATTTGGCTCAACAACAGACAGAAATGGTAGGGACCTAACAGAACCAGAAGATATTAAGAAGAGGTGGCAAAAATACACAGAAGAACTGTACAAAAAAAGATTTTCATGACCCAGATAATCACGATGGTGTGATCACTAATCTAGAGCCAGACAACCTGGAATATGAAGTCAAGTGGGCCTTAGGAATCATCACTACAAAGAAAGCTAGTGGAGGTGATGGAATTCCAGTTAAGCTATGTCAACTCCTCAAAGATGATGCTGAGAAAGTGCTGCACTCAACATGCCAGAAAATTTGGAAAACTCAGCAGTGGCCACAGGACTAGAAAAGGTCAGTTTTCATTCCAATCCCAAAGAAAGGCAATGCCAAAGAATGCTCAAACTACTGCACAATTTCACTCATCTCACACGCTAGTAAAGTAATGCTCAAAATTCTCCAAGCCAGGCTTCAGCAATACGTGAACCGTGAAATTCCAGATGTTCAAGCTGGTTTTAGAAAAGGCAGAGGAACCCGAGATCAAATGGCTAACATCTATTGGATTATCGAAAAAGCAAGAGAGTTCNCACAATTTCACTCATCTCACACGCTAGTAAAGTAATGCTCAAAATTCTCCAAGCCAGGCTTCAGCAATACGTGAACCGTGAAATTCCAGATGTTCAAGCTGGTTTTAGAAAAGGCAGAGGAACCCGAGATCAAATGGCTAACATCTATTGGATTATCGAAAAAGCAAGAGAGTTCCAAAAAAAAATCTATTTCTGCTTTATTGACTATGCCAAAGACTTTGACTGTGTGGGCCACAATAAACTGTGGAAAATTCTGAAAGAAATGTGAATACCAGACCACTTGACCTGCCTCTTGAGAAACCTGTATACAGGTCAGGAAGCAACAGTTAGAACTGGACATGGAACAACAGACTGGTTCGAAATAGGAAAAGGAGTACGTCAAGGCTGTATATTGTCACCCTGCTTATTTAACTTATATGCAGAGTACATCATGAGAAATGTTGGACTGGAGGAAGCACAAGCTGGAATCAAGATTGCCAGGAGAAATATCAATAACCTCAGATATGCAGATGACACCACCTTATGGCAGAAAGTGAAGAGGAACTAAAGAGCTTCTTGATGAAAGTGAAAGAGGAGAGTGAAAAAGTTGGCTTAAAGCTCAACATTCAGAAAACGAAGATCATGGCATCCGGTCCCATCACTTCATGGCAAATAGATAGGGAAACAGTGGAGACAGTGTCAGACTTTATTTTTCTGGGCTCCAAAATCCCTGCAGATGGTGATTGTAGCCATGAAATTAAAAGACACTTACTGCTTGGAAGGAAAGTTATGACCAACCTAGATAGCATATTAAAAAGGAGAGACATTACTTTATCAACAAAGGTCCACCTAGTTAAGGCTATGGTTTTTCCAGTGGTCATGTATGAATGTGAGTGTTGGACTATAAAGAAAGCTAAGCACAGAAGAATTGATGCTTTTGAACTGTGGTGCTGGAGAAGACTCTTGAGAGTCCCTTGGACCGCAAGGAGATCCAACCATTCCATCCTAAAGGAGATCAGTAATGGGTGTTCATCGGAAGGACTGATGTTGAAAGTGTAATTCCAGTGCTTTGGCCACCTGATGTGAAGAGGTGATTCATAGGAAAAGACCCCGATGCTGGGAAATATTGAGGGCAGGAGGATAAGGGGATGACAGAGGATGAGATATTTGGATGGCATCACCGACTCAATGGACATGGGTTTGAGTGGACTCCGGGAGTTGGTAATGGACAGGAAAGCCTGGCATGCTTCTGTTCATGGTGTCACAAAGAGTCGGACATGACTGAGCATCTGAACCGAACTGAACTAGAAATCCACTTAGGTCAAAAAAGAAAGTAAAATCTGTTATGATCTTACCATATGAGGGAGTAAGCCCCACTTTCTTCCACTTTCAATGAAACCACTTTTTCTGATTCAGGCCAACACAGTCCTTTCAGATTTGTGAAGAAGTTTTCTTTTGTCATTGAACTGCTGAAACAAAAGCCACATTTCAGATTCTCAGGCTTTCGCACTAGCAAACATAAAATTATTTTAGCAGAATAAAACTTTTGAAACTGTCTTGGTATGTTATTAAATTAACAATTTTGTCTTTAGTTCAAGGGAAAAAAATCAGCAATTTTGATACATTTATAACAAAATCTGTATGATTTTAGACTATTTCTTAAAGCAATACAAATGCCCCCTGCTGCCCCACACTGAGATCAGACACAGTTTTCTAACAACCTTGAAGTATTCTACCATAAATATTTATTAATACTTTGAGAGGAGTCATATTTTACTAGTGGTAGATTTTAAACCAGTGTACAAATGCACTTTTACTTGAACTCAGCTGGGAGTTTCAGGAGATATAATCAATATAACTGCACTATAATTGAATTGCAAAAAAAAAAAAAAAAAGAAAGAAAGAAAGAATGAATAACACAATTTGATCCAAAAGAGTTATTTTTAAGAGAAAACTTTTTAGAGTATGATGGGAAGCGAAACTTCTAGGACGGCTTGATTATTTTTTAATTACATAGCAATCTGGAAGTCCTATGTCTAAATGCAGAGAATGCCTTGGGCTTCCCCAGGCAGAGATTGTATTGATTTCTGCATCAGGCCCTTAACAGATGGATGAGGGTCATAGTATCTTATGCCAGAAATCAATGCCATTTGACTCCATCACTTTCCAAGCAATAAATATTCTGTTGTTTCTGGTGCTGTTATTTTAGTGCCATCTATATTTAAATTCTAAACACAATGTCAATCTATTAAATACTCTGTATTCTATTCCCACAAGAAAGTAAATGAAAGCAATCATTTAAAAAAAAAAAAAAAGGCAGGGCTCCCAGCATCAGTATAGAAATTATATATTTCTTTTCTCTATTCCTATCAAATTTCAGCTCAAGAGTGTTATAGTAAAGATTTCTAAGAAAATCTCGGGACAATGACATCAGGAAATGTTCCAGACGAAAATGTATCTAATGTACATTCCATCTGGTGCTTGCCTGAAAGCAAACTCCAGAGAGAACCAGAATATAGCCCAGCTGCTTTCTCAAGTGGCGCCCAAAGGACCTTCTGTATCCTCCACTGTTACCCCACGCTTGAATGAATCTTTTACTCAGGCATGATTTCTATTATCAGAAATCAGAGATCTTTGATTTATGGTACACTACCTTATGACCCCAGCAAAGATCAGTCACTTTTAGGCTCTGTTCATGTAAGACTTAATAAATACCTTCCTTGTTAGTAACCATGTTCAGGAAAGAAGTGTTCTCTCAGCAAAGATAATTTCTCAAGGCATTTGTTTTACTTTTTGAAAACTTTGATTTTGTTTTGTGTCTCTTTTGAAATGATAGAACTCATGATTGAGATTTACCTGTAACTTTTCCATTTCCATTCACTTGCTCCTTCATCTTAGAAATAGAAGAACAAGATGGCTGAGCCCTAATATATATTTTGTCTTCTTTTAATACCTCTTGAATTCCTGAAAATGCACCCTATATTGAAAACCAAATAAGGATAGAAAATGTTTTGAATGACATCTAGATAGAAAGGGACTGGAGGAATTATTGCCAGATCACATTTTGTATATTTTACTTCATATGATTATGAGTCTGTAGCATCTATGAAACTTGGGAAGCTTAGGTCTCAAATTCTGTCCAAATAACCATAAAGTTCAAAATTAAAACAAATAAACACAATATCTGAGCTTCTGCCAATCACTGACTTGCAAATATGAAATGTGTATAAAGTATATAAACCATGCATGCTATTGCAAAATATGCTTTGGTTAATACTAAAACCAGTAGCTAATATGCATGGGATGTTTACAGCAGATACTTTTTAAGCTCTTTATGTAACTAATGTCATTTATTTTGTGAAAGTAACTTTATAATAAACACTCCTAATCTACAGATATTACTTTATAGTTGGGATACAAAGGGGTCAAATACTTTGTCCAACTCACCATAACTGTATGCAGTTAGAAATGGGTATTCATTTTGGACACGCAGCCTTACGAATGTGACTTAAATTCCAGCCTCTAGGCTTAAATTTTCAGTCTCAAAAATGATCCAAACTTATGCAAATTAAATTACAGATAACCTCTATTCATTCCCACCAGATGCGAGAATCCCTTGAATCATTTCTTTGAAACTTCTGAATTTTTATAAATTCCAAAGCTGTTTATTCTTACAAAGTTCATCCTTATACACTTCTGTTCAGAATAGCTTTGCTTATTTTTCCGGACTTTTACGAAAGAGTGCCGTTTCTGTTTGGTGCTATTTGATCTTCAGTTTTCTCACCTGATGATGTGTTCCACAGACAGAGTACTTCCGTTTCAACTCTTGAAATCACTAGCTTCCTGGGATGAGAGATGGCACTTATATATCCAAGAAGAAAATGTCAAGTTATTCCTTCATCGTCAAAACCGTCAGACAATGTTGAAGTTGAATCTAAGAGCTTGGCTTACGGTGCTTGAGCTCATTAAAATGGCCCTTTCAGACTCCTGTCTCAAAAAGACCACACTCTGGGCATGCTGCTTCGTCCTCTCCCTGCTCATGTCCGCAGCCCTGACTTGGGGGGTTCACAGCAACAAAGAGGGCGAACATGGGGTGTAAGAGTACAAAAGCCCTGGGGGAAAGTTATGCTATTTCTCTACAGAGGAGAGAGAGAACTGAAATATTAATGAACACTTCTATTGGAAGACAGTAATGCCAAAAGGGATTTCGTTTGATAAATGGTATAGACATCAGACACAACTCAGTGACAGAACAACGTAGGAAAAAAAAGAGTAAACATGAATGCGTGCATGAATAAGTCTCACATCATAAGCGCAGCGCCATTCTATGCTAAAGAGTCACATTTTCTACCCCAGTTTTTGTATTGGTGGGACATTCTCTGCTACACTTTGTTATTACACAATGATAAAATAGACCCTATTTGGAATAAACATTGACAGTGGCATATCTAATGGAAATAAAATGACTCAGAAAGTCTCTAATTTACTATCCAAAAGAGACAAATTGTTACTTAGGGAACAATAGTAACAGCAGTATAAGTATCAGCAGTTATAAGTATGGGGGGTCAGGATGGGGAACACATGTACCCCCATGGCGGATCCATGTCACTGTATGGCAAAATCACTACAATATTAAAGTAATTAGCCTCCAATTAAAACAAATAAATTTATATTAAAATAAATTTAATATAAATCTATTTGTTTATTTATTTAAATTAATATGAATTTATTTATTTAAAATAATGTAATATAAAAATATAATATAAATAAATTTATATTAAAAAAACTTGGTCTGTGGGTCACAGCTGGTTTATGAACCAAAACATCTCCTTGAGAAGATTTCCTTGGTTGTTGTTTTTTGTTTGAATTTAGGAACATGTGTAATCAGATAAGTTAGGGAAAGATGGCTATATTCTATCCTGACAGACATGCTGGCCTCAGCATGCTGGTGGCCACAAAAATAAGTCTCTGCAGCATTACGAGGACCTCCCTGGTGGCTCAAATGATACAGAATCTGCCTGCAACGCAGGAGACCCGGGTACAATCCCTGGGTCAGGAAGACCCCGTGGAGAAGGGAATGGCAACCCACTCCAGTGTTCTTGCCTGGAGAATTCCATGGACAGAGGAGTCTCACTAAATGAAATTAGTTTAACTGTGGACATCAAGTAGGTAAGCTGTGATATTTCAATTAGTTTATAATAGGATATTAAAGTGAGAGCTTCTCCAGAGTTTCTTAAGAATATTCTTTGGTTGATCATTTTTTCCTAATCTGTTCATTATTTCCCAATGTATTTTCCAGTCAGCATTATTTATCCTTTCAAAGTGCAAATATTTTAAAAATTATGTGATTATAAATAATCATTCAACTTGAAATCTGCACCATTAGCTGTAAAATTGATTGCACAGGATATAATTATTAGCAAACTATTTCATTCCTTTCTATAAAACTTCTAGATTAGAGGGAAAAATGAAATATAGTTTGGTTTATAGTATTTATTATTTTAATATAGTATTAGGAGTTGCTTAACTGGTCTTCATCTGTTTAGTATCTACTTTTATAACACTTCGGTGTTTAAGATGGATCCAATCTTTATGAAAATGTTAATGGTTAACAATGGTTAAGCATATTTTGATAACTGTGGTCAGCCTCAAATCTACCTCATTGTTATATCCCACAAAACCAAGTTTAGGACTCAATTCTTCTTTCCTAAACAACTCATCATCAAACATGAAGATAATCGTTTTATTTTCAGATCTTCCCTTTGTAATAAATTGCTACAAGTCCCGAATTTGTTGCTTTCTGCCATTTCCACACCACTTCAATATTGCATGCTAATATGGTCCTAAAGAATCAATAAACACATTTTTAAATTATGCTGTATCTACCCCATGCTCACAGGCTGTGCCTCAGGAAACTGGTACTCCATAAATGTTCTGCAAATAACAAAATGTATTTTTGCCAGCAGCACGCTGGTTACGATTTTTCTGAATCAATCACTTCCCCTAAGAAATAAGAAACTCATCAACACAGAGACACAGCCCACTAATACTGTTGAGTGCAGAGATGATAAATATGACAGCTCTAAAGAGAAAACAATTCAGTGATTAATAATCTGAAAATCAATCCTGAAGCCAAATAGCCCCTTCTTATTCTTAACCAGATCTATGTTATCACAGCAAAAACCAGTTTGGGCCTAGAGGTTTTGATCTCCCTGTAGCCCAGAAATCCACTTAGCGGGGCATGTGCACACTTCCTGGGTGCCTTGATGCAGAAAAAAACACTGAATCAGTTGTTTCAGTTCTGTCTAATTTGGTCACTGCCACAGAGCTGTGGACTAAGGTTGCTTCTTCTGTTTTGTTTATGAACAAATATTGCTTGGACAGAAAAGAAGCTGATATGACATTAATTATTCTGTATTCTCTTTAATTATTAGCACTGCTATGAGATAAAATGGCAGATCCAGAAGGGATGATTTTAAGCTGAATCCAGATTGAATTAATATTCAACTTAGTATCATTGTAATTTATGATTAGAGGATTTTTTCTTCTCCTCTTCAAAGATTTCCTTCTAATCAAAAACACATTAATTATATTTTTGTCCTAACTCAGTTTTATTGCTTATAATAATTGTGGTAAGGAATAGGACTATATTTTTCCAAATTAGAAAGAGATGGAATTTACATACCAAATGTAACAAGGAAGTTGAAAAAAAAATAATTTGAATAATAATTAAAAATACATACTAGGAATTTAGGTTCTGATTTGGATATATAAAACATGGCAGCCATTATTTCACTGCAAAAAAGACTAGAAAAGATACAACAAATCAAATTTTTAAAGCCACATAAGGGTGATTGCAGCCATGAAATTAAAAGACGCTTACTCCTTAGAAGAAAAGTTATGAGCAACCTAGATAGCATATTCAAAAGCAGAGATATTACTTTGCCAACTAAGGTCTGTCTAGTCAAGGCTATGGTTTTTCCAGTGGTCATGTATGGATGTGAGACTTGGACTGTGAAGAAGGCTGAGCGCCAAAGAATTGATGCTTTTGAACTGTGGTGGTGGAGAAGAATCTTGAGAGTCCTTTGGACTGCAAGGAGATCCAACCAATCCATTCTAGAGGAAATCAGCCCTGGGTGTACTCTGGAAGAAATGATGCTAAAGCTGAAACTCCAGTACTTTGGCCACCTCATGCGAAGAGTCGACTCATTGGAAAAGACTCTGATGCTGGGAGGGATTGGGGGCAGGAGGAGAAGGGGACAACAGAGGATGAGATAGCTGGATGGCATCACTGACTCGATGGATGTGAGTCTGGGTGAACTCCGGGAGTTGGTGATGGACAGGGAAGCCTGGCGTGTAGCAATTCATGGGGTCGCAAAGAGTCAGACATGACTGAGTGACTGAACTGAACTGAAGAGTTTTGCATGAAAATGATTTTATTTATTTATTTTTGGATTTTATTTTTACTTTATTTTGCTTTACAATACTGTACTGGTTTTGTTCCCTCCCCACAGTGCGACTGAAAAAATGAAAATGATTTTAAACTAACTGTTGCTCAGAAAGCTAGCAGAAACTGGAAGCTGCTCACCTCCACAGGGTAGTTTCTAAGCATAGCTGGGAAATTGTCCTGTGTAGGTAGAGGAACTCTTGAGAGGTAAATGGAACCGAGTAGGGACTTAATGGCCACCTAGTCTGATGTGGTAAACAGGGATTTGGAGATTCAAACCTCAAAACATTTTCTCCCTGCTCCCAGATTCTCTACCATGGGCTTTGGCTGAGTGTGTGCCAGTGTGTGATGGAAAAGCAGACAAATATTACCCTCTCCGTGTTTAACTCCCAAAGCCTTGCATGTTGCAAAACATTCAGGACAAATGCTGCTATCATGGTTCTTAAAAGAACCGAGGGAAAAAACTAACCTTGACATCAAATTATTAGAAACCCAAAGTCAAACCAATTAAGTTAAAGTTACAACTAAGTCTCAGTTCAAATCAGTTCCTGCTTGAAGTGATCTGGGCTTCATCCTAGCTTCCTGGTAGAGAAATGCTTGCTCTTTCTAGGAGAAAATGCCATCCTCCATGAGCTTTCTGATTTGTTTCCACACAGCGTGCAGTGTACACAAAACATATCAAGATATGCAAAGAGAACACAAGGGAAAGAAGGGTCAGCTGACGCAAAACACAGTCAGATGTACGGTTTAAAGAACAAGTACTTAAGTTAACCATTATTTACATGAAAGAAATGGAACGTTTAAACAGGAATGAAATTTTGGATATTTGAGAACATTTACAATACTGTAGGAATTCACTCTAAAACATACACAGTAATGTCAACTAGAATATGTCAGGTGAGTTTAGCAGTATACTGGACACAGCAGAAGCAAGTATCAGGAAACTACGCAGCAATAGAACTTGCACAAATTGAAGCATTGAGGAAAATGACAATATAAAAACAACGGAATATGAGAGATATGTGGACAACATTACATAATTTAGTATGTTGTAAAATCAGGCATCATAAAAAGATGAGAGAAAAAAGAAGCAAAAATACTAGAGAAAATAATGGCTAAATGGTCGCCTATATATGATCAGAAAGATCACTAAAACTCAACTGAAATAATACATTTAAATCATCAAAATTAAAATATTTCACCGTCAAGAAATATTATCTAGAAAGTAAAAAGGCAAGAATCCGGCTGGAAGAAAATATTTGCGATATATAGAACTGATCAGGATTTAAATCCAGAACAGAAAAAAGAATTCCAATAAGTAAATCAGAAAGAGACAACTCAACTCTAAACATAGTCAAAAACTTGAGCAGATGCGAAAAAAGGATAATATCATACGTTCAAGGGTGAGATGAATTGGGACAGTAGAACTGACATATAGACACGACCATGTGTAAAATATATAGCTAGTGGGAAGCTGCTGTATATAATACAGGGAGCCTAGCCCGGTGCTCCGCGATGACCTAGAAGGGTGGAGTGAGGGGAGGTATGGGAGACTCAAGAGGAAGGAGATATATGACTAATTCAGTTTGTTGTACACCAGAAATTTCCATTTGTCAACTCTGAAAAAGTAATGAAATTAATTTTAAACCTAATAGAAAACATAAGAAAGTAATTCCTTCGAAGGTTTAAATCCACAACACATTTTTGAGGGCATTAATAAAGACCATTGTTTCTCTCGGAGGCTAAGGATGCCAGCTAGAAGATACTGAGCTGAACTAGCAATTTCAGTATAAATTCCAATCCCACCCCACCTCCAAGCTCGCCCCACCAGGGAAGACCTCATCAACAGAGATAAATGATCAGACAAAAATAGCACTGAGCAAGGCAACAGCCGTGTCGGAATGGCTTGTGCAGAACTTGAGCTTGCAAACATCCATTCACGGTCAATGGCACCTGGGAGTATGCCACTAACTGAATGCTGTTATTATACCTACAGAGCATATTTATTGCTTGGTATAAAAGGTATATAAACAGATGCATATATACCAATTTTTAAGCAAATTATCTTGATATATCATGATTACAGTGTTTACAAGTAGAGGAGTCGTGCAAATTTGCCAAGAAAGATAGAGTTTTCCCCTAGTTTTTGAAAACAACGGAACATAATTTTAAGTGTAAACACAGTTTAATGGAGATGTTTCTTTTCCTCTAGAATATCTTTGCTCCGATAAGTAAAAATAAATGTTTGGGGTTTTTTTCAATTATATATTGTTGTAGAATTATTTTCACATTTACCAATTCACTAAAAAAAAATCTAAAATACTAACTTGGGCAATCAAAGCCGGGCATACTTAGGAGCCTGATACTAGCTCGCAGTTTTTCTTTTTTTTCCTGCCTCACCTCTCACATTCTAGCATAACTATCTACTTATTTATGTTGTAAACTCTATTTATTTATAAACAATAAATTGTATCCTTAGGATATAATCCCCTAAAATACAGGTATTCTCATTTGTACTCTTCACTGCTATTCCTACCCTTCAAAGAGTAATTGCCTATAATTTTTAAAGGAATACTTAAGAGAATGTCTCAGAAATTTTTCAAGATGTTTCATTTATATATACAGCTAATATCATGACCGAAGTTCTTATGTGACCTGAAGAAGCTCTCTAGATTTGCTAACTTTTGACTCAATGCTTTTTATGGTCAATGTTTCTAACATGATTAAAATATTAATAATTTCAAATTTTTCCTTCTAGTATTCATTTTTACTTTATCAAGAAGTAGCATTTGTGCTGCACTCCCTAGAAACTGTAAAGAGATTATAATAAAAATCATGGAAATGGTATTTATTGAGAAATCTGTCACATAATGAAATGCCCAATTTTCTTCCTTATTGTGGATCTTCCAAATGTAATGAGAAGCCAGATGTCAGTATCTAATAGATTACTGGATGCAGAAACATACATCCTTCCTAAGGTTTTGAAGTCAGTCCCCTCACCCACAATGAAGCTGAAACTATGGAGGTATCGGTATTCACATGTATAGCAAAAAAAGGACACTTTTCACGTTGCTTTAAATGCTTTCCTTCAGTTCATCAAAAACATATTTTAAAATAACCTGCAAGATCTGAAATTAAATTCTCAAAATATTCATGGTCCAGCTTTGTAAATTAAGTGAAAATTCAGTAATATTCTAGGTGTCATCTATTTGCTTACTCTTTTTAGATCCAAGCATGGCAGATAAACAAAATAAATAACAAAATTGTTTTAAAGACACTGCACTGGTAAATAATTTTATTCCTAAAACTACCACATATGTAATTATGTGTATGTGTTAGTCACTCAGTCATGTCTGATTCTGCAATGCTGTGAATGGTAGCCTGCCAGGTTTCTCTCTCAGTGGGATTCTCCAGGCAAGAATATTGTAATTATATTTAGTTCTAAATTTTCTATATGCAATTCTACTTACTAATTTTGTTTAAAAATATAGACACCATCAACCAAAGATTGTGGTATTTTGTATGGCATGTTTCTTTTCTTGTAAAAATTAAAAAATAAATCAATGAACAAGATGTTGTTAATACCACTTTACATGTCAAAATTTATTGACAAGAAAATGTTTCAGATGCATACTAATAAGCCAGGAAGTTTCATAGTCAAGGATTTCATTTTTACTCTGTACACAAACAAATATCATTTATACTGCTACAATATGCTAACACTCACTTTCTTGTAAAATAAATCGTGCACAACACATTTTAAAATATGTTCCCTAATAGCTAAGCTTGACAAGGTGCTTGTTTTTAATCTTTCATGGAAGGTTTAATTCCAACCAAGAATGCTATTTACATTCATCAGTACAATCAATTCTATTACATTCCATTTCTCTGGAAATAGCTTCATTGAAATGTGCTTGTTAACTGGACTTCAAGATATTTATTAAATATCTAATAAGCTTCTTGGTAGCACTAGGATATAACAATAGGTTCAAAATGTTTAAATGAGTCTATACAAAGTAAAATATTTCAAATTATGGTAAAATCTCACAGAGTTAGACATGTAATTTAAAATTTCTAATAACTTTAACTCATCGCTATGATATCTGGTCTTTTATGGCTTTGACCATAGTTTAATGTAAAAAATATATATTAAGCACAAGCAATTTACACATATAGAATACCTGACATTGCATTATGACTACAAATTCCTGACTATAGAATTGTTGACACAGTTGTTTTAACTCATCCAAAAAGCTAATTTAGATCACTGTTATTAAGAAATTGAGTTAGAGGCTATCATATGCAAAACTGATATCTAATTTAGTAATTAACAATTTCAACTGAATAATTTTTAACATTCAAGAGATCTAAAACTTATAGATCATGCCCAAGTATTTGCTTTTATAAATACTTAAAGTTATTATATTCAAGATTGTGGAAGAATACATACTGAGGTTGTTTCAGTATTCAAAGAATTTATAGTCTAGAGCTAAAATAAAACTTACATGTTGCATTATATTAGTTCCCAGTTGTTGCTCTAACTAACGTTGTGTCTTAACACCACACAAATGTATTCCCACACAGTTTTGGAGGCAGAAATTCACAGTGAGTCTGAGAGGGCAGCCAACATGGTGTATGCAGGGCTGGCTCCTTCCTGAGCTTCTAGGGGGCAATCTGCTCCATCCTTTTCCAGCTGCCTTGGCTCCTAGAACCCCCTTTTCAAAACTAGCAATTCCGTCACTCCAACTTCTGCTTCCACAACTTCTCTCATAATCCTGGCTCCCTCTTTCCCTTAGAAGGATCCTTGTGAACACCTCTGGCCCACTCAGATAATCCAGGATAACCTGGTGTTGGTGGTTTAGTCACTAAGTCATGTCTGACTCTTGTGACCCCATGGACCATAGCCTGCCAGGCTTCTCTGTACATGGGGATTCTCTAGGCAAGAATACTGGAGTGTGCTGCCATTCCCTTCTCCAGGGGATCTTCCCAACCCAGGAATCAAATCCAAGTCTCCTGCATTGCAGGCAGATTCTTTACTGACTAAGCTATAAGGGAAGCCCATCCCCAGATACTTAATTTAATCATATCTACAGAGTGCTTTCACCAGATAAGGTAACATCTTCCCAAGTTTCAGGGACTGTGGCATAGAGTCATTATTCTGCCTACCACATACACAAAAGTGAATTTCTCTTTAATTTTTACCAGCACATAATAGCTTCAAAAAAAAAAAAAAGGCTTTAGTTTCTTTGAATTATACTATTAAAAACATGGTCATATTTTACTTTCTATCTTATTTGATTGGCCATATTTTCTCCACAAGTAATTCTATTTCTTTCTGATCATTTCAGTTAACATGATGCTTGATGTTATCACCCAATTGATAATAGAGCTAATAGCTATTTTGAACTGATATATGTCTTTTAAAATGTTCTAAACTTTTTGTAGACACCATTTTCATTAAGTTTTTATAACAGCTTATTTTTATTTGCCAATGGTTGTGTTCTTTTGTATTTTTCTTTTAACCAGAATGCATAGCCTCAGTTCCCTGACCAGAGATCACACCTTCAGTCCCAGCAATGGAAGCAGAGAGATTCAACCACTGAACAGTCAGGGGGTGTCCCTTCAGTAAATGTCTATAAATACAGTAGTTTTTTGGTAAATCATTACCTTTCTCAAGAGAAAAGCCCTTAATAATTCAGTAGAGACTTTTCCTTTTCTGTGTGTTTGCGTTGCTCAGTGGTGTCCAACTCTTTCCCTTTCACTTGCAGCCAAATCACACACGTAGGTTCCACTTCAGATATCCTCTTCCTGTCACGTGAGTCATGTTTTCAATGGCATAAAGCAAAAAGTCAGATGTTATTGTTAATTATTAAAACCTCACCAAAAATTCAACTTGGTTGAGCCAGTCATTTTATACACTGGGTAGTGATTCTTACAAACCTTACCAAAAAATGAAGTGTAAGATCTGGAGATGTTTTTCCCAACACAAACACATGATAATATAATGAACATTTCCCCATAAGGCCTGCAAAGAATAAACTGTAAAAGACAACCCAGTTTATTATTTCAGAAGTAGGGGGAAAGAAAGTGAAATGGTATTATCACTAAGCACAGTCTTCATAGGCAGGCCTTTCAAATGGTCGTTAAGAATTTTACTGCTGTCCTTGTAAGAAATGGAATGCATTTCCTCTTTTACTCCCTTGACTCGAGTTCAAGCATTATACATGGAAGAATTCACAAAGGACAGGCTATAAAATTAGGGTGTTTTGCTGCTATTCATGATTTGCTGGTTGGAACAGAGTAGAAGATGCTGTATATAAATACCATTATCATTATTAGGAGAAAAACTAGACAAGAAGCAGTTATTCTACTTACTGTTCATGCAAAGAATATTTGGTGCTATTTTGATTTCTACAGTTTACAATGCTGAGACTAAATTTTGGCCTATGGCTGAAAAATAAGAAAAAGCTATGCAGAATAAAATTGAGAATTTACATAGATGCTCCTGCATATTACACTGTCCTACCACCCAAACCATTATCTGTAAGGGGAATAAAACCATGCCTCCCTTAACATCCCTGGTGGCTTCCCTGGTGACTCAGAAAGCAAAGAATCTGCCTGCATCGCAGGAGATGCAGGGGACGCGGGTTCATCCCTGGGTCGGGAAGATCCCTTGGAGAAGGGCATGGCAACCCACTCCAGTATTCTTGCCTGGAAAATCCCATGGACAGAGGAGCCTGGCGAGCTACAGTCCCTGGGGTCACAAAGAGTCAGACACGACTGAGTGACTAACATTTTCACTTTTACCTCAACATCAGTAGTTTATATGAAAGAAGTCTTATTTTTCCACTGGCAACAAGTTCAAAGCCTATTGTCCTTCAGATGAGACTGCCAAGAAGTTTAAAATCTTGGAGTTTAAT
The DNA here is from genome assembly GCA_006410615.1 of Neotragus moschatus. NCBI lineage: Eukaryota > Metazoa > Chordata > Mammalia > Artiodactyla > Bovidae > Neotragus > Neotragus moschatus. The sequence goes on along the minus strand of SJYA01000902.1, from coordinate 263,630 downwards.
TACTAATAGAAATGTGACTCAGCACAACTGATATGTATATGATAATTGATACAAAATGATAATTGAACAAATTGATATACTCTGTACTGGTCATGCCATATCTGAAGCATTGGACTTAAGACTGGACATCTTTCTTGGACCAGAGAATATAAATGAGAGGATGAAATCTTTAGTGCAAAATTTTGATGGCTGCAAAGCTCCTAAACCTTAAAAAATAAAATAATAAAGTTTCAATGGGGCCCCCAGGGGAAAAGTTTCTGTTCAGAAAAAATAAATTGAATAATTAGAATCATTCACATGGGCTACCTTGTAGGAAATAAGTATAGCTATATTACATTAGTACATTACAGTACAACTAGTACATTACATTAGTACATTCATAATGAACAAACAAAAGTTCATTATGTTTAACACCAAATATTTTCTTTAATTTTTACAGCTCCCCTAAAAGAGAGACAAAGCAGTGATTGTTCCCATATGATAGAAAAGAAAACCAAGCTAAAAGAGATTAAATAATTTGTATACGATCATATAGCAAGTAGGAAACTTATGTCTCAAATAATAATACTACAATAAGCTGTCTGAGAAGGCAATGGCACCCCACTCCAGTACTCTTGCCTGGAAAATCCCATGGATGGAGGAGCCTGGTAGGCTGCAGTCCATGGCGTCGCTAAGTGTCGGACACGACTGAGCGACTCCACTTTCACTCTTCACTTTCATGCATTGGAGAAGGAAATGGCAACCCACTCCAGCGTTCTTGCCCGGAGAATCCCAGGGATGGGGGAGCCTGATGGGCTGCTGTCTATGGGGTCGCACAGAGTCGGGCATGACTGAAGCGACTTAGCAGCAGCAGCAGCAGCAAGCTGTCTACACGTTGAAAAGGCCCCAATGCTGGGAAAGACTGAAGCCAAAAGGAGAAAGGGGAGGCAGAGGATGAGATGGTTGGATGGCATAACCAACTAAATGGACATGAATTTGAGCAAACTCCAGGAGATAGGGGACGCAGAAGAGCCTGGTGTGCTACAGTCCATGGGGTCACAAAGAATCAGACATGACTTAGCANCAGCAAGCTGTCTACACGTTGAAAAGGCCCCAATGCTGGGAAAGACTGAAGCCAAAAGGAGAAAGGGGAGGCAGAGGATGAGATGGTTGGATGGCATAACCAACTAAATGGACATGAATTTGAGCAAACTCCAGGAGATAGGGGACGCAGAAGAGCCTGGTGTGCTACAGTCCATGGGGTCACAAAGAATCAGACATGACTTAGCAACTGAACAACTGTACATTAGATGAAATAGTCTCTAGTTAGTGTGATGTTATTGTATGAGTTAAATTATATATGGAAAATCACATAGCACAATATTAGACAGTATAGTGGACAGAAAAAAAAAAAAAACAGAGACAGTGGACACAGACTATTTCATTTGTGATCTGTGCCCCACCAATTAGTAGCTGTTTCATCATTTTTGAAATGATGTTAAAACCACCAACTTCATGGATATTTGGAGGTGTAAATGAATTACAATGTTATAAAGTGCTTTGATGTAAAAGCTCTATCAGTGTTAATGAACATAAAAACCTACTCCTATCTGGCACATGGAAGACATTCAAATAGCTGCATTAGCTCTCCAACATGGGAAATGTTAATTCAGATAATAAATTAATATATTTGTCATGTTGCAGAAGATATTCCAGAAATGCAGCAAATGAGAGGAGGGTGAGAAATGTGAACAAGCAAACTCCTGAGTTCTTTTGTAAAATCCTGTGAATCGATGTTTTGTAGAGAGTCATATGGAAGTTCTCTTCCAAACCAGATATGTTCATTTTCCATAAATTCACACCCCATATGTGTCTAATCTGTCTAGTGTGCAATTAATTGAGTAGATAAATTTGCAAGCCAGCAAAACCTCAGAAGATGAGAAGTTAGTCACAACTGTATGTTCCTGATTTCCTGTTAAAGAAATTTCAAAACCTACCAGTTTACAGGAATTTGTATAAATCTTGTTTGCTTGTGTATGAAAAATGTGACCTCACCACAAAGATTTTCATAAAATGTTCAGTTTGGGATTTAATATCATTTCCAAGTTTGCAGATTATGCATTCTATACTGGTAAAAATCAATTTCCCATATTTGTTTTGATGTTTACAGGGAATGAAATTCACAGGGAAAGATCTAAGCTTATATATTTCACTAGTACAATCAAAACCAAGATGAATTAGATGCATTTTGTTTTTCCTTGAGGCACTGGAGCAAAAGCAGATAATAATTTAGTTACAGTACGTCTTTAGAGGAAATTACAATTTGTAAATATGTCATGATCTGAGAAAAGGTGGATCCACTATACATATTTTACAACTGTCTTCTATGTGCACAAATTTATGAGCTGGATCTACTGTGTTCTCTGCCAGATTCATGGTCTTATCTATGTTATGATTTATTCCTCTCAGTATGAGCTCGTGAATGATTACACAAGGCTGAGGGAACATAACCATCTATTATAAACTAACTCCAGTAACCCATTACCATGCTAGTGCCTTGAACAGTAAGTTGGAAATTTTTCAGGTTGTTTTATTCTTTTGTCAAAAAAAAGGCAAATTAGTACCTAAGCTAATGTAGAAGAAAAAGATGCCTGTAAATTATTGACAATGGAAGAGCTTATATAAATTCTACAGATCTATACTATGTATTAAGTGAACTGTTTTTCATTTCAATTTTTTTTTCTTTTTTTGATGGCTGATCAGAAGAAGGTAGTTTTCTTGCTCGCTCTCTCTCTGTTATTTTTTATTGTTTATTCTTTTTTTATCACTGTTATTCTTCCTAATTTTCTACTGCTTGTAATGCAGCTGTTTTCTCACACATATTTATTTCTTTTTCAACAAATGTACTGAGGCATAATTCATATACAATAAACTATAAACATTCTAATATTAAACTTTGGTAAATGTGACAAATATAAATTCTTCTAAAATTACCACCATCAACTTTATTTACTTGTGTCTTTTGCTTGGCGTGGCATGATTTTACGATCTAATCATACAGTGATCGATTCCAGCTTAGAACATAAGTAATGCCGGGCCAATACATATCTTCTCTGTACTTCTGTTTCGACCCTGGGCAAGACAGTACAGTGGAGTAGTGAAGAGCAGGATTACTAACATCAGACTTTTTGGATTGGGAAACTGGGCCCACCACTATGGAGCCATGTGACTTTGAGAAAGTTACTTAAACTTCTCTCTGTTCCAGTTCCCTCACATACAACATGGAGATTTAAAAAATAGCTTCTAAGAGAAGAAAACAAAAAAATAGCATCTGCCTCTTAACTGTTATGAGTATCAAATGAATTAAGACATATCATGTTATACACCCACATCTCTTAGATGTCCTGCATTGCCAGGTGGGTTCTTTACCACTAGCGCCACCTGGAAAGCCCATTTATGCATATTTATATATTTGTACAAATATTTGTGTGTTTATTTATTTATATATTTACCAGTAGCCACTGGGAAAATACATATCTGTGGCTGTAGGCATCCAGTTTCCTAATCGTAGAGGAGATTTTCTGTAGAATGAAACTAAAACAAAGATAGGCTGAAAATTAAGAAGTGCAACCAGTATCATTGTATGAGCTCCCGACCCCAGCTCTATCTGAATTCATACACAGGCTTGCTCTTTAGTAAGCCAGTAAACTTCCTTCATTTTTTGCCTAAGTTAAATATCAAGCTTACATTTGAAAGAGACTTGAGAAACACAATAGGTAAAGCTGATAGCGCTGAGCCTAGCACATAGTCAGTTGCCAAAAATGTGATTTTTGCTCTGTCAACAGCACATGTAATTTCAATGAAGAGGACGCTGAAGATGATGATAACCTTGAATGATAGGTAAGGGTTATCTTAATGTCCAGGTAAGTGAGTTAGAAGGGGTGAACTGATATTGACTTTTCATTTATTGTATCATTGCCTGGGAAGACTGTATCTCTGCTCAAAATAGAAAGGGTCATTCCAGATGAACTGAGGACTCGGACAATTATCCAGATAAAAGAAAAGAGAAGAATGTCTTTTAAAATATATACCAAAAGGGGTAGAGAGAGCAGTCAGTGGATGTAAGAACTGGGAAACTGCAAAGATCTTTACCATCTTCAAAATTTAGCCTGGAAGTAATACGGAGTTTTCTCATCATTTTAAACTTCTCTAATAAGTTATATTGAACTAACTCTATCCACCATCTCCCCATTAACCATATCTTAGCATTATACCAAAATACTCCTAAAGTTGTTTTGCAGCTCAAAAGAAATTTAATTGAATTCCTAATATCTTAAGCTTACAGGACCTTGTCATCTTATTATTATTCTTTATGATCATAGAAATTACAATTTTCTGTGAACAATATAATTATTTTCACTTTGAAATTGTTTATGAAAATGTAAATTGTAAATGTGAGTACAGATAAAATCCCATATATTCTTATAGCAAATAATTATCTTAGCAAATAATTTTCTGATATATTCTATATTTTGGTTTTCTTAAATTTTAATAAATTTACTTTTCATTTATAAGAGGAGTAAAGCAACTTTTTTAAAGTCTAGAAAATAGAAGCAAGAATCTCATATCCCACTGTTACAACTATTTTTCACTTTTATATATTCTCTTATATCATTTTATATGTATGCTTTACATGGATACCATCATGGTAAATAAAAAATATTATAGTCAGAGTGGTTTTACATAATATTAAAACACTGTTCTTCTTTCTACATAGACTTCATGTGTCTCACTTTATTTTTATAACCATTCATTTATTTTTTAGATTTCACATATGAGTGACAACGTACAGTATTTGAGTTTCTCTGTCTGACTAATTTCATTTAGCCTAATGCCCTCCAAATCCATCCATGTTCCTACAAACAGGAACATTTTTCTTTCTTTTATGGCTGAGAAGTATTTCACTATACATACGCGCACGTGCACACACACACACACACAAACTCCACATCTTTATCCACTGATCTGTTGATGAACAGTTAGGTTGTCTCTATATCTTAGCAATAACAAAAATGGTATGAACATTGGGGTGCATGTCTCTTTTAGAATTAGTGTTATTCTTGTTTTCTGACACAGGAGTAGAACTGTTGTGCTATGTTAGTGCTACTTTTAGTTTTTTGAGAAATACTGATACTGTTTTCCACAGTGGCTGCATCAGTTTACATTCTCACCAAGAGGGTATGAGAGTTACCTTTTCTACAGTCTACACAAACATTTATTTGTAATCTTTTTGATAATAACCATTCTGACAGGAGTGAATTGATCCCTCACTGTGATTTTGATTTGCATTTCCATGATGACTTGTCTCTTCAGAAACCTATATGCAGGTCAGGAAGCAACAGTTAGGACTGGGCATGGAACAACAGACTGGTTCCAAATAGTGGCCACAGGATTGGAAAAGGTCAGTTTTTATTCCAGTCCCAAAGAAAGGCAATGCCAAAGAATTCTAAAACTACTGCACAATTGCACTCATCTCACATGCTAGTAAAGTAATGTTTAAAATTCTCNAAAAATCACTGCAGATGGTGACTGCAGCCATGAAATTAAAAGACGCTTACTCCTTGGAAGGAAAGTTATGACCAACCTAGACAGCATGTTGAAAAGCAGAGACATTACTTTGCTGACTAAGGTCCATCTAGTCAAGGCTATGTTTTTTCCAGTAGTCATGTATGGATGTAAGAGCTGGACTGTGAAGAAAGCTGAATGCTGAAGAATTGATGCTTTTGAAATGTGGTGTTTGAGAAGCCCCTTGGACTGCAAGAAGATCCAACGAATCTATCCTAAGGAGATGAGTCCTGGTGATTGTTGGAAGGACTGATGTTGAAGCTGAAACTCCAGTACTTTGGCCACCTCATGTGAAGAGTTGACTGATTGGAAAAGACCCTAGTGCTGGGAAGGATTGGGGGCAGGAGAAGAAGGGAACAACAGAGGATGAGATGGCTGGATGGTATCACCGATTCGATGGACATGGGTTTGGGTAGACTCTGGGAACTGGTGATGGACAGGGAGGCCTGACCCGCTGCAATTCATGGGGTTGCAGAATAGCACACGACTGAGCAACTGAACTGAACTGAACTGATGAGTAGTAATGCTGACCATCTTTTCATGTACCTTTTGGCCATCTGAATGTTTTCTTTGGAAAAATATCTATTTAAATTGTCTGCCCATTTTTAATTGGGTTGTTTGTTTTTTTGATATTGAATTGTACTATATTTCTTGCTAAAGCATGTTGCAAAAGTGACATGTCAAGTTCTCAAGTATCAATCTTGTGATAATTTATTGTAAGAAAGAACTAGTAAACTAATTATTACTATCAATAGAAAGGGCTTCCCTCATGGCTCAGCTGGAAAAGAATCTGCCTACAATGGGGGAGACCTGGTTCGATCCCTGGGTTGGTACGATCCCCTGGGGAAGGGAAAGACTACCCACTCCAGTATTCTGGCCTGGAGAATTCCAGGGACTGTATAGTCCATGGGGTTGCAGAGTCAGACACAATACAAATATTATTCCATAGGAAATGTAAAGGTTAATTTTAATTCAAACAGTGGACATTAAATAACAAAAAAATGCGTGCTATGTTTTCTAGAATGAGAACATTTCAAAACACCTATTGTCATATTAGAATCAAATATTCATACTTAATTTTCTAATCTGAAACTGAGAAATGGTCATGAATGTAAATAATAAGAGACAAAATTTAATTAGATAGGCTTTGTAGGGGGAAAAAATGCTTCTAAATTGCATCACTTTGAATTAAGCCTCATGCAAAATATGACCAAAATCCACCACTGACAATGAAATATAAAGTGTTCAATACATCTAAAATATAAGACATATTTCAAAATACTGATATTGCAAAAAGTATTTTGATCCTAGCAAACAACAGATTCAGTTCTTCACTGTTCACTCAAATGTGTAACTCTCACATTTGCAAAGCTCGTGCCATAATTTCAGCTGAAAGTCTGCAATCACATAACATACTAGTGGCACATTGATTACAAAACCATAAAATCAGAGTTTACAAACTCTAGATATGGCCTGGCACTCGACTGTCCCATTCCTCTGACCATTGTGGCAAATTCACAACAAATTTTTACAATTAGTGATTTTGTGGCTTGGAATCACTTGCTAATTTCCCTGTTTTGTTTTACATATACTAATTATTCTTTAATTGTCTGTGCCATGGGACATGTGCTGGAATTCTAGAGCACATAAATTAGTGGGTTTATCTTTGCCTTAATTGTAAATTTGGCATTTGGAAAATGAAATGAGAGAAGATTTAGAAGAGAGTAAAGGAAAATGACCTCTTTATCCTGAGCTTAAAGGCAGCATATCACGCAGAAGAGAACCAGATGCAAACACAGTGAGAACTGACTTATATTCATACCACATGCTAATATTTTAGATTGCAGTGCTGTCTTTTCTCAGTGTAAATAGTCCACAGTCCCGGCCTCATGTTGAGCAACACACCTGACAGGAGAAAGAAAATCCGGAGGCGGATGATCTGCTACGCTGCACATAGCACTTGCTCTGTGGGAAAGCTACGCTCACTTTGAACTCTGCTGCACATGAGAAGACAAACCCATAACCTGTGGCAAGTTGAAAAACACACAAAATTAACCTTGATAGGCCAATAATGGAGAAACCAATCAAAAGACAACATATAGGCCAGTACACTAACTCTGCTTAATTCACCACACTTTTCTCTAACAAGGCATTTATGGTCCTTGTTAAAGTAACTGGCCTGCTTTTGTTCCTCTAAATTCACACTTATAAAGCTAGTCTATTTTTAAAAACATTTTATATATTCTTCTCCAAATGTCATTTTGGCAGTCTTCTATGAGTTTTTATAGAATACTTATTTTTTCCCTAGTTCTTCATAACTATTTAAACTTTGCATGTTATTAAAGAATTATTAATATTATTATTTACTAATAGAATAATAGTATGATATGTTTTATTATTACTAATACTACTTTTAAAGAACCATCGTTCTTTACAGAATGATGAGTCAACTTTTTATTAAAGAACCATCATTATTAAAGAACCATCTCAACATAATAACTATCCTATTCTATAATAGGTCAACATAAGGGGAGTCTACAGTCTCATTTCCTAAATTACACATTCATGAACTTCTTTCATATTCATAAAATTATTCCTTACATCAAACCTAAATTGGTCCTATTATAAATTAAAAACCATTTTCTCTGGGTCATTGGAAATAGGCAACAGCTGGTTGCATTTTCTGTACAGTGATATTAAGGGTGAAATAGACATTTAAATTTAGCAGATGACACATGAATCAGGAAGACTGGAGATATCCCAAGTAGTCACCATCTTATCCTTCAAGTTAATACCTAAATAACTTCAGGAAGATTAGCAATTATTCTCTAGAAGAACACTTAAAGTGTTACTAAACCAAATAGGTCTTTGTTGCCAGGACATAACAGTAAAGTGAGNGACATTTAAATTTAGCAGATGACACATGAATCAGGAAGACTGGAGATATCCCAAGTAGTCACCATCTTATCCTTCAAGTTAATACCTAAATAACTTCAGGAAGATTAGCAATTATTCTCTAGAAGAACACTTAAAGTGTTACTAAACCAAATAGGTCTTTGTTGCCAGGACATAACAGTAAAGTGAGTATTAAAAATGATACTATGCAACTCTTTGTGTTTTTATTATTAACACTTTATTCATTGACTCAATGGTCTGTTCCTTAACAACTCTAGGCATCAAATCAACTAGAATATGGATTATAATTTTTAATAAGATAATAAACTAATGGCATTTATTGATAGTGTTTTTCTGTTTTGAATGATATATTAAATGCATTTCTAAATAACTGATATATGTTAAAGTTGAAATTTATTTAACAAACACATATTGAAAAGCAGAGACATTACTTTGCCAACAAAGGTCCACCTTGTCAAGGCTATGATTTTTCTAGTAGTCACATATGGATGTGAGATTTGGATTGTGAAGAAAGCTGAGTGCCGAAGAATTGATGCTTCTGAACTGTGGTGTTGGAGAAGACTCTTGAGAGTCCCTTGGACTGAAAGGAGATCCAACCAGTCCATTCTGAAGGAGATCGGCCCTGGGATTTCTTTGGAAGGAATGATACTAAGGCTGAAACTCCAGTACTTTGGCCACCTCATGCGAAGAGGTGACATTGGAAAAGACTCTGATGCTGGGAAGGATTGGGGGTTAGAAGGAGTAGGGGACAACCGAGGATGAGATGGCTGGATGGCATCACTGACTCAATGGACACGAGTCTGAGTGAACTCCGGGAATTGGTGATGGACAGGGAGGCCTGGCGTGTAGCGATTCATGGGGTCACAAAGAGTCGGACACGACTGAGCGACTGAACTGAACCGAATACTGCAGTCATCATGTATAAGGAATAATTATAAATGCACTTAAAATATTAACTTGTGTAACCTTATTATAACCCTTTAAGATAAATCATATTATCTTAATTTTACAGTCCAGGGGTGTGCCAAGGTAACAATGCTTATAGGTGGTATTGTTACCTGGGATTTTTAATCCAGGTAGTTTGATTCCAGTTAGTACTTTTAACCACTATGGTATATTGTAAAAAAAAAAAGCGAGAGGAGGAAATTGTGGAAGAATAGTTATAGCACTATAATTTTTAATTCTTACAAACACACAGAGAGTAAACTGGATGGTAAAACACACAAAAAAGCTAAATAGTATATCCAAAAACTCACAAGTAATATTTACAGCAAATTGAGGTGACAAGGTATCCCTGTAAACTTCAAAATATAATTGATTGAGGATCAACCACCAAGGACCACAAGACCTGTATCAGCATCTGTGCATGAGAAAGTAGAGAAAAGCAGCATGAGGTCTGATGGAACTAAAGAAAAAAAAAAAAAAAAAAAGAAACCTTTAAAACATGCAGATGCAACAGGAGTACAATCTGAAAAAAGCTACTGAAACTGATAATATTTTTGCCAAATCCAATACGAGGTTAGTTGAGAGGCTCACAATAAAACAATATGAAAAGGCTAGAGCAGTTTGACCTTTGGAAATATTAAGCCTGACCAGTTAGGTCTCCTAGGCTAAGGAGCAACCATCTGCAGTGAAATTAAAATTGAGCAGGACAAATAAAACAAAATGAAGGGGAATAGCATTTTAGAAAAAAGTGGAGAAAGAAGCAAAACCAGGAAACCTTAGACATCAGGTTCCTCTAGTTTTGTTATTAGATGAGAACAAGAGAAGGATGAATTGAGAGAAGTTTAGAATATCTCACAGAACAAGAACTCCTACTAAAAGTTCAGAAAAAATATAATTTCACGTCAAAATAGGAAACAAAAAAAAGTATTGAGGTCAAATTCCATGCAAAGTTTTTATATGAAAAATGCCCCCCATGATATAGTATAATGAACTATAATCTGTTAGTCCAAAATGAGTGATACATTAAAAATTACTTTAAGATGTAAAAAAAATTAAAGAAAGAAAAATTAATGAATGAAAAAAAGCCCTTGATCTTGTCAATAGATCTCAGGAAAAAGAAATAGAAATAACAGAAACTACCTTTTCAGAAATAAAGATTGAATTAGAGAAACAATGGCAAACATAAACACAATAGGTTACACCTTAGTAAAAATAGAAGGTAAAAAAATGAAAAAATTCAAAAAAACGGAGGTAAATGGAAGAAGAGATTTTTAAAAAACAATAATTAGAAAGTGACAAATATTAAAGATAAGCAAAAGAAGTCCAAGACGGAAGACCCAGCAACATTAATAGCAGCCCAAGGCATGCAGGAAAATTAATGGAAAAAGAGAAAGAAATACTAAAAATTTTAATTCGGTAAAATTTTTTTATAAAAAAAGAAATAAAATTACATGTTGAAAAAGAATATCACATTCATGAGAAAACAGTCTCAAAATAATCAATGACAAGAAATAAGGAAAAAAACACTTATGATATTATACACAAAAAAGAAATTGACCCATAAGAGGAAAAATAATTAATTTAGCATCAGTTTTTGTAGTAGTAACAATTTAAATCCAAAGAAAATAGAGTAACATATTTAAGATAAGCAGGGTGAAAAATAAAGTTTTATACATATGTAACAAAACTGATTTCAACTATAAAGATCCAAACTCTTATCACACATAAAAGTTCAGGAAAATTGCTCCCATGAGCCCATCCTGAGGTTTACTAAAGATTATAATTCAGACTACTAAAATGACGGTAAAACATCACCATAAAGATTCAGTTCAGTTCAGTCGCTCAGTTATGTCCGACTCTGCAACACCGTGAATCACAGCACAACAGGCCTCCCTGTCCATCACCAACTCCCGGAGTTCACTCAGACTCGCGTCCATCGAGTCGGTGATGCCANGTATGCGAGATAGCAAAAGAGACACAGATGTATAGAACAGACTTTTGGACTCTGTGAGAGAGGGAGAGGGTGGGATGATTTGGGAGAATGGCATTGAAACATGTATAATATCATATAAGAAACAAATCACCAGTCCAGGTTCAATGCATGATACTGGATGCTTGGGGCTATTGCACTGAGATGACCCAGAGGGATGGGATGGGGAGGGAGGTGTGAGGGGGTTCAGGATTGGGAACTCATGTACACCCATGGTGGATTCATGTTGATATAAGGAAAACCAATACAGTATTGTAAAGTAAAATAAAGTAAAATAAAATACAATAAACTAAGAACATATATGTTCAAAGCTTAGAAATCATCCACAGTTAGAACAAAGGAAGTCTAGAATGTGTTTACAAATACATTTTAAGTAGTACGTGTATGTAACAAATTAAGATGTAAAAATGAAGTACATAACTTCAAAAGGGAAATCTGAATTTGTACCAGAAAAACAAAGCAACAATACCTTTACCTTGGTGGTTTCACTATGTGCTTTGTCAGCTTTGTGTAGCTAACATTCTGAAAAATGTAAAAGACTGATAGATGCATTCATACAAAATGAATAATTTATAATCTTCACCCTATTTTTTCATTTCATTTTTAATATCTGAAACAAAAGTGGAAAGAATGAAAAAAGGGAAGATTTTATAAAATTGTCCTTTGTTCAGTATCCTTTTTGTGTGTGTGCTCGGTCGTGTCCAACTCTCTGTGACCCCACAGACTGTAACCTGCCAGGCTCCTCTGTCCATGGAATTTCCCCCTCAAGAATACTGGAGTGGGTTGCCACTGCCTACTCTGGGGGCTCTTCCTACCCAGGGACTGAAGCCTCATCTCTTGTGTCTCCTACATTGGCTGGAGTATTCTTTACCACTGCACCACTTGATCCATCCTTCTTGGTATATAATAATCATTTTTTTCACCATAACTGATTACATCCTGATTAAAATTCCATTGTTCCCTTGTATGTCAAAACAGACCAAAATGATCAATCTCATCCTTGCCTACTATTTTCGAGTGAAATTACCTAACCAAATATGTCATTTTTCATACAATAGGGAATGTTGAAAAGGATAAGAAAAGCTCTCTAAACGATGGAAGCTGTTTTCCTCGTATGAGTTAAAGGTTCATTTGTCCTTATGCCACCTGATGTGTCTCAAAAATTCACTCTCTATTATTGAGTAATCACACCAAAATGGCATTTCAATGATGTTGCATTTGAAGAGTTTCAAGGGACGTTGTTTATAAAAATGTTCATTATCTTTGTTGCTCATGCCAGTGTGTCTGAATTGCCAAAGGAGTTTTTCTATAAGCTGACAATTAGCAATATAATTACTTTCATTGCCATTTCAATAAAGACTTCATCTAGTCATCTGGGTTTGAGCAATTTCTGTGACTCTAGCTTTAAGACAGAGAACTTTTTTTTTCTTTTAAGAAATAAATTGAGGGGCTCCTCCATCAAGGCACTTCTTTCTTTTCAGAGACTTGGAACACTGTTTGCCGTGATCCTGGATGCCAAGAGTCTCTGATTTTTTTTCATTATTTCCATCCAGTGTGTTTGCAGAACATCAAATTTTTTTTTAAGATAAAACTTTGCTTTGGTGTTATCATGGCTCTGCTTCAAGATGGACTGTTTGGTTAATATACAGAATGTGTTATAACTGCCACACACATGCCAGAAAAGAAGCATGTTTCCAGTTTCAAAGTAAATAATTCTGATAAATATACAAAAGAATATTAATTTTCTTTATGAGGTTTATGTTATTTAAATTTTCTCTGTTTTTATTTGCATAGATAAAGTAACAGTAAAGTCTTTTACTGGCATTTAACTAAGTATGATTATTTTATTTGGAAAGACATGAGAGCTACAACTAAGCCATTGACAGTTATAACCACCGTGACTTTTCCCTGACACTGAACAAGAATAAAACAGATACTTCATTGCACCATGTAGCATTGTTGTTCTTCTTTAATATTACAGTCTTATAGACATCTCAGTATTCCCTCCTTCCCTTATACTAAAAAAAAAAAAAATTGACTATAGAAAGAATCCAACATTTAAGTGATACTAAGCGTGTTTTACATAATTCTAATGTGAGCAATTGATTTTAAAAAGAGAAATGCTATAGCAGACTAAAATTGTATTTCAACATAAATATTACACCATAATTCTTTGTTAAAATATATTCTAGGAGATAGGAAATTAAATGTATGGAGAAAAGCAAAGTAATTGAGTTTAATAACATGCAAATTTTATATTAGCATATACAACTTAATAATTTTCAAAGATAAAAACTGTACAAGCACAGGGCCCTGGTAGAGAGCTATATCTGTACCTAAGGACAAGGCTAGATGATGTGGGCTCAAAACGCAACATGAGCAATTTAAGTTTGAAAATACAAGTTCTAAAGCATTTGGGCTGCGGAAAACTAGGCAGTTCTTTTCATAAGACTTGGCAGTTTCTCTCTCTTAGTTATAATCCTTTATCTCAATTCTTTCTTTTGGCTGTGTGTTGTAGACAACATTGAAAATTCATTCATAAGGAGATAACATTTCCTATGCAGTCATTTGTGGGAATAGTCACTTGAGGATTTTTTTCTCCTTGAAAGTGAAAGCGAAGTCGCTCAGTCGTGTCCGACTCTTTGCGACCCCGTGGACTGTANATCCTTTATCTCAATTCTTTCTTTTGGCTGTGTGTTGTAGACAACATTGAAAATTCATTCATAAGGAGATAACATTTCCTATGCAGTCATTTGTGGGAATAGTCACTTGAGGATTTTTTTCTCCTTGAAAGTGAAAGCGAAGTCGCTCAGTCGTGTCCGACTCTTTGCGACCCCGTGGACTGTAGCCTACCAGGCCTCTCCGTCCATGGGATTCTCCAGGCAAGAATACTGGAGTGGGTTACCATTTCCTTCTGCAGGGGACCTTCCCAACCCAGGGATCAAACCTAGATCTCCTGCATTGGAGGCAAACGCTTTAACCTCTGGGCCAAATTTACCACCCGCTATAGGGCATGACACACAGTAAATACACAGTTGCTGATGAGTCGCTAAGTTGTGTCCAACTCTTTTGCGACCCCATGAACTGTTGCCTGCCAGGCTCCATTGTCCCTGGGATTTCCCAGGCAAGAGTATTGAAGTGGGTTGCCATTTCCTTCTCTAAAGGATCTTACCGACCCAGGGATCAAACCCACATCTCCAGGTTAGCAGGTGGATTCTGTAACACTGAGCCACCAGGAAAGCCCAAGTATACAGTTACTATTAGCTAATTAATAAATCAATGAAGGAATGAGCCTATATAGGGTGGTCTATCAAATATCAGGCTAAGATAGGGCAGGGTATCATATGGTTAAGAGCATATAGACTGGAGCCCCCACTAGTAGCTGTATGACACTGGGTGAGTAATTGTATCTCTCAGTGGCCCAATTTCTGTATCTTTAAAATGGGATGTTAATTAATTAAAAAGTGTTTAGGAGACTGAAAGGAAACAATAAAGAAACAAATAGAAATGAGATGTTAGTCACAGTGGACTTTCAAGAAATGCATATTAAGAAAACATTAAAATATAAGGCATATTTATTTTTATACATGGAGATATACATATATTTCTTTATGTGCAGGAAAAAAAAATCTAATTTCCAACATTTTGAAGCTAACACTTGTACAGATCTCCTATGTTATAAGCTAACACTTGTACAGATCTCCTATGTTATAAGCACATTTATGTTATTGTTCTGAGCACATTTTCATGCATTTTCAGGTTTTCAGGAAAATGTTGCAACACAATACACAGTGTGAAGAGTAAAAGCAACATTTGGAAAAAGCTATCCACAAAATCAAATCCTCACAGATGGGTCAGATGTCAGGACAGTGATTTTTCTTCAAAGACAGCAAAACAATGGATTCAGCCATTGCGTGTCTCTGGAAACAGGGCCTGCCGTGAGGAGCAGACATACAGGAGAATGCTTCACAAGGAATAGCTCCTCGGTGTGCTGCCCACACTGCTAGGCAGCAGCCCTTCCTCCTGGAGGAGAGGATCCATCAGACCTGCATGGTGGCGGCGGCGCGGTCCCATCCGACGCATAGCCAAAAGGAGAGCTTCAGTCATCACGTTACTGCATGGACCCAGCGAATGCCTAACGCTCAAGAACGTAGAATATAGCTGTTCTCCCCCTCCCCCTCTTTTCCTCACAATGGAAGTGAACTTTGTGACACTTTTTATTATGATTTGAAAATAATAATTTAAAAGGTATAAGATACTTCCAGTAATTCTTCTGTATGTTTCAATCCGTTTTTCTATGGTCAAAATATGATAATACACACAGGGACACAGCAGAGACCTGAGTGTTACTAATAACCACATTTTAAAACTATGAGCCTACAAACATTTAACTTTAAAAGTAGTAAATAGAAGTAAAAGTAAGATATATATACTAATTCACTTTTTTGGTCGCTATCTGTCATTTAAAAGGTTTTATTACTAAATTTTTAAACAATATTTTTTAGTAAATTAGTAAATTTAAATTATGTAAAATTTTATGTGAATATCTTTAAGATATATACATTGAGATCAAATTATTTCCCTTGTTTGAAAATAGATTCAAATATTCATTTTTTATTGACTTCTCATTCTATCAACTTAATTTCTATTCATTATTTAAAGTAAAATAAAATGAAAATACCATAATCAGAATTACTTCTTATATTTGAATTTCAGACTATGAAAAATCGAATTTCTATCAAGATGCAGTTTTAAGAACTTATGCACATTAGCTTCCTGTCTTTTTCTTAAAGAAAAAACAAACCTCAACTATATTTGAGAATAAATTCTCATCAGTTTATTGCTTCACAACTTATTCTATTTCTAGCATCAAGTAGTTAGAATGACTTTTGGCACAGCAGTTCAGCATTCTCTGGTGAGCATAATTCAACTATGGAGAAGTAAAATTCAACCATCATCTTGAGAACAAATGACAAGAAAAGACTTTTGATTTCTTAGGCTAAAAATGTGCTTAAAAAAAAAAAACTTTTTTAATCTTCTTCTTTATAGTTAACTCAAGATCTATTTAAGTCTATTGCAGTCTCTGCCCGATCATTATACTAAGAATTTTTTCCCTTCAGATACTTCCTGCAAAGCTATTTCTGAATCCATTTCAAAGCTGATTTCCAACCGAGAAGGAATCACACTGACTTTGCTGTTGGGTTAAAAAAAAAAAAAAAAGAGGGGGAGAGCACATATGAGCCCCCCCCCCAAGCTTCTAATATGGGGCAAGCACTCAGCTGCCTGTTTCTTTCCAAGATACGTGAGAAGTCCACTNATTTCTATTCATTATTTAAAGTAAAATAAAATGAAAATACCATAATCAGAATTACTTCTTATATTTGAATTTCAGACTATGAAAAATCGAATTTCTATCAAGATGCAGTTTTAAGAACTTATGCACATTAGCTTCCTGTCTTTTTCTTAAAGAAAAAACAAACCTCAACTATATTTGAGAATAAATTCTCATCAGTTTATTGCTTCACAACTTATTCTATTTCTAGCATCAAGTAGTTAGAATGACTTTTGGCACAGCAGTTCAGCATTCTCTGGTGAGCATAATTCAACTATGGAGAAGTAAAATTCAACCATCATCTTGAGAACAAATGACAAGAAAAGACTTTTGATTTCTTAGGCTAAAAATGTGCTTAAAAAAAAAAAACTTTTTTAATCTTCTTCTTTATAGTTAACTCAAGATCTATTTAAGTCTATTGCAGTCTCTGCCCGATCATTATACTAAGAATTTTTTCCCTTCAGATACTTCCTGCAAAGCTATTTCTGAATCCATTTCAAAGCTGATTTCCAACCGAGAAGGAATCACACTGACTTTGCTGTTGGGTTAAAAAAAAAAAAAAAAGAGGGGGAGAGCACATATGAGCCCCCCCCCCAAGCTTCTAATATGGGGCAAGCACTCAGCTGCCTGTTTCTTTCCAAGATACGTGAGAAGTCCACTCTGTTTGAGGGAATTTGGAGTTCAGTTCCGTTCAGTTCAGTCACTCAGTCATGTCCGACTCTTTGCAACCCCATGAATCACAGCATGCCAGGCTTCCCTGTCCATCACCAACTCCCGGAGTTCACTCACATTCATGTCCATCCAGTCAGTGATGCCATCCAGCCATCTCATCCTCTGTCATCCCCTTCTCCTCCTGCCCCCAATGCCTCCCAGCATCAGGATCTTTTCCAATGAGTCAAATCTTCACATGAGGTGGCCAAAGAGGTACTGGCGCTTCAGCTTTCACATCATTCCTTCTAAAGAACAACCAGGACTGATCTCCTTTAGAATGGCTCTCTTTGCAGTCCAAGGGACTCTCAAGAGTCTTCTCCAACACCACAGTTCAAAAGCATCAATTCTTGGGCACTCAGCCTTCTTCCCAGCCCAACTCTCACATCCATACATGACCACTGGAAAAACCATAGCCTTGACTAGAGGGACCTTTGTTGGCAAAGTAATGTCTCTGCCTTTGAATATGCTATCTAGGTTGGTCATAACTTTCCTTCCAAGGAGTAAGCATCTTTTAATTTCATGGCTGCGAATTTGGAATTAAATTACATGAAATCAGGAGACCAAGATGAGACAAAATGAAAATAGGGGGAAAATATTTAATTACTCTTTAAGTAAACAAAACAATCATCGAAGTCATTTGTCTTTAAGATTATATTTGATCTGTTATTACAATTATCAGTACAGTCCTGATATAAACTGATTTTGCTTTTAGAGAAGCACAATTATTGGGGAAGATGTTTGTCTTAAGAGGAAAAAAGAACAAAAACAAGTGATAACACTGAAAACCGTGCCTTAGAAAAACAGGTCTGGGGAGAGGGAGCAACCAGGTTGCCCTGTCAGCTGCAGGCTCCATCAATGTGTAAGTCTGCTTCTCATCTACCTGGGGGAGAAACATTCGTTAAACACTATACTTGGATCTAAAGGGAAAGTTTAAGTTTCTGGAAAAATAAATTGGTGTGTCTGTATACATCATTTCCCTATTTTTAAAAAACACATGGCTTTCAATATAATAAGCATCCTGACCTGCGCTCTTTAGTGCCTTTTGCACGCTTTGGAGATGTCATTATCGGTTTTATGAAATCTGCATGCAATTTAAAACTAAATGTTTCAAATAATTTGAAAAGCAGCCTCCAGTAATAGACATTGAGCGCTCAAAATTAGCTCCACACCCTCAGAACAACTAATAAATGATGCTTGTTTTCATATGTAAAAAAAACATAGCACCTGTCAAATCCTTTCAGCTCTTTGGGTCAAAACTAAAATGCATCCATTTCAACTTAGCTTTCATTTTAAAAAATTATATTAGCTGAGTATCTTGAGGGAAAGAAAAATTAGGGAATTTGAAAGAGAGAGCATAAATTAGGGGGGAAAAGAGATCCTCACTACACACATAATTAAGAAATGTCTTTACAAATATAAACAGATTACAATTCCCCAAGAAGTTATGACCCTTGAATATTTTCATCATCCTCTTTGCCAATAGTTGAAAAGTTAGAGGATATTTAAAGACTATACAGACAGGTAACTTTAGATTTTAATGAGCTTTAAAAAATGGTAAAAACTTTCTACCCAAAATTCATTCCTTAAAAATGTTTTGGGCTCCATACATTCAGGATACCACTACTAATACTAATTGGGGGATGAAGGTAGTAGTGATAAATGAGACACCAACAGAAACCCCAAGGAACACATTCATGGGGGAAAAGAATTATATACAAGTCACTCCTCTTAATATTTACTGCCTTTAGAATGTGATAGGAACAATGATCTGAAAATGAAAACAGAATCTGGAGATATATAGTGAAGATGTTTCTATATGTCCACAACTGGACACACCTCCTCTTAACACTTACCACTGACAGGGGAAAAAAAAAAAAATTAAGGTAGAACCTCTTAAAAATAAACTTCTTCTTGGGGAAGAAGTAAAACAGAAACCCAAGCAATATTTGGTCTGAAGGCAAATATCGGCTGCCCTAGGGAACTTGGTGCACCCACAGTAAGAAAGGTCTCTGCAGCAGGTCAAGGTTATAGCACAAGAGGCATAGCTTGACTCATGGTCCTGGCATCTTCTGGTTTGGGAGGTTTCAATGGTGAAAAAGATCAAGTGTTAAGTTTATGGGAGACTCATAATTAGCCCTTGGGTTGTGGAGTAAAACCATGCCATTTTCAAGAAGGAATTATACACCTTTTAAAAAGCAACTCCATGGAATTCCCTGGTGGTTGAAGGGTTAGGACTCCTTGTGTTCATTGCTGAGGGCCTGGGTTCAATCCCTGGTTGGAGAACTAAGATCCCACAAGCCACACAGTATGGCCAAAAATAAAAACTAAAAAATAGCTCCCAGTGTGCCACTGGAACCTGAATACTGATCATTGAGCTTCGTATGATGCTCTATATAAACTGTCCAATATCCAGTTCACCAAGTTGCGAAGCTAGGGATTCGCGCATGCTATGTGTCCTAAGTCGCTTCAGTCATGTCTGACTCTTTGCAACCTTGTGGTCTGTAGACTGTCAGCCTTCTCTGTCCATGGGATTCTCCAAAGAGAATATTGGAGTGGGTTTCCATGCCCTTCTCCAGGGGATCATCCTGACCCAGGAATTGAACCCACATTTCTCACATCTCCTGCTGTGGCAGGCAGGTTCTTTACCACTAGCACCACCTGGGAAGTTAGTGATGTCCAGGAGCAATTCATCATAAATTGGAAATGGTACATCCATGACTGAGCATGAGAAAGACAAGAGAGGAGAAGTAAGCTATGTTATCTTATCACCCACCTCATCCATCACAGTTATTATCAGCACTGCTCCTTCAGGTCACACCTATGGTCTCGTGAATTGGGGTCCTTTATGAGCAGCTGACAAATGTGGAAAAGTCTGAGTTTGACAGAAAGTCAGCTGGGGAGGTGTGTTCATTCTGAAAATGGGCTACAGCTTCACTACACCCCATTACTAGAGCCCTGAAAAATGATTAGGAATATTGATCTTCCCACTGGGAAAATATATTTGTTCATCTATCAATACTTTGTCTGGGAAAAGTATCCCAATCTTAGAATATATAAAGGCATAGGAGCAATGTGAATGGTAGTGCTGGCTGGTCAAGTAGTAGAAATTCTACCCAGAAGTAGAAATATTTGAATACTGAGGCTAAGAAAATCTAGGCAAGAAGTGCATGGTATATCTTTGGGAGTGGACACCAGTGAGACATTTACAACTACATGTATATTCCCCAGGAAAATTTGAACTCAGAAGAGGTTTGGTTCAGCAATGAAGCAGAGAGAATAACTCTCTTGGTTGTCTTTGGCTAACCATTGTCATCAAATGTCAGAGTATGGGCAAGTGGAAACAGCAGTAGATTGGCCACCGTGGTCAGGACGGAATGTAGGCATGGATCTGTCAACATGGTTCCGCACTCATCAGGACTGATCTAGCTACCCCTCATACAAAATCTCCAAGTGCCAACCAAGGAAAGCAAAACTGAGACACCAGCATGACATCAAGTCTTAAAAAACCCAAAGAGTTATACCATAGAAAATTGATTACATTTGGGCTTTCTCTGGCAGTCCAGTGGTTACGATTCTGTGATTATAGTGCAGGGGTGTGGGTTCGATCCTGGTGAACTAAGATCCCACAAGCCAGGGAGCAAAAAAAAAAAAAAAAGAAAGAAAGGAAAGGAAATTAACTACAATAGAACCCTCTAAACACGGAAGAGGCAGTAATTCGTGGTACCTGGAGGTTCTATTTATGTGTGTATGTGCTCTCAGTCGTGTCTGACTCTTTGCAATCCTATGGACTGTAGCCCACCAGGCTCCTCTGTTTGTGGAATTTTTCAGGCAAGAATACTAGAGTGGGTTGGCATTTCCTACTCCAGGGGATCTTCCTGACTCAGGGATTGAACTTACATTTCCTGCATCTCCTGCACTGGCAGGGGGAATTCCCAAGGTGATGCTGGTGGTAAAGAGTCCAACTGCCAATGCAGGTCAAACAAAACAGACAGGGCTTGATCCCTGAGTGAGGACGATCCCCTAGAGGAGGTCATGGCAACCCACTCCAGTATTCTTGCCAGGAGAATCCCATTGACAGAGGAGCCTGGCAGGCTACAGTCCATGGGATCGCACAGAGTTGGACAGGACTGACTTCACTTTCACTTTTCCCTTTCATGCATTGGAGAAGGAAATGGCAACCCACTCCAGTGTTCTTACCTGGAGAATCCCAGGGACGGGGGAGCTGGTGGGCTGCCGTCTATGGGGTCGCACAGAGTTGGACACGACTGAAGCAACTTAGCTCTCACGCACCTGCCACCTAGAAGTCCAGTAATGAACTGGTGTTATTTTTTCCTTTCCTACCCACAGGGCTGCAGCCAGCAGAGGGCAGGCGCGACCCACCAATACTAAGTCACTACTTGGTATTACACATAAATCTGGAAATCAAGAGGAGGTAGTTAAAATGGTTTCTTTAAAAATCACTCTAAATAACTGGCTTTGGAGAGTTTATACTTGCTGTGACTTTGGATCTGCAGGTTTAGAAGTCTTGGATTGAAAACGAGAGAAGACACAGCAGAAGTATCATTATAAATAACCTAGAGCTACCACCTAGCTGCCATTATAGCCTACAACATATCTCTTTGTCAGAATTTGTTTTTTAGGGAAGCTGGCATGTTTTTAGGGAAACCAATCCCTTTTTCAGTGAGGCTTTCCTAACTACTATATTTTAAATGGCATCTCCAACAAACCCTAATATACCTCCTTGCTTAATTTTTTTCTGTAGCCCAAT
The DNA here is from genome assembly GCA_006410615.1 of Neotragus moschatus. Taxonomy (NCBI): domain Eukaryota; kingdom Metazoa; phylum Chordata; class Mammalia; order Artiodactyla; family Bovidae; genus Neotragus; species Neotragus moschatus. Next base: position 241,364 of record SJYA01000902.1, on the reverse strand, counting down.
AAATCCCTTAGGATTATACAGTGGAGGTGACAAACAGATTCTAGACAGAATGCCTGAAGAACTACTGTCAGAGGTTCATAACATTGTACAAGAGTTGGTGACCAAAACCATCCCAAAGAAAAAGAAATGCAAGAATGCAAAATGGTTGTCTATGGAGGCCTTACAAATAGCTGAGAAAAGAGAAACAAAAGGCAAAGGAGAAAAGGAAAGATACACCCAACTGACCACAGAGTTCCAGAGAATTGCAAGGTGATATAAGAAAGCCTTCTTAAGTGATCAATGCAAAGAAATAGAGGAAAATAATAGAATGGAAAAGACTAGACCTATCTTCAAGAAAATTGGAGATATCAAGAAAGTATTTGATGCAAAGATGGGTACCATAAAGGACAGAATCATCAAGAACTTAACAGAAGCAGAAGAGATTAAGAAGAGGTAGCAAGAATACACAGAAGTACAAAAAGGTCCTAAGGACCCAGATAACCACAGCAGTGTGGTCATTAACTTGGGACCAGACATCATGCAGTGTGAAGTCAAAGGGGCCTTAGGAAGCATTACAAAGTACAGAGTTAGTGGAGGTGATGGAATTCCAGCTTGAGCTACTATTTTAAGTAGGATTTTACCTAAAAGATGATGCTGTTAATGTGCTGCACTCAATATGCTGGAAAATTTAGAAAACTCAGCAATGGCCCCAGGACTGGAAAAGGTCAGTTTCCACTCCAATCCCAAATAAGAACAATGTCAAAAATGTTCAAGGCATGTGTGCTCAGTCATGTCCAACTCTTTGTGACTTCATGGACTATAGTGCCAGCTAGGATCCTCTGTCCATGGATTTTTCCAGGCAAGAATACTGGAGTGGGTTGTCATTTCCTTCTACAGGAAATCTTGCCAGTCAAGGGATGAATCCATGTCTCTTGCATTCCCTGCATTGGCAGGCAGATTCTTTACCTGCTGAGTTGGGGAAGGCCCAAAATGTTCAAACTACCTACCACACAATTCTGTTCATTTCACATGCTAGCAGGGCAATGCTCAAAATCCTTCAAGCTAGGCTTCAATAGTTTGTGAACTGAGAACTTTCAGATGTACAAGCTGGGTTAGAAAAGGCAGAGGAACCAGGGATCAAATTGCCAAAATCGGTTTTATAGAAAAGGCAAAGGAATTCCAAAAAAAATCTACTTCTGCTTCACTGACCATACTAAAGTCTTTGACTGTGTGTGGATCTGAATAAACCATGAAAAATTCTTAGAGATGGGACTATCAGACCACCTTACCTGTCTCCTGAGAAACCTGTGTGTGGGACTGGGAAAGGAATACATCTAAGGCTGTATATTGTCACCCTGTTTATTTAACTTATATGCAGAGTACATCATGTGAAATGCTGGGCTGGATGAATCACAAGTTTAAATCAAGATTTCCAGGAGAAATATCAACAGCCTCAGATATGCAGATGGTATCACCCTAAGGGCAGAAAGGGGAGAGGAACTAAAGAGCCTCTTGAAGGTGAAAGAGAAGAATGAAAAGGTTGACTTAAAACTGAACATTTAAAAATCTAAGATCATGGCATCTGACACCATCAGTTCAGTTAGTCGCTCAGTCATGTCTAACTCTTTGCAACCCCGTGGACTGCAGCACGCCAGGCCTCCCTGTCCATCACCAACTCTTGGAGTTAATTCAAACTCATATCCATTGAGTCGGTGTTGCCATCCAACTATCTCTTCCTCTGATGTCCCCTTCTCCTCCTGCCATCTTTCCCAGCGTTAGGGTCTTTTCAAATGAGTCAATTCTTTACATCAGGTGGCCAAAGTATTGTAGCTTCCACTTCAGCATCAGTTCTTCCAATGAATATTCAGGACCGATTTCCTTTAGGATGGACTGGTTGGATCTCCTTGCAGTTCAAGGGACTCTCAAGAGTCTTCTCCAGCACCATATTTCAAAAGCATCAGTTCTTCAGTGCTCAGCTTTCTTTATACTTCAACTCTCACATCCATACATGACTCCTGGAAAAACCATATCCTTGACTAGACATACCTTTGTTGGCAAAGTAATGTCTCTGCTTTTTAATATGCTGTCTAGCTTGGCTAGTAAAGTAATGCTCAAAATTTTCCAAGCCAGGCTTCAGCAATAAGATCATGAACTTCCAGATGTTCAAGCTGCTCTTAAAAAAGACAGAGGAACCAGAGATCAAATTGCCAACATCAACTGGATCATCGAAAAAGCAAGAGAGTTCCAGAAAAACATCTATTTCTGCCTTACTGACTATGCTAAAGCCTTTGACTGTGTGGATCACAACAAACTGTGGAAAATTCTGAAAGAGATGGGCCTACCAGACCACCTGACCTGCCTCTTGAGAAACCCATATGCAGATCAGGAAGCGACAGTTAGAACTGTATGATCAACCTAGATAGCATATTGAAAAGCAGAGACATTACTTTGCCAACAAAGGTCCGACTAGTCAAGGCTATGGTTTTTCCAGTGGTCATGTATGGATGTGAGAGTTGGACTGTGAAGAAAGCTGAGCGCTGAAGAATTGATGCTTTTGAACTGTGGTGTTGGAGAAGACTCTTGAGAGTCCCTTGGACTGCAAGGAGATCCAACCAGTCCATTCTGAAGGAGATCAGCCCTGGGATTTCTTTGGAGGGATTGGTGCTAAAGCTGAAACTCCAGTACTTTGGCCACCTCATGCGAAGAGTTGACTCATTGGAAAAGACTCTGATGCTGGGAGGGACTGGGGGCAGGAGGAAAAGAGGACGACCGAGGATGAGATGGCTGGATGGCATCACTGACTCGATGGATGTGAGTCTGAGTGAACTCCCAGAGTTGGTGATGGACAGGGAAGCCTGGCTTGCTGCAATTCATGGGATCAGAAAGAGTCGGACACGACTGAGCGACTGAACTGAACTGAACTGAGGTTGGTCATAACTTTTCTTCCAAAGAGTATGTATCTTTTTAATTTCATGGCTGCAGTCACCATCTGCAGTGATTTTGGAGCCCCTCAAAATAAAGCCTTTCACTGTTTCCACTGTTTCCCCATCTATTTGCCATGAAATGATAGGACCAGATGCCATGTACTTAGTTTTCTGAATGTTGAGTTTTAGCCAACTTTTTCACTCTCCTCTTTCACTTTCATCAAGAGGCTTTTTAGTTCTGCAGCCATGAAATTAAAAGATTCTTGTTCCTTGGAAGGGGGGGGGGGAACTATGACCAACCTAGACAGCATATTAAAAAACAAAAACATCACTTTGCCAAAAGAGGTCCATATACTCAAAGCTATGCTTTTTCCAGCAGTCATGTGAGAGCTGGACTATAAAGAAAGCTGAGCACCTAAGAATGATGTTTTTGAACTGTGGTTTGGAGAAGACACTTGAGAGTCCCTTGGACTGCAAGGAGACCAAATCAGCCAAGCCTAGAAGAATTCAACCCTGAATATTCGTTGGAAGGTCTGATGCTGAAGCTGAAGCTCCAATACTTTGGCCACCTGATGCAAAGAGCCAACTCATAGGAAAAGACCCTGATGCTGGGAAAGATTGAGGGCAAGAGGAAAAGGGGGCAAGGAGGGTGAGATGGTTGGATGGCATCACCAACTCAATATACGTGAAAGTGAAAGTTTCTCAGTCGTGTCCAATTTTTTGCAACCCCAAGGACTATAGAGTCCATAGAATTCTCCATGCCAGAATACTGCAATGGGTAGCCTTTCCCTTCTCCAGGGGATCTTCCCATCCCAGGGATCAAATCCAGAGGATTGAACAGGGGTCTCCTGTATTGCAGGCGGATTCTTACCAGCTGAGCACAAGGGAAGGCCCAATGGACATGAGTTCAAGTAAACGCTGGGAGATTTTGAAGGACAAGGAAGACTGGCATGCTGCAGTCCATGGTGTTGCAATGAGAATTAAACAGGACTTAGCAACTGAAAAGCACCTACAACCCAATAAATATCCAATCAATCAGTATGTTTATTGTATGTTATTATTTTGTTTATTAAGACATGTGGGGGACATTCCTTGGCAGTTCAGTGGTTAGAACTCCGTGCTTTCACTGTCAGGCCTGGGTTCAAACCCTGACCAGGGAACTAAGATCCCATAAGCAACATGGCATGCCCCACCCCCCGCAAAAGAGAGACATGTAGGTTTCTGTTTCAGTTAACAATTGCCAGAATAGTGTTGTGTACCTAACTCAAAACTCAGTGACCTCTAATAAAAATCATTTTGTCACTCATATGTCATTCTACGTGTCTGTATGCACAGAAGTTAGACATTTCTTCACTCGGAGCCTTTTTGATTTGCTCTTGCCTAGTAACACTCTCCAAATATGTTATCTCATTTGTATATTTTATCAAATTATATTTTATAAAAATTACACTCCTTTCACAAACTTACCAAATTGAGTAATTTGATATATAATTTTAAAAAGTGCTACCTTTGATCATAACTATATTGTAGAGTATCAAATGGCATATGCCAAGAAGCTTCTTCTTTTTCTACTATTCACCAAATAAGCTTTGCATATTTTGAGTACAGAAGGATCACAAGGCATTTCTGTCAACTGTTTTATACTTGTAGTCCCTTTATTGTGATTTTAGAAATCTGCTTTTGAAAGAAAATTCTCAGAATGCTTTTTTGTTTTATCTCAATGCAAAAAGATTTCACTTATGAACATTTTCATATATTCATATGCAAATAGTATCTTTCTTTGATGTTTTGCTTTTGAAGGAACAGAAGACATGTTTTGCCTCAGGCATTTTATTCCCATTATGTGTTTTATGGAAACAGATAATATATTGTTGACTTCTAAGGAATTCTTGTAAAGAACTGCATGGTTAGCCTGTTCCTGTTTACCAAACTCTGATATAGAAGAATACTTTTAAAAAAATCTTTTGTTAGAAAATTAATGTGAAAGATTTATGGACTAGTAGATCCTTTTAAATATGACATGTTAAGTTGGGGGAAATATTTCATGAACAAAGGATATAGAAAAAAATAGTTGTAAAATAATGTGCCATTTTTAATTAAAAAATAAGCATTACTAGAATTTTAAAATTAGAAGATAGAACGGTAGAAATGAATAAATCAAAGAGGAAAAAAGAAAAACGAATTAAAAGAAATGAGGACAATCTCAGAGACCTCCAGGACAGTGTTAAATGCCCCAACATTCGAATCATAGGAGTCCCAGAAGAAGAAGACAAAAAGAAAGACTATGAGAAAATACTTGAGGAGATAATAGTTGAAAACTTCCCTAAAATGGGGAAGGAAATAATCACCCAAGTCCAAGAAACCCAGAGAGTCCCAAACAGGATAAACCCAAACCGAAACACCCCAAGACACATATTAATCAATTAACAAAAATCAAACACAAAGAACAAATATTAAAAGCAGCAAGGGAAAAACAACAAATAACACACAAGGGGATTCCCATAAGGGTAACAGCTGATCTTTCAATAGAAACTCTTCAGGCCAAGAGGGAATGGCAGGATATACTTAAAGTGATGAAAGAAAATAACCTACAGCCCAGATTACTGTACTCAGCAAGGATCTCATTCAAATATGAAGGAGAAATCAAAAGCTTTACAGAGAACCAAAAGCTGAGAGAATTCAGCACCACCAAACCCGTTCTCCAATAAATGCTAAAGGATATTCTTGAGACAGGAAACACAAAAAGGATGTATAAACTCAAACCCAAAACAATAAAGTACATGGCAACAGGATCATACTTATCAATAATTACCTTAAACATAAATGGGTTGAATGCCCCAACCAAAAGACAAAGACTGGCTGAATGGATACAAAAACAAGATCCCTATATATGTTGTCTACAAAAGACCCACCTCAAAACAAGGGACACATACAGATTGAAAGTGAAGAGGTGGAAAAAGTTATTCCACGCAAATAGAGACCAAAAGAAAGCGGGAGTAGCAATACTTATATCAGATAAAATAAAAATAATACTTTTGATCATTTATTGCTTATTAAAATTTTGTGAGTTTTAACTTTAACAAGTATTATTATTTTTATGATTCAATCTTTAGAGGTTTAGTAATATAAAAATATGAGTATGTATTAAAACATAGTCAATTATTTTNAGGGATGACCGAGGATGAGATGGCTGGATGGCATCACTGATTCGATGGGCATGAGTCTGAGTGAACTCTGGGAGTTGGTGATGGACAGGGAGGCCTGGCGTGCTGCGATTCATGGGATCGCAAAGAGTCAGACACGACTGAGCAACTGAACTGAACTGAACTGAACTGATAAAATCTGTCACTATTCCCACTTTTTCTCTTCCTATTTGCCATGAAGTGATGGTACCGGATGCCATGATTTTAGTTTTCTGAATGTTGAGTTTTAAGCCAGGTTTTCACTCTCCTCTTTGACCTTAATCAAGAAGCTCTTTAGTTCCTCCTCACTTTCTGCCATTAGAAGTCGTACTATCTGCATATCTGAGGTTGATGATATTTCTCCTGGCAATCTTGATTCCAGCTGGTGATAAGCATTTTGCATGATGCACCCTTTTGAATAAGCAAGGCTAACAATATACAGCCTTGTTACTCATTTTCCCCTTTTGAACCAGTCAGTTCCATGTCTGGTTCTAACTGTTGCTCCTTGACCAAAGTACAGGTTTCTCAGGAGACAGTTAAGGTTATGTGTTTCTCTCATTTCTCAACTATACAGAATTTACCTTGTATCAACCAGCAATAGATGTTGCATTCTATGTGCCCATCCTGCTGCTGCTGCTAAGTCGCTTCAGTCGTGTCCGACTCTGTGTGACCCCATAGACAGCAGCCCACTAGGCTCCACTGTCCCTGGGATTCTCCAGGCAAGAACACTGGAGTGGATTGCCATTTCCTTCTCCCTATGTGCCCATAATAGGTATAAAATGTCAAACAGGAAACCATGGGGTGCATATAGACACCCTCTTATTATAAACTCATGTTGCCTTCTTTGGGGAATTTTTTCTTCCTATCTTCTCAACTTTAGTTTCTGTACATGGTATGTACTATGTTTAAGTGCCCTCTGTTATTTTCATTTTATGTTAATAGTAGCAAAAGTTGAAAGTATCATTTTCTCAATCATGTCTGGCTCTGTAACCCTAGGAACTGTAGCCCCCCAGGCTACAGTTTGTCCATGGAATTCTCCAGGCGAGAACACCGGAGTGGATAGCCATTCCCTTCTCCAGGGGATCTTCTCAACCCAGGGATTGAACTAGGGTCTCCTGTATTAAAGGCAGATTCTTTACCATCTCAGCCACCAGTGAAGCCTTTTTAATATTAAATTATTATATTGTATGACTATTATATGAAGGTAATTCAAATTCAAATGAGCTGTTTCTCACCCTAGCCAAGAAAGTGCTCTTTAACAAAAGTCCCAAGTTAAAAACCTGTAATNATTGAACTAGGGTCTCCTGTATTAAAGGCAGATTCTTTACCATCTCAGCCACCAGTGAAGCCTTTTTAATATTAAATTATTATATTGTATGACTATTATATGAAGGTAATTCAAATTCAAATGAGCTGTTTCTCACCCTAGCCAAGAAAGTGCTCTTTAACAAAAGTCCCAAGTTAAAAACCTGTAATACAGTAAAATCGTAAATATGTGATAATCAAAAACATAACAATATATGAGCACATATATTTAATAGTCATCGACAAGTGCTCTCAATTGCCCACTTCTTATTCTCTGCTTTGTCTTAACCAAATTGTGTGTCTGTCTGTCTAACTATGAATTTCTAGGCCTAATCTGTTAAAAATCACTTAAAATTTTTCTAGGGGACATTATTTTCCTATCGAATTTTTTTGAGAATTCTGACTGACAAATTTATACTCTTACTATCTTAAATACATTTTGTTTGTGAATTGTAATTTATTACAGAATTAGTAATGGCCATTTAGCAAATAAATGTGGTGGTGAACATACAAATACTCTTGGGAGCCAGAATATTATCTACGGGAGTTAAGGACAATAGACACACTGAAATCAATTTCAAAGTTCTAACAGTTAATGTTATTTACCACAACTAGGGAATATGGGAAGCTCTAAATATATTGCTTGAATGAGAAGTTCAAGAACATGACATGTTAAAAAATAGACTTTTAAGAAAAAACACACCTAGGGTGGAAATGAACAAATAAACTGTCATAAGAATTATCTTTTCAGTACAGATTATTGCAGTGAAGACTTTGTTCAAATATAGAAAGTGTGTGGGAGGTTATAAGGAAACATATCTCACTAAATCTTAGGGCTGTGTAGAGTTTACGAAAATTACAGTAATTGCCTAATATAAAGGAGGAGAGGAAAGAAGAGGAGGGGGGAGGAGGAGAAAGAAGAGGAGACAGAAAAAGAATAAAAGGAGCAGAAGCAGCAACTTTTTCCTCCAAAGGACTGCTGGCAAATATCAATGCCAGCCTGAAGACATTACCCACTGCACATGGACACAAGCAAAATTTCACCATGAAACATATTTTAAATTAAAAATGTATTCCCAATTCTGGTGACTGACATAAAATAATTTACTGACTCTCAGGAAATAAGTGGGAATTTTTAAAATACAACTGGTTTCTAGTAAGCTTACAGTAGGACTGCCATCTGACTAGTTTCTTTAACATGTTTAGCATTAAATAAAATATATTCCTTACCCTAAATATACAAACCGAGAATAACAATGAAAAAGTAATGAACAAACAAAAATTCTAAAAAATACCTGGCCGGTATTCAACATTGTCACTGTCATGAGAAACAAGGGAAAGAGAGGAACTATCATAATTTGGAGGAGGCAAAGAGGTCAGGATTAAATGCAATAAACTGTCTTGGTTTGGATGTTGCAATAGAAACTGATTATTAGTGGAAAAACTGGAAAAATCCAAATAAATTCTGTATTTTAATTACTTGCATTGTACTTCTGTTAAATTCTTAGTTTTGATAAATGGTTATTTAATATATAATCATTTGGAAGAAGCTATGTGAAGGGTATACAGAAACTCTATGTACCATCCCTGTAATATTTCTATAGATATGAAGTTATTCTAAAGTAAGATTTTGTTAACTTATACAATAACAAATGTAGTGGTTTTCTTTGTAACGTATTTCTAGCTATCCTTTACCCTTCAAGAGTAGGTAATACCGTGAAGCTTTAGTGATTAAGACATTATATTCACTATTTTTTCACTATTAGCATTACTATGAGGGATACAAAGGTTCAGACAGAACATCCATATAAACCTGTACACATCTACTGGATGTCAAGAATAAATAATATTTGTGCACAGAAAGAGTTATCCAAGCTTATCTTTCATTTGGGCTTCCCTGATAGCTCAGTTGGTAAAGAATCTGCCTGTAATGCAGGTGACCCCGGTTCAATTCCTGGGTCAGGAAGATCCCCTGGAGAAGGAATAGGCTCCCTACTCCAGTATTTTGGGGCTCCCTTTGTGGCTCAGCTGGTAAGGAATCTGCTTGCAATGCTAAAATAAACCTGGTATGCCCATTGTAAAAATGTTATAAACAAAACAAACATTTCTTAAGCTTATAAATTTTAAAACTTGTATAATAATGTCTATTATTAGCCTTTATTAATAATAACACTGCATATCTGGCATTATTTTAAGTATTTTATCCACTGATTTATTTAACAAATATTTAATGAGTTTCTATCATGTGACTGACACTGGCTTAAGCGCTAAAGATCCACCAGTAAACAAAAAAGATAGCCTCCACTATGGAAATTACATTCCAGTAGATAAGGAGTAAATAGATAGGAACAAACTTATGTCAGGCAATGGTAAGTACAGTTAGGAAAAGTAAATGGGGGGGTTGGAGTACAGCTATTTTAGACACACCAACTTTTCAATGTAGGTTACATTTGAACAGAGATCTGAGTGAAGTGAGATGAAAATAGATATTTTAAGAAAAGATATGCCAAGCAGAGAAATGAACAAAAACAAATAAGTAAGCAGGATCTTGGAAAAATGATAAAAGCAATACTGACCATGATCTATCATAGATAAGCAAACATGTTTAAGCATAACAGAGATATATTGATCATTAGTAAAATAAGTAATTATTGAAAATGCTTGTAAGAACCTGAGGGACTAAGAATATGACTAAGAAAGGGAAGATAGAGAGGTTTCTTATTTCACAAACCCTTCTGAAATATTTGACCTTTATGCACATATATTACTTTGACAAAGATGAACAATTTTATCTAACTCTGACTTCAGTCAGTACACTATACTTCTCTACTGTGATTATCTTATCCAATTTACACCTAATGGATATGCGGCTATGTTTATATAAAATACCAAATTTTAAAATAAGAAGTGAAACTATCTGCTACTAATTTTACAAACTTGGATATACATATGCCTTATATATATTATATATATATGCTTTCCTATCTGTTCCCTCTTTTCCAGAAGCAACCTTTGAATCATAACTATGCCTGTGGTCATCTTCTGTTCTTCAGTCCCACATAGCTTGACCTCCTTCAAAAGTCTTAAATAGTTGGTAAATGTCAGAGTAAAATTCTCAATCCTTACATGACCTAATAAACACTGAAGGTAACTTTAATTCTCAAACCCACTGCCTGGCTAAGAGTTAAAGATAAGTTTCTGAACATATTGTGAACACATCAAAGTGCCTAGCTTCTTTCTTCTTTGTCAGTGTTTCACAGAAGTCTCTTAAAGAGTTCTGGATTAGAACAGCTTGTAATCACCCATGGAAAATAAGACCAGGAAATATGATAATAATTTCCAAATATATCTAGCATGATAAAATGTTTATGAGTTATATATACATGTACTATTTCCCACGCAATGTTTTTGAAAACAGTACTTTGGAGAAATTTGCTATATGCAATCAAAATTAATATTGTCATTATAAACATATTTGACCCTTGAACAATGTGAAAGTTAGGGGTATCCACCCACATACAGTAAAAGAGCTGCACATAACTTTACAGTCAGGCTCATATGGGAGTTCTATATCCATGGATTCAACCAGTCACACATAGTATAGTACCATAATATGTATTAATGGAAAAAAATCCAGATCCTCGCAGTTCAAATGCATCATACAAGGTTCAACTGTACTAAAATCTTTAGAATCTGCACCTATTGTTTTGATTCTGTGAGAAAAGCATTATCGAACACTAGTACAATATTTTAGTATAGTCTCTCTTTAAAACTGGGAATATATCTTTCTCAGGTGCTCTCAGATATCGACAGCAACGTACTTAAATGTTTGATTTTTTTCAATAAATAGTACATATGAATAAGCTGAATTATTTAAAAACAAGGATAAATTAACTGAGATAACTTCATCAAAACAAGGTTCAAAGGGTGGAAAAGAGTCTTCATTTTTTTAACATTCCATTACCCCTTAAAATATTTTTTATAATTATTTCCTTTTGTTATTTCTGGAAACACATAACTAACCCAGTATATTATACTTCCAGATGTTCATGATCACACTAAAGGTGTTTAATTTAGTTAAATTCACACTAGCTTTAGCTAATTGTTGTCAAAGTAAAACAACCCAATATCTGAAGGAGAAAGATAATAAGTCACAAGCTATCATCCTAGCAAATATAGTGCTTTTATTTAGTCATATTGAAAAGAAAAACTTTATTTGGATGCATAATAAAGAATTGCATTTTGTTTTTAACATTGCCATTTGTAAAAGTATAACTTATGTAAAAATAAGTAGAGATTAGTATTTATACTACATATTGTTCTTTAACAAAGTGAAATTTAACATAAATATAACACAATCAGTGTTGAAGCAGTGTTACTCCTAGGAAATTTACATACAAAGTAATATGAAATTCTTTAAACAGGGCCAAATATATGCCAATATTATTTAATAAAGATATTTATTTATTTAGAAAGAGGAGAGTGAAAAAGTTGGCTTAAAGCTCAACATTTGGAAAACAAAGATCATGGCATCCAGTCCCATCACTTCATGGGAAATAGATGGGGAAACAGTGGAAACAGTGTCAGACTTTATTTTTCTGGGCTCCAAAATCACTGCAGATGGTGACTGCAGCCATGAAATCAAAAGACACTTAGTCCTTGGAAGGAAAGTTATGACCAACCTAGATAGCATATTGAAAAGCAGAGATATTACTTCGCCAACAAAGGTCCGTCTAGTCAAGGCTATGGTTTTTCC
>SJYA01000902.1:182351-228794 GCA_006410615.1 Neotragus moschatus | reverse complement strand
GAAGGGGACGACGAGGATGAGATGGCTGGATGGCGTCACTGACTCGATGGACGTGAGTCTGAGTGAACTCCGGGAGTTGGCGATGGACAGGGAGGCCTGGTGTGCTGCAATTCATGGGGTCGCAAAGAGTTTGACATGACTGAGCAGCTGAACTGAAATGAACTGAAAATACATATAATATATGTCACCTATGTGCCAAGCACAATATAATGCACTGGTGATGCAAAGGAAATTAGCCAAGCTCAGTGCTCATAACAGAGAAAAGAACTAAAAGGAAGAATGACTTACCAGAGAAGAGGTTGTCTGAAATGAGCTTTTGAGAGGTGAGTGAGCGGGGAGCAGCTTCTAGACAAAGAGAGCAGCAAAACATGATTCCTGAAGCAGCATCTCACAGTTATTTCAGAGACACCATAGAAGGAGGATTTGAATGAGCTTTAGAAGAGGTTTGAAATCACAGGTGGAAAACTAATCAAGAGACTTACATGCCTCACTGAAAAGTTTGAACATTATCTTCTATATAAAAACCAGAATTGGCAAGAATTTATGATATTCTGGCATTTTCTAGAATTAAGAAAAGAATAAACACTTATCTATATGGATAAATATCACTTTCAGTTCAGTTCAGTTGCTCAGAGTTGTGTCCAACTCTTTGAAACCCCAGGGACTGCAGCACACCAGGCCTCCCGATCCATCACCAACTCGTGGAGCTTAAGCAAATTCATGTCCATTGAGTCGGTGATGCCATCCAACCATCTCATCCTCCATCGTCCTCTTCTCCTCCTGCCTTCAATCTTTCCCTGCATTGGGGTCTTTTCCAATGAGTCAGTTCTTCACATCAGGTGGCCAAAGTATTGAAGTTTCAGCTTCAGTCCTTCCAACGAATATTCAGGACTGATCTCCTTCAGAATGGACTGGTTGGATCTCCTTGCAGTCCAAGGGACTCTCAAGAGTCTTCTCCAACACCTCAGTTCAAAAGCATCAATTCTTCAGCACTCAGCTTTATAGTCCAACTCTCATATCCATACACGACTACTGGAAAAACCATAGCTTTGACTAGGCAGACCTTTACTGGGCAATGTCTCCGCTTTTAACATGCTATCTAGGTAGATCATAGCTGTCTTCCAAGGAGCAAATGTCTTTTAATTCATGGCTGCAGTCACCATCTGCAGTGATTTTGNTTTATAGTCCAACTCTCATATCCATACACGACTACTGGAAAAACCATAGCTTTGACTAGGCAGACCTTTACTGGGCAATGTCTCCGCTTTTAACATGCTATCTAGGTAGATCATAGCTGTCTTCCAAGGAGCAAATGTCTTTTAATTCATGGCTGCAGTCACCATCTGCAGTGATTTTGGAGTCCAAAAATTAAAGTCTCTCACCATTTCCATTGTTTCCCCATCTATTTGCCATGAAATTATGGGACAGGATGCCATGATCTTCATTTTCTGAAAGTTGAGTTTTAAGCCAGCTTTTTCACTCTCTTCTTTCACTGTCACTGAGAGGCTGTTAAGTTCTTCTTTGCTTTCTGCCATAAGGGTGGTCACACCAAAAATACATGGCTAATTATTAGAGAAACACAAATCAAAACCACAATGTGTTCTCACCTTACACCTGTTAAATGACATCAAAAAATCTACAAATAACAAGGTAGAGGAGAAGAAGAGGGTATACAGAATATGGAATCCCCATGCACTATTGGTGGGAGTGTAACTTGTTGCAGTCACTATGGAAAACATCATGGAGGTTCCTCAAAAATCTAAAAATAAAACTACCATATTACCAGCAATTTTACTCCTGGGCATATATTCAGAAAAAACAGTAACACTAATGCACCAAAAACATGTTGACTCAGGTTCATAGCTATACTATTCAATGGCCAAGAAAGGAAGAAACCCAAGGGCCCATCAACAGATAACTGAATGAAGAACATAAATTGTGTGTGTGTGTGTGTGTGTGTGTGTGTGTGTGTCTAAGTAAATGGACTGTTCAGTTCAGTTCAGTTCAGTCGCTCAGTCATGTCTGACTCTTTGCAACCCCATGAATCACAGCATGCCAGGCTTCCCGTCCATCACCAACTCCTGGAGTTCACTCAGACTCATGCCCATCGAGTCAGTGATGCCATCCAGCCATCTCATCCTCTGTCGTCCCCTTCTCCTCCTGCCCCGAATCCCTCCCAGCATCAGAGTCTTTTCCAATGAGTCAACTCTTTGCATGAGGTGGCCAAAGTACTGGAGTTTCAGCTTCAGCATCATTCCTTCCAAAGAAACCCCAGGGCGGATCTCCTTCAGAATGGACTGGTTGGATCTCCTTGCAGTCCAAGGGGCTCTCAAGAGTCTTCTCCAACACCACAGTTCGAAAGCATTGATTCTTCAGCACTCAGCCTTCTTCACAGTCCAACTCTCACATCCATATATGACCAACGGAAAAACCATAGCCTTGACTAGACGGACCTTAGTCAGCAAAGTAATGTCTCTGCTTTTGAATATGCTATCTAGGTTGTTCATAACTTTTCTTCCAAGGAGTATTATTTAGCCATAAAAAGAATGAAATACTGCCCCTTACAGCAATGTGTATGGACCTAGAGAACAAAAAGACCAACACTACATGATATCACTTATATGTGCAATCTAAAATCCAACACAAATGAATGTACATGCAAAATAAAAACAGACTCAGAGATATAGGAAACAAATTTGTGGTTACCAAAGTGGAGCAGGGAGATGTGGGGGACAAATTAGCAGCCTGGAATTAAGATTTAATTTTGCTCACTGGATTTTTAAAATATTAGATCTATATATCCACTTTGGAAAACTTTCTTAGCAATGCCGACCAAATCTGAGCATATGCCTGCTCTAAAGCCTAGCAATTCCATTCCTAGGTATATGCCTAGCAGAAATGTGCACCAAAAAATATGCAGTCCTCTGTGTATAGCAATACTACTTGCTACATCTCCAAAGTTGAAACTATTCAAAATGCTTCCAAGAGCAGAACAGATAAATTATCACTTTTCACAAGGAATACACAGAAATGAGAATCGATAATCTAAAATGCCACATAGCCCAGAGATGAATCTTACAATCCTAGTATTAAATTGTCATTTAAATGTACACCCAGTATAACTTACATAAATACAAAAAACAAGCAAAAATAATCTATACCAATAGAATAAAGGGTAAGGTTTCCACTGGGGAGAGGAAATAATCTGAAGAGGACACAATAGTGCTGTTGGGTATTGATAATATTCCATTTCTGGATCTGTTGCTAGTGACATGGCTTATTCAGTTTGGGGAAATTCTTTGAATTACATTTATAGTAAGTGTACTTTTCCATATGTATATTACAGCTTAACAAAGATTTTTTTAATTACAGAGAAATATAAAGGATCTATAATCGTTTCATAGATTATTTTCCTATTATATTTAGACATTATCACTGAAAATATCCCTGCTTTTTATGGAGATGGATAAACAATCTTATGGACACTTCCAATTCTAAAAATATGGACTTTTATTCCCCATCAATTCTAAATTTCTACACTAAAAGTATAACTGCATTTGAAGTGATTTTAAAATATCTCTAGAAACTGTAAGACTTTATATGTTAATTGAATAGTATTTTTTGGTGTTTATTTTTAAAAAGAAAATATTGTGTGCTCGTTAGTGATGGTCCCTCAGTTGTGTCCAACTGTTTGCAACTCCATGGACTGCAGCCCACCAGGCTCCTCTGTCTACGCATTCCTCCAGGCCAGGATACTGGAGTGGGCAGCCATTTCCTTCCCCAGGGAATCCTCCCACTATATGGGTTGAAGCTGGGTCTTCTGCATGGGCAGGTAGATTCTTTAACCAGCTTAGTTCAATGATAAATAATTTTACAAAATGTATTTAATAAGTTTTAAAAGTGTATTTTAAGAACTCTGCTTTATGCCTATTTGTTTATATGCTATCTTTCCTTTCGCAGAGGGGCTTCTCTGTGGCTCAGATGGTAAAGCATCTGCCTGCAATTCAGGAGCCTGGGGTTCGATTCCTGGGTTGGGAAGATCCCCTGGAGAAGGAAATGGCAATCCACTCCAGCACTCTTGCCTGGAAAATCCCATGGACGGAGGAGCCTGATAGGCTACAGTCCATGGGGTTGCAAAGAGTCGGACATGACTGAGCGACTTCACTTTCACCTTCCCTACCTTTTCCTACACACTAGAAATTACTTAAAGGCAGGAGCTGTGTTTCATTTATTTTGCTATTTCCACCATCTAGCATAGTTTGTAGTATACAGTATGTTCCTGATGCATGTTTCTAAATCAAAGAATAACATGGAAATAAATTAGTTAAGATGCAGAAAAGATAATTTGTTGTCCAAATTCCTTGTTTAAAAAAATCATATTCAGTCCATCTTCCCCTACTTACATGCCCTGAGGATACTTAAACATGTCTGTAGGAAAGGTCCCAGAACAATTAACTGAGGCCTTTTGCCAACATCCAGCACCAGCTGGACCGCTGAGTGAGGGAGCCATAATGGAGGGGTATCCACTATCCCCAGTTAGCATATCAGGTCACCGCATCCCAGCCACTACCCTGACTGAACCACAACAGATCCAAGCTAGAACCTCTTAGGTAAGCCACTCTAAACTCCTGACCTAGAAAAAAGAAATGAGATAGCAACCATTCTTGCTCTAAAACACTGTTTAAGGTCATTTGTTACACATCAATAGGTAAGGAGTGTACCAAATTTTGTTTACTATGAGTAAAGCTTCTATAAAACTTAGTCTTCGTGTGGACACATGTGTTCATTTCCCTCAGTGTATATCTAGGGGTGGGATCTCTGGGCTGTATGGTTTATGTACACGGCTGTACAATATTGTGTTTCCACCAGCAGCTTGAAAGTTCCAATGAGCTTGCAACTTTTCAGCTCTTGATATTCTCAGTTGTTATTTGGTTTTCTGTCTATTTGCTTGAGCTATTTTAATGGGTAATTAATGGCATCTCATTGTGGTTTAATGTGTACTATACACCCTAATGATTAATAATGGTGAGCATCATTTTTATGTGCTTATTTGCCTGCCATTTTTCTTCTCTGGTTCTGTGTCTGTAACAGGTCTTTCTGTGATTTCTTAATGATTGCTTTCTAATTATTGAGTTTTGAGAATTATATGCCAATTATGTCTTATTGGAGACATGTTTAGAAATACTCTCTCCTAGCCTTTAGGTGATCTTTTCAATTTGTTAAAATGCTTTTGAAAAGAAGTTTTTAATTTTGATACAGAAAAAAAATGTATTTTTTTCTACAATGATTACTTTTGGATCCTAAGAAAACTTCATCTAAGCCAAAGAATTTCTTCTATATTTTCTTCTAGAAATTTAAGAGCTATAAGTTTTACTTTTAGCTTAATAATCATTTCCATATAAATTCTAAAATCAGATTGTTAATGACAAGGAAAAAGTCTGCTCTAATTTGGATTGGAATTTCTGTAACTCAACAGATAAATTTGTGACAAAAAATCTTAATAATGTTGTTTCTTTTGATCTACAAATATGGCATATCTCTTCATGTATTTAGTTTTTCTTAAGCTTTTCTTTGAAATGTTTTATGGTTTTGAATATACAAATCTGGTATATCTGCTGCTAAAGTATTTCATGTTTTTTATGTAATTGAAATTTTTTCCGTTCAATTTCCACTCATTTTAGTAAGTAAGAATATATTGTTTTGTTTATTAATGTTATACCCTGAGATGTGTTAAATTCCCTTATCAAGTATATTTTTTTTCTTGCCTCATTACAACACCTTAAATTCATTAGTGCAGCTGAAGTTGTAAGGGTAGTTATCATTGACTAGTTAACAAAGATAGGAAACTACTAAATATAATGTTGTCTGTGGATTTTTAAACAATGTCCATTATCAGGCTGAAGGAGTTCTACAATGTAAATCTGACAGTTTAAACGGGTTGGAACAATTTCTTGAAGATCGAAACCTGCCAAATCTCACCAAGATGAAATACGTAACCTGAACAGAATAAAAACTATCAAGGAAATCAAACTTATAATTAAAGACCTTTCGAAATAATAACTCTCCAGGCTATGAGAGCTAAAATGGAGAGTTTCATCAAATAATAAAGAGTAACTCTGACCGATTCTAAGACATCTCTTCCCAAAAATAAAAGACAAAGGGAACAATTTTCAACTCATTTTATGGGATGAGTATTTCCTTGGTACCATAAAAAGACAAAAGACAGTAGGAAAAAGGGTGGAAAAAACTGTAGAATTAGACATAAAGCATAGACTCAAAAATCCTCGAAAAAATAGTCAGATCAAATACATTTTAGCAACAAAGTAGGTTTTCTCCTGGGAATGAAAGAAATAAATCCTAAAATTAAGTTATATAATCCATTATATTAACAACATATAAAGTACAAGATCATGTCAAATGATGCAGAAAAAGTAGTTTATAAAGTTCACACCCATTCACAATAACTCTGAGAGAACTATAAATAAAATGGAAATTTCTAAACCTAATACAAGGTATCTTTCAGAAACTACACATAACATTTGCAAAAAAATATATTCATAACTCATATCACAAGCAAAATAAATTCCAAATGAATAAATGTAAAATAACAGACTGGTTCCAAATAGGAAAAGGAGTCCGTCGAGGCTGTATATTGTCACCCTGCTTATTTAACTTATATGCAGAGTACATCATGAGATATGCTGGGCTGGAAGAAGCACAAGCTGGAATCAAGATTGCTGGCAGAAATATCAATAACCTCAGACATGCAGATGACACCACCCTTATGGCAGAAAGTGAAGAAGAACTAAAGAGCCTCTTGATGAAAGCGAAAGAGGAGAGTGAAAAAGTTGGCTTAAAGCTCAACATTCAGAAAATGAAGATCATGGCATCTGGTCCCATCACTTCATGGAAAATAGATGGGGAAACAGTGGAAACAGTGTCAGGTTTTATTTTGGGGGGCTCCAAAATCACTGTAGATGGTGATTCAGCCATGAAACTAAAAAACACTTACTCCTTGGAAGAAAAGTTATGACCAACCTAGATAGCATATTGAAAAGCAGAGACATTACTTTGCCAACAGGGCTATGGTTTTTCCTGTGATCATGTATGGATGTGAGAGTTGGACTGGGAAGAAAGCTGAGTGCTGAAGAATTGATGCTTTTAAACTGTGATGTTGGAGAAGACTCTTGAGAGTCCCTTGGACTGCAAGGAAATTCAACCAGTCCATTCTGAAGGAGACCAGCCCTGGGATTTCTTTGGAGGGAATGATGCTGAAGCTGAAACTCCGGTACTTTGGCCACCTCATGCGAAGAGTTGACTCATTGGAAAAGACTCTGATGCTGGGAGGGATTGGAGGCAGGAGGAGAAGAGGACAACAGAGGATGAGATGGCTGGATGGCATCCCTGACTGGATGGACATGAGTCTGAGCAAACTCCAGGAGCTGGTGATGGACAGGGAGGCCTGGCGTGCTGCAATTCATGGGGTCTCAAAGAGTCAGACATGACTGAGCAACTGAACTGAACTGAATGAATATTAGAACAAAGATTAATATATTATGATGCCAAATCCAGAAACATGATGAGATTAATAAATATTATTACTTTTTAAAGTTATCACAAGAAATAGCCTAAGTAATTTAAAATAAAAATGACAGTTTAGGAGACAATCTCTTCATAAACATATGGAATAATCAATGCTGTATTCATAAGAGAAATGAAAATGAAAATGATGATGTCATTCCTTGCCTGAGATTGTAGAAATTTACATAACTGACAACTCACTATGTTGACAAGGCAAACAGAAAGTATATTGCAGGTGAATTTGGCAATACCCAAAATGATATTTGCATTTAAACAAGCTGCATAACTTACAGAATCCTAGGAATCTTTCTAGGAATTTATCTAGAAGAAATATGCATCTCTTAAAATGCAATATTTCAAATCTATGAATTTCACCACTGATTTACCAAAATATTAGAAATAAACAAAATGTCCAACCATAGAAGACAATAAATTATGGTATATTCTATGAAAGAGTACTATGCAGCCAGAAAAAAAGATGAATGGCATCTATATAAACTGATAGGTAGTGATTACCCAGATAGATTATTAAGTGAACAAACACAATGATCTTTAAAATACTTTAACAAAGAAATAAATAATGACTGAATAAAGCAAAAGTAAGCTTGGCTTTTCTATTTTAGCACTTCTATTCCCATCATATTCTTGCTTCATTAAGTAATTTTTATATTTCTCATGCTAAAAAATTAAAAGCTAGGAATTTAAAAATCATATATAGTAATTTTATTCACTCCGAAAATTTTATTCTATTCACAAAAGTTTAGATCCACAGTTTTAGCCAAAGGAATCACGACTGTTTAGCTACCCACTTTTCCTTCCCTAAGGTTTCAAGTGGAAAAGAAACACTTGAAGGATGCATATATTGATACCTAAGAAGCTGGACATGACTGAAGTGACTTAGCAGCAGGATCAGCAAGCAGGGTTTAAATGTTCTCAGTCGAAGTTCAACAGGGAAACCTGGCATGCAGAAGTCCATGGGGTCGCAAAGAGTTGGACACGACCTGAGCAACTGAATGACAAATCTAAGTTGGCAGAGCATTATTCAATTGAAAAAGCAAGTTTTATTATCCTTTGCACTTAGGATAATCTCTAGAGACCACTATGTATTACTTCAGCCAAAGAAAAGGACTGAGAGTAGCCACCCTAAGAAATGGCAACCTTTGCTAACCCTGAAAATATATTTTCTATTTGGTCACTGTTGCCCAGGCACCCAAGACATTCTGCTCTGCAGTTCTCTTTAGAAAGCAAATTAAATAACTTCACTTCTTTGGTGAAAGACATCTGATTTAAAACACATGGTTAGATCATGGGATTCACCAAATTTTATTCTCTTCATCGAAAAGAAAAGTAAATGATAATATAAAACATTGGGGGAAATATCAGTCAAGGGGAAAAAAAAAAAAACAGCTGACTTCCACTTCCAAGTTAAGTAAAATCTATGACTTTGGTGCATTTTTATATACATAAATTGTCCTACTACTAGAACTTAGGCATTGACAAAAATGGAAAAAATCTTGAAATTCACTATTTAAAAAGAAAACATTCCTTGAATTTTTGAAAATTAGAGTTTAATTTTCTTTTAGCTCCACACCCCAAAAGGAGGATATTAAAATGTTTCGTTTGCACTAAAAACGTGCTGCATGACTGCTCTCAACCAGTTCCAGACAGATTTCTACATTTTCCCTCATTTGTTAAAAATTTTCTTTAATATTTAAACTTTGACTTGTCTTACCTCATTCTACAAAAGTTGTGATTCTACTGGATTGCAGGGAATGTAGAGGGAAGTATTCCACAAGGCCTTTCTAGAAACAACCAGCATCATAGATCTTATGGCCTTCCCTGGTGGCTTAGTGGTAAAGAACGCTCCTGCCAATGCAGGGGACATGGGTTCGCATGCACTGAACTGCACTGCACAGCGACCTGAGATTGCCCTCCATCCCACCCCCTCCTCATGGTCTCACTGTATACTCTTATCACACCCTCGATGTCTGTCTAGTTGGTTGTCTGTAGCATCCGACTAGGAACCTCTTAAGGATGGTAATCTGTCTTATTTTTTTCATTATCTATACCATCCACAAAATATTTAGCAACTATCTTAAATATATAAATAAATGGATGTTGTTCTTTAGTCACAAAGTCGTGTCTGACTCTTTTGTGACCCCACGGACTATAGCTCACCAGGCTCCTCTGTCCATGGGATTTCCCAGGCAAGAATCCTAGAGTGAGTAGCCATTCCCTTCTCCAGGGGATCTTCCTGACCCAGGGCCTGAATCCAGGTCTTCTCCATGGCAGGCAGTTTCCTGCCCTGCAGGTGGATTCTTTACCAGCTGAGCCACCAGACTGGAACCTTAAGAAGGGTGACTGAGACGGACATGCCTCCTATTCTACAGGGCTTGGTGTGTCTCGTGTACCTGCCCCTGCCCTCAGGTAGCTGCAGAGCACGCCACTGCTAGGAGCCACCCCTGACCCCTGCCCTCCTCCCTTCTGCCATCAGGGCCAGGCTCTGTTGGCAGGACTCAGGGAAAAGGTAGGAACGAAAGAGGGGCACTGCTGTCTTCAAACCTCCCCTCAGCTCAGCTCCCAGTGCAGCCAGTGGTTGTGTCGCCGGCGAGTCCCTTTTGTTTGATTCTTTACCTCTGTTCTTCTCCACTTAACTCAAAACCAATTTTTTTTTCACTGTGAAATGGAGTTGAATATTACTGCCTGTCAGTAAAACTGTGAAGCAAACAAAACTTGAAGCAGCATTCACATAGTAATAAGCAGCCCTAAGTGCTACAAACTCCATAAAAAAGCAATTCAGGAGCTAACTATAATAGTAATAATTAACATTTATTGAGCACTTAATATGTACTAGATATTTTGCTAGGCAGTTTACACTTACTTCTCTAAGCAATTTTTTGAGATAAGTATTATTACCTTTTACAGATGAGGAAGCAATCGCATAGCTAGCACTCGAAATAGGTTATCTGACATCAAAATACACTCACTTAAACTGAGACAGCTGGAAGCCTAAAAAGTAACCACGGAGAAGACACTGATTTGCCCAAATACGGTATAGCGAAGGCATCATTTTGATCCTAAGATGCTCATGGGAAAAAACAAAAAGAGTTAAGGAGATGGAGCTGGGGTTAAATATTTCTAAACCACTGGAGTTGTTCTAAGGAGTGTGGGGTGTGGACTATAGCCTTAGAATCCAATATAGAACCTAAAGCAACTGGAGAAAGAACAACTAATAAACCCAAGATTAGTAGAAGGAAAGAAATCATAAAGACCATGTCCTATAAAAAGCACAGCCATGTACGCAGCTGAAAGAAGCCCATTTTTGTTCTTTGTGATATGCAGTTACTGTCTACCTTTATTATCAATAATTTTAGCCCTTTATTTCTATAGAATACTCCTCTTTATTGCCAGTCACAGTTAGTGTGGAGTTGCTGATGGACAGGGAGGCCTGGCGTGCTGCGATTCATGGGTTCGCAAAGAGTTGGACACGACTGAGCGACTGAACTGAACTGAACTGAACTGAAAGCTAACATTGAGTCCAGAAACTCTTTCACTTCTTAGATTTTATACACTTGAACACCTGAGGTAGTTACTTAGAAATGTTCCAGAGTCTTCCAGTGATTTGATTTCTGACACCTAGTGCCACAATATTATAATCTGAACACATAATTGTCTGTTCTTTAAAGTAAGTCTTAAGTTCTAAGAAGAAAAAACAACAAAAACTGAAAGACCTATGTCACCTTTTTTATATTTTTCAACTGATTTTGATTAGTATGAATATCAGGCTTCTTGATGTTATCATCCTTCCTCTGCTATGATTCTCCAAAATGTTCTAAATCGGTTTTAAGAAAGCTAAGCCTTTCATCCTATTCCTAAGCTCTTCATTACTTTCTGAGTCAATATCTTTTCTTTAAATTTCTATTTCCTCTCTCCCCTTTGTCATCTTTCCTGATCATTCTTTGAGTTCTTTTATTTATTTATTTATTTTTGACGATTGCCTGGTTTTATTTTATTTATTTAAATATTTTTACAATATTGTATTCGTTTTGCTATCCATTGACCTGAATAAGCCACGAGTGTATATGAGCTCCCAATCCCAACCCCTCCTCCCCACTCCCGCCCCACACCATCTCTCTGGATCATCCCCATGCATCAGTCCCAAGCATCCTGCATCCAACCTAGACCGGCGATTCGTTTCACTTATGATATCATACATGTTACAATGCCACTCTCCCAAATCATCCCACCCTCTCCCTCTTACACAGNGAGTGTATATGAGCTCCCAATCCCAACCCCTCCTCCCCACTCCCGCCCCACACCATCTCTCTGGATCATCCCCATGCATCAGTCCCAAGCATCCTGCATCCAACCTAGACCGGCGATTCGTTTCACTTATGATATCATACATGTTACAGTGCCACTCTCCCAAATCATCACACCCTCTCCCTCCCCCACAGAGTCCAAAAGACTGTTCTAAAAATCTCCTTTAAAACAGCATACCAGGGGATGGAATAAATGTTTGCTGAATGGAAACAGCATACCAAGTCACATTTCTCTTTCCCTATCTTCCAATATGTTGCCCTAAGTGTAAATGGAAAACAAATCCTTTTTAATATTATCACGATTTACATTTCTTAATTAAGTGATATATCCCAGTGACAGTAGGAATGGGGCATTTGAGATGTGCAGGAGGAAACATTTTGATCCAAAAGTACCAAGTGTAAATAAGTATAATGATAGCAGTAAAACTGCATTGCTGACTTGGGAGGGATTAGAAGGGCCATAAAGTTCACAAACAGTGTCTGGCATATAATGTCACCACCAATAAATATTTCATATTCATCATGTACATAGCTAAGACAAAACATTCTGAGGAATTATTAAAATACAAATATTCAAAAAGAGATTTATGTATTCTAATAATCATCAGAATACTTTATTATAGACCCGAAACTGATCCAATAGAAATAAAAATAAGTATTCATTAATTTGTTTTGCAATCAGAAAAGAGAATCAAAAGATATCAGGTTGAGGTAAGCATGTAACATACTCAAATATATTCTAATTATGGGTTTAGGAATTAATTGCTATTGACCACTAAGTTTATGTGAGTACGTAAAATTAGAGTAAAATAAAAGAGTTGAGTAAATTATAAATAATGACCATATGCAGAGTTATTGAGTTAACTTATAGTTTTATTCATGTAATAAGCTGAGTGATAAGATTAGCACATTTTTGAGCTTCTATTACTTTCACTTCAAAGAAGAAAATTCATTACCAGTTAAATAGAACTTTTATGTACATTAAAGTTAAACTTCACATTTTCTTGCTATTAGAAACCATAGCTAAAGCCTTTGATTGCACTAACTCCTTTAAAATAAAGAACTCTCTCATAAAATGCTAGTGACAAAAATGTGATTTTTTCTTAAAAGTTCAGAAAGCATGTGCTTCTGTGAGACTCATAATCTTAAGAAGAATTTGAAATAACTCCAGTTATTGATCTTGTCCATCATTTCATAAAAACTAAAACTTCAATTTAATAACATACAAAGGAGTATTGCTTTTAAATAATATAACTAACAAGGACTTTTTGTGTCCACCAAACTGAACAATAGAACAAATCCATCTCTTTAAAATGTTATCTAAAATTTTTCCTTAAATTTATAAATGTAGACATTTTTATTTTTTAATGATAACCCTCCATTGGCCTTCCAGACAGTCTTATCTCTGCATTTTGGTATATTGCATTAAGAACATCTTGATGCACCTTTTGTTAAAGGTGACCCTTTGGTTTGATTGTTTAGCTGAATTTGGTGCTAATAAGATAAAGAATGAGGTGTCTAATGAACCTTGTGTATGGAAATAATGATAGATGGCTTATTTGGAATTCTACAGACCTGGCTCTGGCAGGCCTGCTGAGGAGTCTTTGGAACCTAACTAATTTTAGAGAGAGGGTTTATAGATTACCCAGAGACAGGGCACATTTTAATCATTTTTACAGCACTGCATGGCCTGGGGTACCAAAATCTATTAAACAAGGATTATAAACTTTGTTTTAAACTGAATCCTAAATTGTTTCTTGATGTATAGTCAACAACAGCACTGTGAGATCAATCACAGTTACTGAGGCATATTAAAATCAACTTGTTTAATTTTAATTGCTCATATGCCTGACCCTCTGAGGTACAGCTGTTCAGGAAGCTAAATTACTTTTCTCCCAGATAGGGGTTTCATTTTTGTTTACAACTGCAATCACTTCTTTACTAAAACCAGCCACATACTCTACTTTTTACACTTCTACTTTTAATTTACTCTTTCTATCCTTAAAAATGTACTGAAAATGATGCCATTCATGTCATTCTCTACACCTTACAATCTTTCTAGGGAATTTCTATTCCCTAGGAAATAATGAGTTGAGTGTTAAAATATACTATGCTACTGATACTAGAGTAATATGCTATTCTGATACTATACACGGGCAGATATGCAAATATTTCATGTGGCTGTATTCTTATAGAATCTTAATAGTTTAACTAGAGTACCTTACATCTGGAAGCAAACATATTTTTTCATGAGAAGTGAAGTTGCTTAGCAATGTGTGACTGTTTGAGACTCCAAGGACTGAGCCTACCAGGCTCCTCCATCCATGGACTTTTCCAGGCAAGAGTACTGGAGTGAGTTGCCATTTCCTTCTCCAGGAGATCTTCCCAACCCAGGGACTGAACCTAGGTCTCCCGCATTACAGGCAAATGCTTTACCGTCTGAGCCAAAATATAGGGAAGCCCAAAGTATTTTTTAATGGCATGTAAGTTGTCCAGTTTTAAATGGTTACTTTTATGTGTTTGATATATTACATAATTATAAATATACATCTTAATATTTATAANCTCAACCCAGGGATTGAACCTAGGTCTCCCGTATTACAGGCAAATGCTTTACCGTCTGAGCCAAAATATAGGGAAGCCCAAAATATTTTTTAATGGCATGTAAGTTGTCCAGTTTTAAATGGTTACTTTTATGTGTTTGTTATATTACATAATTATAAATATACATCTTAATATTTATAAAAATGTCAGATTATAAACCAATATCCATATTTTATGACATATGAGAGAAAGAGGGAGAGAAAATAAAGATGTGAGCATAACTTNTAGGTCTCCCGCATTACAGGCAAATGCTTTACCGTCTGAGCCAAAATATAGGGAAGCCCAAAGTATTTTTTAATGGCATGTAAGTTGTCCAGTTTTAAATGGTTACTTTTATGTGTTTGATATATTACATAATTATAAATATACATCTTAATATTTATAAAAATGTCAAAGATTATAAACCAATATCCATATTTTATGACCTATGAGAGAAAGAGGGAGAGAAAATAAAGATGTGAGCATAACTTACCTGGGATAGAGTACTTTAACAGTCAGAAGATCTGAATTCAAGATCTGGGTTCCCATTAAATAATTATGCAACCAGCAAGCTAGCTGATATCTTTGGGCCTCCATTTTTACATCTGTAAAAGAAAAATAAAACAGAAATAAACAGGGAATTTTGAGTATTGTTATGGCAATATAGACAGGGAGGACTGGCGTGCTGCGATTCATGGGGTCACAAAGAGTCGGACATGACTGAGCAACTGAACTGAACTGAACTGATGGCAATATATATACCTTGACACTGTTTTAGAAGATTAAATGTCCGTTATTACTGTCCATGTATAAACACACACATACACTGACTCACATGTATAATCTACTCAGTTCATCAAAGATTTGATAAATGCACAAATAACCATAATAAGGAAACAGGTGATAGAAAAGAGTACATTATGGGGGGGGGGCGGGAATTCATCTAATTTTTAAATTATCCACTTTATGTTAAAATTAGCTACATGTGTTTTCAAGGTGTAGGTTTGAAATAACTAAACCAACACTTAAAATTTCAGTCTTGCTAGGTAATAGCGAGCTAAACACTAAGGTTGCATTATTATAAAATATATTCATTACATGTGTATATAATCAAACTTCAATTAATTATTCTTTGTTTCTCTATCTTGAACACAATAAAGATGTTTAAAAACTGACTTCAATGTTTTGAATTTCAAATGAAGTTGACTACCACTGCTGGTGACATTTCCTTAAACATATATNTCAAGTTGTAGGTCTGAAATAACTAAACCAACACTTAAAATTTCAGTCTTGCTAGATAATAGCGAGCTAAACACTAAGGTTGCATTATTATAAAATATATTCATTACATGTGATTATAATCAAACTTCAATTAATTATTCTTTGTTTCTCTATCTTGAACACAATAAAGATGTTTAAAAGCTGACTTCAATGTTTTGAATTTCAAATGAAGTTGACTACCACTGCTGGTGACATTTCCTTAAACATATATTAAGTGAGAAAATTACTGGCATTATCACATTGAGTAATATGCATATTACCTCATTTTTTGAATATCGAAGTGTTCTCACTTGTGTTTCAGTCGTATTGTGAGTCATTGATTCTTCTGATCAAACAGACTGCAAGGATGAAATGTCAATGTTAGATCCAAGTTTTCCCATTTTTCAGTCTTTAAATGCTTTGTAAGGCATCATCAGTAAAGCACTTTTTCAGTTTCCTCAAGGAAAGAAAAAAGTATATCATGACACGCTGTGTCAGTTAGTGTTTGCTAATTGATAACAATCTGCACCAAAACGTATCACGTTGTCACACAAATACAACTTATAATTTCTCATAGTGTTTACGGTTGATTAACTCTCCTGATCAGAAGCAGCCAAGCTGAGCCTGGACATCTTGATCCCTTCACTCACATGTCTGGGGCCTCAGCTGAAATGGCTGGTGACTCTCTCCACCCAGTCTGTCATCCTCCAGCAGGTCAGCTGAGGCCACTTTCCATGATGGCAGTATTTCCAGGAACAAGAGTGGACAATTTTCAAAGTGTAAGAACTTTTCAAACTTCTATGTATGCCATCTTTGCTACTGTCCCATTTAGCAAGTCACTTGGCCATGAGTGTGGGAGGGGCCTACCAAGGGATATGGGAACAGGGAGGAGGCAGAAATGGAGGTCCAGTATGACACAGTCTATCACACAAAGCAGAATGTGGTATTCCTACAATGTTTTATAGACTCACGTGCAATAAATACTGCTGGTGTTCACTCACATCCCTTTCAACAGATTAGCATCCTTATTCCTCAGCTGCTGTGAATAATGCCTGCTAAAAGCTTGGGCTTTTGACTAGTTGGTTTGATTCATTGATTTTTTAATTATCTATAACCAAACTTCTCTGTTATATTATTATCTGTTTAATTATCTGCTACGCTACTATTCTACAATTCTTTCTTTATAAAATAATATACAATCAAAAGAATTCTAACTAAATATTCTATTATTTCTGCTATTCTTCCTATATATATGTAGATACATGATCAAAAAGATTCTGACTAGTACTCTATTATTTCTTCTTCCTTTATATAAAAATGGATACATAATTGCCACAGAGTCTATCTTAAATATTTAGTATACTATCAGTTATTTTAAATGCATATAAATATTTACTATCTCATTGTATTTCTCTTATTCTATTTTTGTATATATTGTCCATTCTTAAGCAGTACAGTGGGTCATATTTAGCTGTATTGTGACAAATCAGGAAAGTGAAAACAAAATTCTTGCCAAGACCAAATGATGAAGAAAATTGGTACCAAGGAACTAAGAATATATTTTAAATACAATGATTAAGAAAAAAATACATATTTAAAAACAGAAATATGATAGCACTGTCAAAGAACTCAAGATTAAAAATAAAACAGAAATTTTAAGCATTAAAAAAAAATTTAATATGATTTTCCAAAGTAACATGTGATAATAAACATCTGTGAAACTTAAAGAAAATACTGCAGTACATGCAGCATTTTAGTTTCTCAGGTATAACTGCAAATGGATATAGTGATAATGCAGTAGTCTAGTTACTTATATTTTGCTGTAAAAATCTCTTTCCCTTTGAGACTCTTCCATTCCAGTATCAACTTCATAATATATACAGCTCACATAAGATCTCACTCTTCTGCATTTATTTACTCAATTTTTGATCTTCATAGATCTATCTATTTATATATCTCTATGTTTTAATCAAATTTGTCCAACATTGTCTTGAAAACTTGTCACTTGAGATAATTTTCTTATTTTATTTTAAATAAACCAAGAATAACATGTTATAAAAAGACCTACAACAAAGTGTGAGCTATCCTAGGTATGCAAGACTGATTTAACACTGAAAAATCAATTAATATAATCTATCACAGAAATATGCTAACACAGAAAAAATCATATCAGTAGATGCAGAAAAAAAGCATTTGACAAAATATAATGCATATTCATGATAAAAACTCTATAAACTGGGGACAGAAGGAAATTTTCTCAATGTGATTTAAAAAAAAAGAAAATCTACAAAAATCTTACAACTATCATCATATTCATCAGTGAGAAACTAGAAGATTTCCTACTAAGATTAGGATCAAGGCAAGAATATACCCTCTGGACATTTCTTTTCAACACTGTACTTGAAGTCCTAGCTAATACAATAAGTCAAGGAAAGGAAACAAGAGACATACAGAAATATAAAATTGTCTTTCCCCAGAGGTAACAAAATTTTATATTTAGAGAATCCTAAATAATCAATAAAATATCCTGGAACTAAAAAGCAATTATATAGCAAGTTTTCAAGATCAAAGGTCAAATATACAAAGGTCAAATATACAATCACTTTCCCATATACTAGTAACAAACAAATACATTTTGAAATTTAAAAACACAATACCATTTAAATTAACACCCAAAAAGTAAAATATTTAGGAGTAAACTAACTATATATATATTTAATAGTTATGAGAAATAGTAGAAAATGTTGATAAATTCAAGGAAAACTAAATAAGTGGAGAGATAGTCTATGTCCTTGGGTTGGAAAAATCAATACTCTAAAGCTCTGTTCTTTCCGTTTTGACCTATATTCCCAATTCCAATCAAAATCCTAGCATCTTGTTTTACAGATATGGAGAATCTTATTCTAAAGTTGATATGGAGAAGCAAAATCCCAGAATAGCTAACACAATGTTGAAGAAAAAGAACAAAGTTAGAGGATGGATACTACTTAATTTCAGGACTTAATCTAAAATTACAGTAATCAAGATGTTGTAATACCGTGAAAGAAGAGACAAATAGATCAATGGGTCAGAATAGAAAGCCTAGAGATAGATGCTTATAAATACAGTCAACTCATCTTTGATAAAGGAGTAAAGGCAATAAAATAGAGCAAACAGCCTTTTCAGCAAATGGTGCTGAAACCATTTCCATATACCAGACATCCACATCCAAAAAAAAAAAAAAAAGCAATCTAGATAAAGGCTATTCATCTCTTTCTCAGAAATGATTGAGAATCAAATTGATTATAGAGAATTTCCTGGTGGTCCAGTATTTTCACCAGGTTCAATTCCTGGTCAGGGAAGTAAGATCCCCAAAGCTGTGCAGTATGGCCAAAAAAAAAAAAAAAAAATTACAAACCTAAATACAAAACACAAAATTCCTAGAAGATAACATAGAAGGAAAATCTAGATGACTTTGGGTTTGGTCATAAAACAGCATGTGCACAGTCTATAAAAGACTTAGCAAATGGGATTTGATTAAAACTTAAAATTTATGCCTTGTGTAAGACATTATCAAGAGAATAAGAAGACAAGTCGTAGATCAGGAGAAAATATCTGCAAAAGAAATATCTGACAATGAATTGTTATCCAAAACATACAAAGAACTCTTAAAACTCCACAATAAGGAAATAAACAGCCCAAATTTAAAAGAATGAGCCAAAGGCCTTAAAAGACACCAGAGAAAGTGTACATATGACAAATAAGCCTATGAAAAGATGTTCCACATCATATGTCGTCAGGGAAACAAGGTGCCACTACACAACCACAGGCTACCTGAACTCGTGCTTTGCTTTACTGAGCAGAGAATGCATTTTTACAAACTGAATGTTTCTGGTAATCCTAAATTGAGCAAGTCTACTGATGCCATTTTTCCAACAATATTTGTTCATCTCACCTCTCTGTGTTACATTTTGATAATTCTCACAGTTTTTCAACCTTTAGCATTATTATTATATTTGTTATAGTGACCTGTGATCAGTGATCTTTGATGTCACTATTGCAAAAAATTACATCTTACTGACGGCTCAGATGATAGTGTAACATTTTTTAGGCAATAAAGCATTTTAAAATTATGGTACATACATTGGTTTTTAGACATAATGCTATTGTACACTTATAAACTACAGAAGAGTATAAACATAACTTTCATAAACACCTGGAAATTTAAAGATGATTATCACTTGCTTTATTGTAGTGGTCTAGAACTGAACCTGCAATATCTCCATGGTATGCTTGCATTAGAACAGCCAACATCCAAAACACTGACAACACTAAATGTTTGGGAGATATGTAACACTAGGACCTTCTACTCATTGCTGGTGGGAATGCAAAATGGGTCTCACTCTTTGGAAGGCAATTTGGAGTTTTCTTACAAAACTGAAATACTCTTACCATAAGATCCAGAAATCACATTCCTGAGCATGTACTCAAAGGAAGTGAAAATTATGTCCACACAAAAACCTAAACATGGATGTTTATAGCACCTAAATAATGGCCAAAACTTGAAAGCAATCAAGATGTCCTTCAGTAGGTGAATGGATAAATAGTGGTACATCCAGATAATGGAATAGTATTCAACACTAAAAAGAAATGAGTTTTCAAAAAATGAAAATACATATGGGAAACAATGCATATTACCAAGTGAAAAAAGCCAATCTGAAAAGATTACATACTATATTTTTCTAATTATATGACATTCTAGAGAAGGCAAAACTATGGAGACATTAAAAGGTCAGTGGCTGCCAGGATTTAGAGGGGAAGCCTAGATAAACAGGCACAGTACAGAAAACTTTTAGAGCAATGAAATTAGTCTGTATGAAACCATAATGGTGAATATACGTCATCATAATTTGTCCAAAGCCAAAGAATGCATAACACTGAAAATGAGCCCCATTGTAAACTATGGACTCTGAGTGATAAAGATGTGTCAGTCAGTGGAGGTTTATCAGTTCTAACAAATATACTGCTAAGTTGTAGATGTCCATAACGGGGAGGCTACACATGAACAGGGGCGAGGAGGTTGGGCTTCCCTGGTGGCTCAGTGGTAAAGAATCCACGTGCAAGCAGGAAATGCAGATTCAACCCCTGCGTCTTAAAGATCCCCCGGAGCAGGAAATGGCAACCCACTCCAGTATTCCTGCCTGGGAAATCCCATGGACAGAGGAGCCTGGTTGGTACTGTCCAAGGGGACAAAAAGAGTCAGACACAACTTAGCCACTAAAGAACAAGAAACAACAATGCATTCATGGGGGCAAGAGAGTTAATGGGATATCTCTGTACCTTCTACCCAGTTTTGCTATGAACCTAAAACTGCTCTAGAAAATAAAGTGTATTTTTAAAAGTCAAAAGCTTTAAAAAAGATAATATAAATTTTTCTTTAAGATTGTTTGCCCCATTAAGCCAAGTCGTGCCACTGTGTTGCAAATTAAAATTTCTACAGTGAATAACTTCATGATAATTTTGGTTGGAAAACAAGTTTGTTAGGAAATAAAAATCTTTAATTTCAGCAGTGTTTTAATGAAGGCCATTTTACTACATGCAGAAAGTTGGCTAAATATAAAGCAAATATATCTGTACTAAAGCCTCCAAGGGAACTTAGAATGTTCAACTTAATTTGTTTCCAAAACTAATGAGAAGAAGAGGATTAAAGTTCAATTAAAACTACTGTAAGATAACACTTCTGGACCCATGTCTCTAAAAAGACTTTAAAAATTATTTTTCTTCTTCAAATTTAAATTCTCTTAATATACAGCTTGTAGGTGTCTGTGTGTGTGTGCTCAACCATGCTTGACTCTTTGCAACCCCACGAACTGTAGCTTGCCAGGTTCCTCTGTCCATGGGATTTCCCAGGTCAGAGTTGGAATGGGTTGGCATTTCCTCCTTCAGGAGATCTTCCTGACTCAGGGATCAAACCTGTGTCTCAGCATCGCCTCCATTGGCAGGCAGATTCTTTACCACTGGGCTACCTGGGAAGCCCAAGGAAGTAAATGTCAGAACTCTAGGTTATCAGCTAAATCCAGCCTCATGTAGTTGCCTGGAGAGTCCCCCACCTACTATTGTTTTATCCTTTTATAATCACCCCTAAGGACACAAGACACAAAGCCTAGAAAAAGTCAACACTACTGTACTTTTTAAAAGGAATATTATTCTGCATCATACGTGAAACATTAATCACAGCTGATTCACAGTCTAGGTTTCCTAGTCTAGAAAACAAATGCACACATTAGGCTAAGATCTCAAGGACCTGCCTTGCCTACCATGGATGTAATTTACACAGCTACAAATACGCAGACCTGGAACTTGAACTTGAGCGCTCCCAGATCTCACCCAGGACACTTCTAAATACACTGTGCTGACTGGAGTGATTGGTAAGACAAATCCCACTGACATCTGAGTAGCAACTCCTCAGTTGACTATTCTTGTCCTCTTTGACTTCCTGGATACAGCCTTCTCCTTCTTCCCTTGCACTCTCTCTCTCCTGAGCAAATTCATCACCCTCAACATTTTGTCCTTCTTTCAGGTTTCATATGCTTTTTCTCTATTTCTACCACATAAATAATCACCTACAATTTCAATTATCACCAATTTGAAGATTACTCTGAAACTGTTACTGGAAATAGACTTCTCATTAAGCTTTAGGACCATACGCCAAACTGTTTCCTCACTGATGACTAAGACATCCAAGAAGGCTTGAGACAATGTTTTAACTTATAGATCTCTGACATGCAGCATAACTCCTGGCACATAGTAGGTAGGTATTTATTCAGTAAATTTACAGTGAGTGAGTGAATGAATGCACAAAAATTAATCTGATTTCTGTATTAGATGAAGATAAATACTACTGACGAGTCTTATTTAGTTTAAAGTCACCAATAATGATTCAAATATGAGGTGATGAGGCTCTGCAATAGGACACTGGGTACAGGGACAGAATAAAAAGGATCAAAAGAGCAATTGTTTAGAAGAGAACTCTTAAATGCCTCCTTTGTGGCTTGTGCCTTTTCCTCTGGAGAGCTCAATCACTTTCCCTCCCCTGGCCTAAATTATTCCAGTCCTAGAAAGAGAGATTTAAATCCACTTTTTCCATTAAATA
This sequence comes from Neotragus moschatus, assembly GCA_006410615.1. Lineage (NCBI taxonomy): Eukaryota > Metazoa > Chordata > Mammalia > Artiodactyla > Bovidae > Neotragus > Neotragus moschatus. Next base: position 205,916 of record SJYA01000902.1, on the reverse strand, counting down.
TAGCTGCTTAACAGATCTCACAGAATTATTTTCTTCTCTGGACTATATATGTGTATATAAACTATATATATTGTATAAACTATGTATACACACATATAATATATATTCATTTCAGATAACAGCCCGCAAATGTAAAACTTAGCCCCATGAATCACTACTGTCTTTGGCTCTAGGTAAATATTTAGTATTTCCAAGACACACTGTCTTCATATCCTACAAGACTATTGTCAGGGTTAAAATTAATAGCATAGCACATAAAATTCATTTTGCAAAAAAGATATAGAACCTTTATGTCTACTGTACTTAAAATGAAATTCATACATACTGGCATTTAATTTTTATTCAGATATTTCAGTTTAAGCAGAATGAAGTATTTAATGAAGGTCCTGTAGGTCTTTGTAGTCTACACTAGTTCAGTTCAGTCACTCAGTCGTGTCCAACTCTTTACGACCTCATGGACTGCAGCAGGCCAGACTTTCCTGTCCATCATCAACTCCCAGAACTTGCTCAAACTCATATCCATCAAGTAGGTGATCCCATCCAACCATCTCATCCTCTGTTATCTCTTTCTCCTCCTGCCTTCAGTCTTGTTCAGCATCAGAGTCTCTTCCAGTGAGTGAGTTCTTCGCATCAGGTGACCAAAGTATTAGAGCTTCAGCTTTAGCATCAGTCCTTCCAGTGAATATTCAGGCATGATTTCCTTTACGATTGACTGGTTTAATCTCCTTGCAGTCCAAAGGGCTTTAAGAGTCTTCTCCAACACCACACTTCAAAAGCATCAATTCTTCAGTCCTCAGCTTTCTTTATGGTTCAGCTGTCATATCATTTGTCAGCAAAACAATGTCTCTGCTTTTCTTTTTGTTAAGTAATTTATTCACTTTAATTGGAGGCTAATGACTTTACAATATTGTGGTGGTTTTCGCCATACATCAACATAAATCAGCCATTGGTGATGTCTCTGCTTTTCAATACACTGTCTAGGTTGGTCATAGCTTTTCTTCCAAGGAGCAAGCGTCTTTTAATTTCATGGCTGCAGTCACCATCCACAGTGATTTTGGAGCCCCCAAAAATAAAGTCTGTCACTGTCTCCTTTTTGTCCCCATCTATTTGCCATGAAGTGATGGGACCAGATGCCATGATCTTTGTTTTATGAATGTTGAATTTTAAGCCAGCTTTTTCATGCTCCTCTTTCACTATCATCAAGAAGCTCTTTAGTTCCTCTTTCAGCTCAGTTCAGTTCAGTCACTCAGTCATGTCCGACTCTTTGCGACCCCATGAATCACAGCACGCCAGGCCTCCCTGTCCATCACCAACTCCCGGAGTTTACTCAGACTCACGTCCATCGAGTCAGAGATGCCATCCAGCCATCTCATCCTCTGTCATCCCCTTCTCCTCCTGCCCCTAATCCCTCCCAGCATCAAAGTCTTTTCCAAGGAGTCAACTCTTCGCATGAGGTGGCCAAAGTACTTTCTGCCATTAAAGTGGTATCATCTGCGTATCTGAGATTATTGATATTTCTCCTGGCAATCTTGATTCCAGTTTTTGATCATCCAGCCTTGCAGTTTACATGATGTACTCTGCATATAAGTTAAATAAGCAAGGTGACAATATACAGCCTTGACGGACTCCTTTTCCTATTTGAAACCAGTCTGTTGTTCCATGTCCAGTTCTAACTATTGCTTCCTGACCTGCACACAGATTTCTCAAGAGATAGGTCAGGTGGTCTGGTATTCCCATCTCATTCAGAATTTTCCACAGTTTATTGTGATCCACACAGTCAAAGTCTTTGGCATAGTCAATAAAGCAGAAGTAGATGTTTTGTTTCTGGAACTCTCTTGCTTTTTCTGTGATTAACTATGTAATCTACATGGTATATACTTTATGCTTCTGTAATTATTATTCTGCAGCTACATAATTAAACCCAAAACTTTTAAACATCAAGACAAGCTAAAGTTGATGTGAAAATGGTTGTTTTAATAAAAGACAGTAAAATAATCTAAATAGAGTTTTTCAAAATTCCTAGGAAGTTAGTATTTCAATAAAATATTCACATCTAACTCCAAGAATTTTAAGTATTTCTCATGACACCAAACTGCAGAAACTCTTATAATGCATGTTTGAATTTTGCTATAAACTATAAATTGTCTTCAGAGACCTGAAAGTTTCTGATTTTTCCTAAGGACATGATGTTCCTTTTCATCTCTCTGCTATACTAGAACTCACTCATAACATTAAATTTCTAGTGAGTCAGAACCATGTTTTAATGCATTTTGTCAGACTGTTCTTTGCTAAACATATACAGAGAAAGGTATGAAGAGGCTTTAGTTAATAAACAGATGACTAAGTTTAAAAACTGCTCAATTACAGTCACATTTTTAAACAAATATCAGGCTTTATTACATTTTCCTCTTTGCTATTTAGATCTTTCTTAAGTCAGAAGATGGTTGTATGAAGCAGAAGACTCTGTGAGTTTACTACTAAGGCTTCTGTAGAGGAATCATCCAAGTGAAAAATTGAACCGTCTTCTTACCATCACCTGATTTTTATTAGCTGCTGACCTACATTGCCGTAAATACATGGCACTGCCACACATTTCCTGTGCTCTTTCTCTCAAAAGTTCAGCTTTTTCTTTAATGCTTTTCTAAGCATTAAATGGTATTTGTTGAAAGTAAGGCCCTAAAAGAACCATCAACTTGAGAACTTTGGCCAGCATGAAAACTATGGCAGGAGGACATTGGCTGACCTGGTGCCAGGCCCATGCACTCTGCTTCCAGAACTGAAAGCTCACTGTTCAACAGCTAATGAGAAGGCCCAAGCTCAAAATACTTGGAGAAGGCACCAGAAAGATATTGCATGATTCTAATCAGAATTTCCAAATAATATTTTAAATGTACAACTAATATTAATAAGAATGTAAAATTGAAGCTACTGTATGAATATCTTTGGTGCATTCAAAAGCAAAAGTATTAGAATATCAGTTAATGAATAAGATGAAGAGCTTAAGTTTTGGGTATATAATATATATTACATTTTAAAAATAATCAAAAGTCATTCCTGCTGGTACAGGGGAATAAGAATTTTCAAGCAAAAATGTTACATGTTATTAAACAGCATTTTTAAGTTGTTTAGCTACTCACCAAACATTTATTAAAGCACCTATAACCTGCAAGGTGCTGTGTTACATGCCCAATGGCAAGTATTATAGACAATGACCCTGCTCTTGAACTTGATGTATATCCGGAAAATAAATTTTAATGACTGATATTACAAAAGAATAAACATTATGTGTTGTAGAAGTAAATAACAGAGAAGCATGACATATTTGTTATTCTTTGCTAATTAAATTAGCTATAAAACACTTTTATGTAAGTTTTGACACATATCCTAGGAAGGAAGGTACAGCCATCAGTGGGAAGGATGGCATACAACTTTGGTCAGACAAAATGTCCAAATCAAATCTGGTAATAAATATGCTAGAAGTAGTTTCAGGCAGCACGTTGAGAGATTTAGGGTTGTCAGAAAGCAAACTCAGGAGAAGAGAGGCTATACATTCATTTTGTTAACGTCAACTAAGGATTAAGTGACACGTTCAGTGAAAATGTCCATGTGAAAGTTGGGGTTGCATGCATGATAGTAAGGCTTAAAAGAAGGCTGGAAATAAGGATGTAAATTTTAAAATACTGTGAAAAAATAAGTGGTGAGGTCACTGGTGATTCTGAGAGACAAATACAAAGAAAAAGGAAAACTGAAGATAGCTTTTATATAAGTACTACAAAAGGAAAAGGACATATTTTCAGATAAAAGTCCCTTATACCTAACGTGCTCCTACTGAATATGTATTATCATAATTTTAGGATACTACTTCTCTATTCAGTAATCATCAAAGTATAAAAGTGGTGGCTCAGACAGTAAAGCATCTGTCTACAATGCAGGAGACCTGGGTTCAATCCCTGGGTCGGGAAGATCCTTGGAGAAGGAAATGGCAGTCTACTCCAGTACTATTGCCTGGAAAATCCCATGGACAGAGAAGCCTGGTAGGCTACAGTCCATGGGGTCGCAGAGTCAGACACGACTGAGCGACTTCACTTACTCACTTAAACACCAGTTTAAATAAACAATATCTCTGTTTCATAATAAATGCAATTTCAAACTCTAAATGTAAATTCTAACATGTTACTGCCTGGTAAATACCTATCAATCAAGTTTATACAAATAAATATATGCTATATATTTACAGAAATAGCATGATAGCACTGAAAAATTGGCAAGACTTGGTCCAACTGGCTGCACAGCCCATTACTTTTTCTATTTCAAACTACCAATGAACAGTTTAGTTTGAAAAATGAATATCAAAAGTGAATACATGGTGTATCACATTGATTGACTTCCGTATATTGAGGAATCCTTGCATTCCTGGAATAAACCCAACTTGATCATGGTGTATGAGCTTTTTCTTGCTGAATTCTGTTTGCTAAAATTTTGTTGAGGATTTTGGCATTTGTGTTCATTGGTTGTATTGGCCTGTAGTTTTCCTTTTTTGTGTTGTCTTTGTCTGGTTTTGGTATCAGTGTGATATTAACCTCATAGAATGAATTTGGAAGTGTTCATTCCTCTGAAATTTTTTCAAAGAGTTTTAGAAAGAAAAGCATTAGCTCTTCTCTAAATGTTTGATAGAATTCTCCTGTGAAGCCATCTGGTCCTGGGCTCTTGTTTTGGGAGATTTTTGATCACAGCTTCAATTTCAGTGCTTGTAATTGGGTTGTTCAAAATTTCTATTTCGTTTTTTTTTATAAATTTTTTTTAACTTTATCTTACTTTACATTACTGTATTGGTTTTGCCATACATTGACATGAATCCGCCACGGGTGTACATAGGTTCCCAAACCTGAACCCCCTCCCACTTCTCACCCCATATCATCTCTCTGGCTCATCCCCGTGCACCAGCCCCAAGTANTTTCGTTTTTTTTTATAAATTTTTTTTAACTTTATCTTACTTTACATTACTGTATTGGTTTTGCCATACATTGACATGAATCCGCCACGGGTGTACATAGGTTCCCAAACCTGAACCCCCTCCCACTTCTCACCCCATATCATCTCTCTGGCTCATCCCCGTGCACCAGCCCCAAGTATCCTGTATCCTGCATTGAACATAGACTGGCGATTCATTTCTTACATGATAGTATACATGTTTCAGTGCNATGGTGCCTCATTGTGGTCTTGATTTGCATTTCCCTGATAATAAGTGATGTTGAGCATCTTTTCATGTGTTTGTTAGCCATCCATATGTCTTCTTTGGAAAAATGTCTATTTAGTTCTTTGGCCCATTTTTTGATTGGGTCATTTATTTTTCTGGAATTGAGCTGCAGATGTTGTATATTTTTGAGATTAGTTGTTTGTCACTTGCCTCATTTGCTATTATTTTCTCCTATTCAGAAGGCTGTCTTTTCACCTTGCTTAAAAAAAAAATTCTATTTCTTCCTGGTTCAGTCTTAGAATGTTGAACTTCCTAAAAATCTGTCCATTTCTTCCAGGTTATCCATTTTATAGCCATATAGTTGTTCATAACAATCTTTCATAATCCTTTTTAGTTCTGCATTGTCTATTGTAACCTCTTTTTTTTTTATTTGTAATTTTGTTGATTTGATTATTCTATCTTTTTCCTTGATCTTTTTTCCTTGATGAGTCTGGCTAAAGGCTTGTCAATTTTGTGTACCTTCTCAAAGAACCAGCTTTCAGTTTTATTAATCTTTATTATTGTTTCTTTCATTTCCTTTTCTCTTAATTCTGCTCTGACCTTTATGATTTCTTTCCTTCTGCTAATTTGGGGGGGGGGTGTTGTTCTTATTCCAGTTGTTTTAGATGTAAATTTAGGTTGTCTATTCGATGCTTTTCTTGTTTCTTGAGGTATGACTGTATTGCTATAAATTTCCCTTGTAGAACTGCTTTTGCTGCAACCTATAGGTTTTGAGTTGTCGTGTTTTCATTGTCATTTGTTTCTAGAAATTTTTTATTTCCCTTTTGATTTCTTCAGTAAACTGTTGGTTATTTAGAAATGTATTGCTTAATCTCCATGTGTTTCTGTTTTTTACAGGGTTTTTTTTTTCTTGTAACTGATATCTAGTCTCATAGCATTGTGGTCAGAGAAGATGCTTGATATGACTGATTTTCTTAAATTTACTGTGGCTTGATTTGTAAGCCAAGATCTGATCTATCCTGGAGAATGTGACACACCATATTAACAAATTGAAATATAAAAACCACATATGATAATCTCAAGAGATGCTGAAAAAGCCTTTGGCAAAATTCAGCACCCATTTATGATTAAAACTCTTCAAAAAATGGGCATTGAAGGAACCTACCTCAAAATAGTAAAGGCCGTATATGAAAAGCCTACGGCGAACAGTATTATCAATAGTGAAAAAGTGAAAGCATTCCCCCTAAGATCAGGAACAAGATAAGGGTGTCCACTTTCACCACTATTATTCAACATATTTCTAGAGGTCCTAGCTATAGCAATCAGAGAAGAAAAAATAAATAAATAAAAGGAAGCCAGATTGGAAAAGGAGAAGTAAAACTCTCACTGTTTGCAGATGACATGATACTGTTCCTAGAAAACCCTAAAGAGAGTATCAGAAAATTACTAGAGCTAATCAGTGAATTTAGCAAAGTTGCAGGATACAAAATCAATACACAGAAATCACTTACATTTCTATATACTAACAATGAAAAATCAGAAATAACAATTAAGGAATCAATCCCATTCACTATTGCAACAAAAAGAATTAAATATCTAGGAATAAACTTGCCTAAGGAGACAAAAGTACTGTATACAGAAAATTATAAGACACTAATGAAAGAAATCAAAGATGACATAAATGGAGAGATATTCCATGTTCCTGGATGAGAAGAATCAATATTGTGAAAATGACTATATTACCAAATGCAATCTACAGATTTAATGCAATCCTTATCAAGCTACCAATGACATTTTTCACAGGGCTAGAACAAAAAATTTCACAATCCATATAAACACAAAAGAACCCAAAGAGCCAAAGCAGTCTTGAAAAAGAAAAATGGAGCTGGAGGAATCAACCTTCCTGACTTCAGATAATACTACAAAGCTACAGTCATCAAGACAGTATGGTACTGGCACAAAAACAGAAATATATCCCAAAGGAATAAGATAGAAAGCCCAGAAATAAACCCATGCACCTATGCATGCCTTATTTTTGACAAAGGAGGTAAGAATATACAATGGGGCAAAGACAGCCTCTTTAATAAATGGTACCAGGAAAACTGGTCAGCTACATGTAAAAGAATGAAATTAGAATACTTCCTAACACCACACACAAAGATAACCTCAAAATGGATTAAATACCTAAATGTAAGACCGGAAAATATAAAACTCTTAGAGGAAAACATAGGCAGAACACTCGATGATATAAATCAAAGCAAGATCCTCTATGACCTACCTCCTAGAGTAACAGAAATAAAAACAAAAGTAAAAAGTGGGACCTGATTAAACTTAAAAGCTTTTGCACAGCAAAGGAAACTATAAGCAAGGTGAAAAGACAACCCTCAGGATGGGAGAAAATAATAGCAAATGAAACAACTGACAAAGGATTCATTTCCAAAATATACAAGCAGCTCATACAACTCAGTGCCAGAAAAACAAGCAATTCAATCCAAAAGTGGGAAAAAGACCTAAATGGACATTTCTACAAAGAAGATATACAGATGGCTAACACATGAAAAAAATGCTCAACATTGCTCATTATTAGAGAAATGCAAATCAAAACTACTGTGAGATATCACCTCACACCAGTCAGAATGGCCATCATCAAACAGTCTGCAAACAATAAATGCTGGAGAGGGTGTGGGGAAAAGGGAAAGCTCTTGCACTGTTGGGGAGAATGTAAATTGATACAGCCACTATGGAAGATAGTATAGAGATTCCTTAAAAAACTAGAAATGAAACCACCATATGACCCCACAATCCCACTCTTAGGCATATACCCTGAGGAAACCAAGATTGAAGAAGACACATGTATCCCAATGCTCACTGCAGCATTGCTTACAATAGCTACAACATGAAAGCAACCTAGATGTCCATTGACAAATGAATGGATAAAGAAGTAGTGGTACATATACGCAATGGAATATTACTCAACCATAAAAAGAACACCTTTGAGTCAGTTCTGATGAGGTGGATGAACCTAGAAGCTATTATACCGAGTGAAGTAAGTCAGAAAGAGAAAGAGCAATATCATATTCTAACACATATATACGGAATCTGGAAAAATGGTACTGAAGAATTTACTTACAGGGCAGCAGTAGAGAAACAGACATAGAGAATTTACTTATGGACATGGGGAGAGGGGAGGAGAAGGCGAGATGTAGGAGAGAGTAACATGGAAACTTACGTTACCGTATGTAAAATAGATAGCCAAAGGGAATTTGCTGTATGGCTCAGGAAACTCAAACAGGGGGTCTGTATTAACCTAGAGGGGTGAGATGAGGAGGGAGATGGGAGGGAGGTTCAAAGGGATGGGGGTATATGTATACCTATGGCTGATTCATGTTGAGGTTTGACAGAAAACAAGAAAATTCTGAAAAGCAATTATCGTTCAATAAAATTTAAGAAATACAGTGCATATAAGGGGGAAAGTACATAAAAAGAAAAAAAAGAATATATTGAAAACTGCCTACAGTTTTAGTATTAATAACAAATGTAACCTAGCTTTACAATAAATTATGAAATGCATAGACAGTAGGGTGAACACTGTTCTCTGGGAGCACTTTGTGTGATCCTTAGATGTATCCAGACTGAGCACATGGCAGAGATTCAGCTATGACTTTATTGCAAAACAGTCAAGCTCATAATCATAGCAGAATTGAATATCTTTTGCTACCTTTTGACAAATATTGCNATAAATTATGAAATGCATAGACAGTAGGGTGAACACTGTTCTCTGGGAGCACTTTGTGTGATCCTTAGATGTATCCAGACTGAGCACATGGCAGAGATTCAGCTATGACTTTATTGCAAAACAGTCAAGCTCATAATCATAGCAGAATTGAATATCTTTTGCTACCTTTTGACAAATATTGCTTGGTATATATTTTATAAAAATTCTCATTTTGTAGATTGAATAAGAATGTGTCCAATCACATTCTTCAAGCTTTACACATTGCCCACTCGCCCAAAATCTCAGAGACCCCAAATCTTCAATGATCACTAAGCCTTAGTCTCATCATTTGTTTCTAAATGATCAGAAACCCACAAAAAGTTGAATATTGGAGAAAAATCAACTCACTAGGTAGCTATTAAGGAAGAAGTGCTTCATCATCTTCACATAGTCGATCTAGTAGCTTTTCATACTTTTTTCATGAAAAGAAAGAAAGAAGAAAGTAGAATGATAGATAATGACAGGCAAAATGTATAAATCTGTCTACTTTTACTCCTCCCAACATTATTTAATCCACTTCATTTGTACTTTCTTAAATTTGTGTTTAATATTTTATTTTCATTATTATTTAGAGGCTATTTGGTAAGTAATCAGTTGGCTCTTTAGGAGTTCCTCTAACCATGTCAGATTGATGATTGCTTCAAAATATTGTTGTTTCCTTTCACTAAATGCTTGTCATTGCATTTGTAATGTGTAAGCTTTATGTCTAGGTAAAAATTATGTTAACATTCACTCATATAAATTGCTTGAAAAGAAAATTTTTTAGATAATATATGAAACAATATATAAATCCATTTAGAAAAGTGTATATGCATTTGATTAACTCTGAGACTGACTGTTTTTGACTTCCAGTCAACACAAACTACTCCTATCTAAAGAGTAAAATTGACATTGTATTTTCTTTCCTTAGGCTTTCAAATTCTCTTAAGCTAGTATATTTAAATAAAATCATTGTTTTAATTTTTTCTGTTAATATAATCACTTGGAGCTCCTCAACCACAGATTTCTTTTTAATCATGTCTTACACTGATAAAACCTAAAAGTATCCAGTGACATTGAATGTTCCATTGATTTAGAAGTTGAATTAATTATTTCAATCCAAGATCTAGCCTGAAGCACATTTTTAATGAATGAGCAAAAGTTATAGGGGTAGAAGGGAATTATCTTGATTCCGAATGGTTCACTTTTATAACTTTAAATAGAGTGGCAAATAGTGTTTTCTTAATAAGTTTATATGCTTTTTTTAATATTATGAGCATTTTAATGGGGTGAAGGAATAAGTAAAAGGTCTTAAAGACAATAATCTTCCAGAATATAGTTTTAACAAATATGAGACTATAGAAAGGCAAAGAAACAGATTTACTAATCATATAAATAACTAATAATATAACTAATAATAATAATAAATAATAACAATAAATAACAATAACGAATCATATAAATAAGTATAAATAACTTTTCAAGGAGCTTATTTTAATTACACTTCCAGTTTCCTTGACAGACCTCATGAAAGGTAGTTGTTTGCAGAAGAATCACAGTCTCCTGACTTTCTAAGCTCACAGTCATTGTTTGAGGGCTTTATTTATTAATTGTCACTTCAGTTATTCTCATTACATCTTCCCAAAGTTGGATTCTGCCAGGAAATCTCGATCTGCATGTGGGTCGCCCAAGGACAATGGCACCATTGATTGCTAAGTGATCTGAAAAAAAATTAGAGAACCCCCAGGCTCAAGTAGAAAAGAACAGTCAGAACTGTTACCCTAATCAGACACAGTTGCACTAGCCTGTGGACCAGTTGGACTCTTTGGAAGTGTCCTCCACATTTGTCACTTTCCCACTTCTCACAATAAGCACACGCCAAGCCTTATAATTGGAAAAGTTTGTTTTCTAAGTCTTTGTACATATGTGTGAGCAAGAATCATATTAGATTTGTCAGGGGAGTTTATAATTGCCTCAGTTCTGTCTCATCACAACAAAATTTGAAGTGACAGACAGACCCATGCTACAGCCCCATGTAATTTCCTCAGATGGACCAATGTTACAGTTCCATGTTACAGCTGTTTTATTTAGAAAGCAAAGGAAAATACATCCTTGAGGCATGAGGGCAGGTCAACCCAAAAGATGCAAAGAGAAGAGAAGCACCCAGCTCAATTTTGCCTCCTCTTTTTAAGTGTTTTTTTCTCCTTCCCCTGAGCCTGCTCTGTGTAAATTGGGCTAGCCAGAAGGGCTGCTTGTTTGACCTGAGGTTCTCACTTAGGTCCTCCGACCTTCCTTTGTTTAATTTTTGTGGACTTTCCCTTCTTTGTCTTTTGGCCACTGCCATTCTGGACTCCTTTTTTGAACTCTTAACTACCTGAAGACCTACAAGAACTTTTAGAACTAACACCCAAAAAAGATGTCCTTTACATTATAGGGGACTGGGATGCAAAGTAGAAAATCAAGAAACACCTGGAGTAACAGGCGAATTTGGCCTTGGAGTACGGAATGAAGCAGGGCAAAGGCTAATAGAGTTTTGCCAAGAGAATGCACTGGNTGAGAGAGATGGGAATACCAGACCACCTAACCTGCCTCTTGAGAAACCTATATGCAGATTAGGAAGCAACAGTTAGAACTGGGCATGGAACAACAGATTGGTTCCAAATAGGAAAAGGAGTATGTCAAGGCTGTGTAGTGTCACCCTGCTTATTTAACTTATATGCAGAATACATCATGAGAAACCCTGGGCTGGAAGAAGCACAAAATGGAATCAAGATTGCTGGGAGAAATATCAATAAACTCAGATATGCAGATGACACCACCCTTATAGCTGAAAGTGAAGAGGAACTGAAGACCCTCTTGATGAAAATGAAAGAGGAGAGTGAAAAAGTTGACTTAAAGCTCAATATTCAGAAAACGAAGATCATGGCATCCGGTCCCATCACTTCATGGGAAATAGATGGAGAAACAGTGGAAATAGTGTCAAGACTTTATTTTTCTGGGCTCCAAAATCACTGCAGATGGTGACTGCAGCCATGAAATTAAAAGACGCTTACTCCTTGGAAGGAAAGTTATGACCAACCTAGATAGCATATTGAAAAGCAGAGACATTACTTTGCAAACAAAGGCCCATCTAGTCAAGGCTATGGTTTTTCCAGTGGTCATGTATGGATGTGAGAGTTGGACTGTGAAGAAAGCTGAGCACTGAAGAATTGATGCTTTTGAACTGTGGTGTTGGAGAAGACTCTTGAGAGTCCCTTGGACTGCAAGGAGATCCAACCAGTCCATTCTAAAGGAGATCAGTTCTGGGTATTCTTGGGAAGAAATGATGCTAAAGCTGAAACTCCAGTACTTTGGCCACCTCATGCGAAGTGTTGACTCATTGGAAAAGACTCTGATGCTGGGAGAGACTGGGGTCAGGAGGAGAAGGGGACCACAGAGGATGAGATGGCTGGATGGCATCACCAACTTGATGGGCGTGAGTCTGAGTGAACTCCGGGAGTTGGTGATGGACAGGGAGGCCTGGTGTGCTGCAATTCATGGGGTCACGAAGAGTCTGACTCAACTGAGCGACTGAACTGAACTGAACTTAATCTGTATTGAAGTCCTTTCCATCACACAAGTTCACCACTTATTAAGTTACTATCTTTGTCCTTTTTCTTTTCTTAAATTTATTAGAATTATATCAACTCTAAAAATAGAGACACAATAATATTACGTTCCCATATATATAAGCAGCCATTACCATCTCTCTCAGCAAATTATTTTAAAATAAACCATATATATTGCTTCCCTGGTGGCTCAGATAGTAAAGCAACTGCCTGCAATGCAGGATACCCAGGTTTGATCCCTGGGTCGGGAAGATCCTCTGGAGAAGGAAACGGCAACCCACTCCAGTACTCCTGCCTGGAACATTCCGTGGATGGAGGAAACTGGTAGGCTACAGTCCATGGGGTCACAAAGACTTGGACAGGACTGAGTGACTTCACTTTCACTTTCATACACATTGCAGCATTCTACTGTAAGTAGGTATTCCCAAAATATCATTATCACATATAAGTAAAATAAACATAATTCCTTAATATCATTTGATACATGTCTAACAAGTTTCAAGTTTCCGTAATAATTGTTTTTATGATTAGCTTGTTCAAATCAGAATTGAAAAAAGATATACATTTTTCTTCTTGCAATAGCCTTCTTTAATACCCAACAAATCTTCTAGGTCTTCAGTCTTTCCACTATACTACTTACATTGTTAATAATCTGAATTTTTCCCATTTCCTCAATTCATTCATCCAACAGTCCATTTGTTCTAATAAAAGAATGGCCAATACTCTAATGATTATTAGATTATATCGCTATGCAGTTGGAATCCAATATATTTAGGCTGGGAATATGTCCTGTTACTGCTAGAGTGAATAGTAATGTGTTATTTGATGATCATTCTTAATCATTACTTAAAGAATTATAGATCTTTTATGCACACTGGTCAATTATCTATCTTCCTAGATCAAACCCACCAATCTATCAAGATTATTCACTGAGGCTCTAGTATTTTTGCTTCAATAAAAATATTTGTAGTAATTTAAGTGCTCAAGAATAAATAAGAAAATATTAATTTAATTGATCCGGCCAATTCAGAGATAACTACAATTGTCATTTTGCTATAATTTATTTTCATGGGGCTTCCCAGGTGGCACAATGGTAAAGAATCTGCCTACCAAGCAGGAGACACGGGTTCTGTCCCTGGGTCAAGAAGATCCCGTGGTGTAGGAAATGGCAACCCACTCCTCCAATATTCTCATCTGAAGAATTCCATGGACAGAGGAACCTGGTGGGCTATAGTCCATGTGTTGAATAGAGTTGGACATGACTGAACAATTGAGCACAGCACATTTTCTTTCTTATGTACTTGCAAAAGAAATGGAGAGAGATGTATGGAGAAAAAAATACTGAAGAATTATATGATCTAAGGGGGCAAGCTCTAGATTCAGATAGAACTAATTCAAATCCCATTTCTGCTAGCTTCTTGACCTTCAAATTTTAATTTTTCTGATGTTTCCTCATTCAAAGAAGTGAAAACAATGTTTCTATTATTTGTTGTTTAAATAAATGTTGTATGGGAATTAAGAATATTGGTCCATTCAATATACTGCATAGATTTGAATCTAGGCTTAATCATTTACAAACTGGACAATTTATTCATGCCTTCCAAGTGTGAACTTCCTCATATGCAAAATAGAACTGATAATAAGCTAAAATGGATATGTTATTGATAATTTGAGAAAGACTGTGACTTTTTTTAAAATATTAAAAGAGAACTTTTAAGAGTATTTTCATTTGAAATGTATACTCCTGTTACCAAATATCAAATACTTTAATAGCTATGCTTCAACCATATATTCAATAGTGGAAAAATATTCAATATGTATGGAACCTAATGACACAAAGAGCTCTTCTTGCTAATTCTGTTCACTTAGTTTATAACTGATTATTTTTAGCCAAACTAGTGATCCATTTGACCTTCTAAAATACAGCTGACGATAATTATTTAGTATTAAGGATGCCCTTGTCATCATGTAAAATAAATATATATCACTGAGGTCCTCACTTGTGGATATAAAAATATTTCTCATTTTTGAAGCTATTTAGATTCAAATAAAATATCTGAGATTTTACACAACTTATACCACTTTCAGACTTAAATGTCCCATTTTTGTCCTTCCAGAAAAGAGAACCAAAAAGCCTACAACAAACTAATTCTTCATTTTTTTTTTTAATGTAAGCAGTCAAAAGACTCCCTTTGGGTCAGAAATAAATTTTTCCATAATCCACAAGAATAGTCCTTCTGTCTGCTCTAACTGGAAAAAAAAAATTATCAGATTCTTGAAACAAAAATACATACTTATTTTTAGGGTTTTAATCTATGTAATTGTTTCTATATTAATATATTTCTATAAATAACCATTATTTCAAATAATTTTAGATATGATCTGGAAGAATGAAATAGTTTACTTATAAAAGGATAACCATTCAAAAAAGGAGTTTAAATATACTCAAGTTTGTTGTTGTTGTTGTTTTAATGCAACTTCAGAAAGCAATTCAGTATTCCAGGAAAGAGAATTCAGGTAGTCCCTTGGGAGGAACCCAGATATGACACCTTTGGTTTCCACCTGGATGGTTCCATTAACACATTTGAAACACAGGAGCCTCCTAAGAGACTTGGTGCAGCATTTGGTCTTGCTGACTTACTCTTTCTATATGACAGTCACATTTTGAGGTCCAGGCCTGGGATTTGTTTGAGCTAAAACATATTATTTATATTAGCCGTGAAATAATAAAGAATGGATTTTAGAGAAATTAAAATGTGTATTATAATTAATAAATCCAAAATACTTCTAAAGGAAATTAAAACTATAAAGCCTCAGTTCAGTTCAGTCGCTCAGTCATGTCTGACTCTTTGCAACCCCATGAATCGCAGCATGGCAGGCCTCCCTGTCCATCACCAGCTCCCGGAGTTCACTCAGACTCACGCCCATCGAGTCAGTGATGCCATCCAGCCATCTCATCCTCTGTCGTCCCCTTCTCCTCCTGCCCCCAATCCCTCCCAGCATCAGAGTCTTTTCCAATGAGTCAACTCTTCGCATGAGGTGGCCAAAGTACTGGAGTTTCAGCTTTAGCATCATTCCTTCCAAAGAAATCCCAGGGCTGATCTCCTTCAGAATGGACCAGTGGCTTGAAATTAAAGCAAGCAATGTCCCAGACAACCATATACACATGTAAGACTGAGCTGTGCAAGGAGCTCATGTGAAAGAGAGATGTTAGGCAGTGGAGAGGAAGTCAAGAGAAAAGTCTGCTTTGTGGAATTTGCCAGGCCAGTGAGAAACTTCTAGAGATAGAGGGGAAAGCAGATGGTTCATATGGCTATCCTAACAGCAGGAATACAAAGTCTAAAAGTCAAACTGATACTATGCTCTTCCTCTCTTGATTCAGTCCAACTGTCCAGGCATTTTTTGACATCACTGCGATGCATACGAACAAAATCTATGGAAAATATTGCAATACCTTCTTTCCCCATCCACAAGAAAAAGACTCGAAATTTTTCATTAGAAAATAACTACTCTAACAATTAGAAAATTCACATTTATTTTCAAAGACATGTACAGCTTACTGAATAATGATATGTGAAATTTAGGATTTCCTAATTCATGTCACTTCACATAGATTGTTATGAGTTACCAAAGGTTTCAGCCTGGGACTAGGAAGGCTTTTTTTTTTTTTTTTTAGTCTTTTCCTTGTGGGAATGAAAAATAAAAACTTTTTAAAACTTTCTCTAAAATTAACACAGTCATTCTATGTTTAGTTCTGACATATATATAAAATGGTGCCATTGTAGAGTAATGGTCTACTCTTTATTTGGCCCTATCATTTAAAGTTTTCCCTCAGAGACTCTTTCTCACACTTCTCTGATCATAAAATAAACTTCTCTGAAGTACAGAAAAACAAGTAAAATATCTGCTGCATTGACATTTGCTTAAGGACTTTATACCTGTGTGTAATAACTTCTACCTGTTTTTATTATGCTTCTGTTCATCCAAGCCACATACGACTCAAATTGCAGATCTACTTTGAAAAGCAGTATGATTTTGAATCTATGTATTACACACACATGCAAATAAAATCATGATCTATGTATCCATGTCTAGAAGTTAGAAAATGAATAGAAATTAAACTAAAGATAGAATAAAATATAAAGTAAAAACAAAGTAATTTTAAAAAAGCAAATGTACAGCAAATAAAATTTTAAACTATTGGTATTATCTATACTTATAACTATATGTCAATGAATTTAAAATTTTACATGAACCAGAAAATTTTCCAGAGAAATGGTTTACCAAAAAATGAATAGAGAAAAATATAAGTGATTCAGTAACTGTTACATATCTACTTGTCATCTTTTCAAAATCCTCAGACCCAAATTTCCTTACCAGAAAATTCTCCCAAATATTTAAAGTGACACCATACATAAAGCCTTCCAGAAAATAGAAAAAGAAGTAATTTTAACTCATCTTCAGAATCCCTACAATCTTCATATAAAAATCTGATGAAGATATGTTAAGAAAGGGAATCTATAGACCAATGGCTTTTATGAATAAGAATGAAAAAAATTTAAACAAAAATATTATCAAAGCAAGTCAAATAAAATAAAAT
Organism: Neotragus moschatus; assembly: GCA_006410615.1. NCBI lineage: Eukaryota > Metazoa > Chordata > Mammalia > Artiodactyla > Bovidae > Neotragus > Neotragus moschatus. The sequence continues at coordinate 188,757 of SJYA01000902.1, read as the reverse complement.
TTCATACTTAACACTGAGAGGCATTTGTGACTAAGAAATCAATGACCACTAGAGAAATAAGAATATTTGTCTAAAATCATGATTGAGCCCAATTGAAAATATGTTTGAAATATAACCTGATGGTTTACACTTATAAATTAAGTAACAGAACTCTGAAAAAAAAATCTGGGCAAATATTGCCAATATTCTGTCCATATGTGCAACACATTTTCTGATGTAGCTTACCTCACAGTTCTTATGACCATAAAAATAATTAAAGATAATATGTGTATAAAATAAAAGAAGTGCTCTGCAGCATTCTAGTGCAAATTTTCAAGATAATAAACACAATTTTTTTCCTAATTTAAAATAGCCTTGTTAAATAAAGCTGTGTAACAATAAGTGAAATAAAATCAGTTTCTTTTTATTAAAAAAAAAAATAAAACTGAAGTACATTTAGAGCTTCAACACTCCAAGAAGAAAACATACTGGAGTTTCCAAAATTTATCTAATCCTAGAACTACCTCTCCTTTTTTCTCTCATAGTGTGGTATCCTGTGAGTAATTCTGTTTTATGTAAACCTTAAGTAACAGTGATGATTTGAAGAACCTTTTGAGGCAGGTACACCAAGTGTTATACTAATGTACAATATACAAATGAAGAAACTAAAGCTCAGAAAAGTAAAATCTATCTAAGGTCATTGGGCAGGTAAGAGGGAGAAAAGCTACATACTTCACTTCCAATGTCTCATCTAGTTCATATGTAAGTCTAAGATGCTAATTTCTTCATTTAGACTATGCCAATTCTGTCATATCCTTAAAAATTTTAATTATACTTCATCAACTCTTGGAAAGTACATTTTAAATACTTACTCCTCTTATCATAGCATGCAAACAGTGAAAAGGAAGAGATGACTGACAAACTCCCATCCATAAGAAAGTAAAAGTCTCTCAGTCATGTCTGACTCTTTGCGACCCCATGGACTATACAGCCCATGGAATTCTCCAGGCCGGAATACTGGAGTGGGTAGACTTTCCCTTTCTCCAGGGGATCTTCCCAAACCAGGGATAGAATCCAGGTCTCCCACATTGTGGATGGATTCTTTACCAGCTGGGCCACAAGGGAAGCCCAAGAACACTGGATTGAGTAGCCTCTCCCTTCTCAAGCAGATGTTCCTGATCCAGGAATCAAACCGGGGTCTCCTGCATTGCAAGCGGATTCTTTACCAACTGAGCTATCAGGAAAGCCCAAGCCTGTCTGTATACTTAACTCCATTTTCTCACCTACACCACCAGGTCACTGACAATGCTATGGAATATACCCAGCTTTCTGATCCCAGTTTTTCTTATCTATTTGAATCTTCCTATATTCATTTCCTTTTATCCTTTGACTTTAAACATCTGCCTTGCCAATTTCCAACCATAGTTCAACCCATTTGTCTATCTTCTTTGTTCCTTCTCGCAGGTACTCAGAATATACTGCAGTACATTTGATATTCTTATACAACTTTTTTGCTATGTTTTAAAAAATACATTAATACAACAATCCCACTTCTTCCAGCTTTTTAATCACCTACTACTAGTAGAGTGTTCCAAACCTAAGTTTCTAAAGTTACCCAGTAGATGTCCGTGTTTCATACTATGAGAAATAGAAACCATCAGGAGCACATATTTTCAAACATCTTCTCCACCTCAAGGCATATCAAAGTTGTACTTAATTGGTTTCATTTGCTCTTTTCTCAAAGAAAACCATGACTCTCTTTTCCAATATTTATCTGTCGAGTCTGAGTGAATTCCGGGAGTTGGTGATGGACAGGGAGGCCTGGCATGCTGCAGTTCATGGGGTCACAAAGAGTCGGATACGACTGAGCAACTGAACTGAACTGAACTGATCAATTATCATTATCCTACTCAACTCTTCTTAGAAGAGATGTTTATATTTTATACCTCCTCTCTTTCATTGCCATTCAATCTTCTACTCACCACAATCTACCTGTCCTCTGATTATTCCACTGAAAGTGTTCTTGTGGGAAAGTCCTATTGTTTTTTAAGTGTGAAGTCTAGTACCCCACAGTCTGACTTTTCTGAAACTGACATACTATGGTGTTGGAGAAGACTCTTGAGAGTCCCTTGGATGGCAAGGAGATCAAACTTGTCCATCCTAAAGGGAATCAGTCCTGAATACTCATTGGAAGGACTGATGCTAAAACTGAAACTCCAAAACCATGGTCACTGGATACAAAGAACTGACTCATTGGAAAAGACCCTGATGCTGGGGAAGATTGAGGGTAGGAGAAGATGGCTGGATGGCATCACCAACTTGATGGACACTGAGTTTTAGCAAGCTCTGGGAGTTGGTGATGGACAGGGAAGCCTGGCATGCTGCAGTCCATAGGGTCGCAAAGAGCTGGACACAACTGTGCAACTGAATTGAACTGAACTGACATTCTGTCTTTAAAACTTTCTGCTCCTTTACCTTCTATTTCACTTCTTTTTCATAGCATAGCTAAATCTTTTATTATACCTCATCTTCTTTACCAAGTTTCCCCCTTCTGCTATATAAATACTAAAGTCTCCCAGAGACCTATTACTATTTATAGTGTCTTCCTTCTATCTTCATATACAGGGTAATCTATGATTCACATGAATTTAATTATCAATTGCATCATCAGAATCCTCAAGCCTACACCTCCAGTCCTGAGTGTTAACACATTTCCAAATAGCTGCTTTATCTAAATATCCACTGTACCTCCAACTTTGCCAATTTAAAACTGAATTCCTCATTTTCCCTTTAAAACCTGCTTCTCCACCTGTCTTTCAATATAAAAAGAAATAATCATTTACTCAGGTGCCACAGCTAAAAATCAGCCACTCAAAAATTATCTTTTCTTAACTTTTAATATTAGAAAAAGCTTTTGAGTCTTATTTTCTTAAATTACTTCTGAAAGAAGATGCTGTGAAAGTGCTGCACTCACTATGCCAGCAAATTTGACAAACTCAACAGTGACCACAGGACTGGAAAAGGTCAGCTTTCATTCCAATCCCAAAGAAAAGCAATGCCAAAGGATACTCAAACTACTGCACAATTGCACTCATCACACATGTTGCTGCTGCTACTAAGTCGCTTCAGTCGTGTCCGACTCTGTGCGACCCCAGAGACGTAGCCCACCAGGCTCCCCATCCCTGGGATTCTCCAGGCAAGAACACTGGAGTGGGTTGCCATTTCCTTCTCCAGTGCATGAAAGTGAAAAGTGAAAGTGAAGTCGCTCGTGTCTGACTCTTAGCAGATGTTGGCAATTTGATCTCTGGTTCCTCTGCCTTTTCTAAAACCAGCTTGAACATCAGGGAGTTCACGGTTCACGTATTGCTGAAGCCTGGCTTGGAGAATTTCGAGCATTACTAGCATGTGAGATGCGGAGTAGGCAATGGCACCCCAGTCCAGTATTCTTGCCTGGAAATTCCCATGGATGGAGGAGCCTGGTGGGCTCCTGCATTCCACGGGGTCCAAAGAGTCGGATATGACTGAGCGACTTCACTTTCACTTCTCGCTTTCATGCATTGGAGGAGGAAATGGCAATCCACTCCAGTGTTCTTGCCTGGAGAATCCCAGGGATGACAGAGCCTGGTAGGCTGCCGTCTATGGGGTCACACAGAGTCGGACAAGACTGAGGCGAATTAGCCCTAGCAGCAGCATTCTCAGTATAGAGTTCAAGACTATTTGTAATGTAGCCTCAAATACCTATCTACTCTCACTTCCAATTGATGCCTCATTCACTCCATGCTCTAGTCACACACAATAACTCATATTTAATATATGTCATTACCATGCCTGCATGCCAATGTGCAAGATACATCTGCAATGTGAGGTTTTCTTCATAGTTTCTGCTTTTAAAATCCCACTCTTTCTTTATTCCTAGCTTTGTTTCATTAGTGCTGGCTAAAACACATGTGTTGTCAAGACCAAATTAAAATGCACTGAAATTATTTTAAAAAATCATACTCAACTCTTCCCTGTTTATTAAAAAAGAATTACTTTATCTTTCATCTATAATTACATGGTCTTTAGAGAGACTTCTTATGTTACATAACTTGTGAAGTAGTGAAAATAAAATTATATATCATCTGGGAACTCAGAGATATCTTATTTTTAGCTCACACCTTTTTCTTAAAGCTATGAAACCTTAGAGATGTCATTTTCCCCTCTGAAAATTAGCTTCCCATCTGTAAAAACAGGAATAACATAGATATGTCAGGGATGTTAGAAATATTACAGACATAGTGCCTACATCATTAATTGCTTGACTTAATTTTGTTTGCTTTAATAAAAACAATACCAACTATACTAAATTAATATATTTTAGGTACATGCTAATATTTTAGGTACTTTATATGTATTAACTCACTTAATTCACACAATAGTCATAGATGATTATTAGCGTAATTTTTGCATTTTATATAAGAGGAAACAAATACTCTAAAAGATTAATTAAGCTGACTGTGTCACAGATATAGTAAATAGGAGAGTCAGAATTTCAGCCCAGAGAGTTTGGTTCCAGACTTTCATTTGGTAATAAAGGCAATCTTGAAATATGGTGCTTATACTTTTTTAAATTGTCTTCTTTTTTGTTTGCAATCAGCACCAATTCTGCCCCATCTCATCACAGATTCTCCCACATGTTTATTCCTGCCTTTGATCTCTGACTTTGGAATTTAGACTCAGACACTCCAGTTTCTGAAAATCAGCTTTACTGAACAGATTCTGGGTTTATAATTATTAGGCTTTTCTAATAAACTTCAACCATGAAACATCACTGATTCCTCTCAAAATCAGTGTTCCACTTCATTTCTAATAATCTCACCTGTGATCAAATAACCACTAGTTATGTAGGTCACTGCTTCTCAGGTGGAGAGACATTAAGATAGTTCTTAATAAAAACAAAACAATTCAATAGCAAAAATGAAACAAACAAAAAAGCAAGTCAATTAAAAAACAGAGGATCAAAATAGGCATGTCTCCAAAGAAGACATACAGATGACCAGTTCAGTTCAGTTCAGTCATTCAGTCATGTCCAACTCTTTGCAACCCATGAACCTCAGCATGCCAGGCCTCCCTGTCCATCACCAACTCCCGGAGTTTACTCAAACTCATGTCCATTGAGTCAGTGATGCCATCCAACCATCTCATCTTCTGTTGTCCCCTTCTCCTCCTGTCTTCCGTCTTTCCCAGTGTCAGGGTTCTTTCAAATGAGTCAGTTCTTCACATCAGGTGGCCAAAGTATTGGAGTTTCAGCTTCAGCATCAGTCCCTCCAATGAATATTCAGGACTGATTTCCTTTAGGATGAACTGGTTGGATCCCCTTGCAGTCCAAGGGACTCTCAAGAGTCTTCTCTAATACCACAGTTCAAAAGCATCAATTCTTTGGTGCTCAGCTTTCATTATAGTCCAACTCTTCACAGCCATACACAACTACTGGAAAAACCATAGCCTTGACAAGATGGACATTTGTTGGCAAAGTAACGTCTCTGCTTTTTAATATGCTGTCTAGATTGGTCATAACTTTTCTGCCAAGGAGCAAGTGTCTTTTAATTTCATGGCTGCAATNAAAAGCATCAATTCTTTGGTGCTCAGCTGTCATTATAGTCCAACTCTTCACAGCCATACACAACTACTGGAAAAACCATAGCCTTGACAAGATGGACATTTGTTGGCAAAGTAACGTCTCTGCTTTTTAATATGCTGTCTAGATTGGTCATAACTTTTCTGCCAAGGAGCAAGTGTCTTTTAATTTCATGGCTGCAATCACCATCTGCAGTGAATTTGGAGCCCAAAAGAAGAAAGTCTGCCACTGTTTCCACTGTTTCCCAATCTATTTCCCATGAAGTGATGGGATCAGATCTTAGTTTTCTGAATGTTGAGCTTTAAGCCAACTTTTTCACTCTCCTCTTTCCCTTTCATCAAGAGGCTTTTTAGTTCTTCTTCACTTTCTGACATAAGGGTGGTGTCATCTGCATATCTGAGGTTACTGATATTTCTCCCAGAAACCTTGATTCCAGCTTGTGTTTCTTCCAGCCCAGTGTTTCTCATGATGTACTCTGCATATAAGTTAAATAAGCAAGGTGACAATATACAGCCTTGACGTACTCCTTTTCCTATTTGGAACCAGTCTGTTGTTCCATGCCCAGTTCTAATTGTTGCTTCCTGATCTGGATACAGATTTCTCAAGAGGAAGGTCAGGTGGTTTGGTTTCCCATCTCTTTCAGAAGTTTCCACAGTTTATTGTGATCCACACAGTCAAAGGCTTTGGCATAGTCAATAAAGCAGAAATAGATGTTTTTCTGGAACTCTCTTGCTTTTTCAATAATCCAGCAGATGTTGGCAATTTGATCTCTGGTTCCTCTGCCTTTTCTAAAACCAGCTTGAACATCTG
>SJYA01000902.1:156117-180401 GCA_006410615.1 Neotragus moschatus | reverse complement strand
TTTCCACAGTTTATTGTGATCCACACAGTCAAAGGCTTTGGCATAGTCAATAAAGCAGAAATAGATGTTTTTCTGGAACTCTCTTGCTTTTTCAATAATCCAGCAGATGTTGGCAATTTGATCTCTGGTTCCTCTGCCTTTTCTAAAACCAGCTTGAACATCTGGGAGTTCACGGTTCACGTATTGCTGAAGCCTGGTTTGGAGAATTTTGAGCATTACTTTACTAGCATGTGCTGCTGCTGCTAAGTCACTTCAGTTGTGTCCGACTCTGTGCGACCCCATAGACGGCAGCCCACCAGGCTTCCCCATCCCTGGGACTCTCCAGGCAAGAATAGTGGAGTGGGTTGCCATTTCCTTCTCCAATGCATGAAAGTGAAAATTGAAAGTGAAGTCGCTCAGTCGTGTCCGACTCTTCGCGACCCCATGGACTGCAGCCCACCAGGCTCCTTCGTCCATGCGATTTTCCAGGCAAGAGTACTGGAGTGGGGTGCCACTAGCATGTGAGATGAGTGCAACTGTACAGTAGTTTGAGCATTCTTTGGCATTGCATTTCTTTGAGATTGAAATGAAAACTGACCTTTTCCAGTCCTATGGCCACTGCTGAGTTTTCCAAATTTGCTGACATGTTGAGTGCAGCACTTTAACAGCATCATCTTTTGAGATTTAAAAGAGCTAAACTGGAATTCCATCACTTCCACTAGATTTGTTCATAGTGATATCTCCTAAGGCCCACTTGACTTCATATTCCAGGTTGTCTGTCTCTGGGTGAGTGATCACACTATCATGAATATCTGGGTCAGGAAGATCTTTTTTGTACAGTTCTTCTGTGTATTCTTGCCACCTCTTCTTAATATCTTCTGCTTCTGTTAGGTCCAGACCATTTCTGTCCTTTATTGAGCCCATCTTTGCATGAAATATTCCCTTGGTATCTCTAATTTTCTTGAAGAGATCTCCAGTCTTCCCATTTTATTGTTTTCCTCTGTTTCTTTGCACTGATCACTGAGGAAGATTTTCTTATCTCTACTTGCTATTTGGAACTCTGTATTCAAATGTGTATATCTTTCCTTTTCTCTTTTGCTTTTCACTTCTCTTCTTTTCACAGCTATTTGTAAGGCCTCCTCAGACAGCCATTTTGCTTTTTTCCACTTCTTTTTCTTGGGGATGATCTTGATCCTGGTCTCCTATACAATGTCAAGAACCTCTGTCCATAGTTCATCAGGCACTCTGTCTATCAGATCTAGTCCTTTCAATCTATTTTTCACTTCTACTGTATAATCATAACGGATTTGATTTAGGTAGGTCATACCTCAATGGTCTAGTGGTTTTCCCTAGTTTCTTCAATTTAAGTCTGAATTTGACAATAAGGAGTTCATGATCTGAGCCACAGTCAGCTCCTGGTCTCGTTTTTGCTGACTATATAGAACTTCTCCATATTTGGCTGCAAAGAATATAATCAATCTGATTTCAGTGTTGATCATCTGGTGATATCCACATGTAGAGTCTTCTCTTGTGTTGTGGGAAGAGGGTGTTTTCTATGACCAGTGTGTTCTCTTGCAAAACTCTATTAGCCTTTGCCTTGTTCATTCTGTACTCCAAGGCCAAATTTGCCTGTTACTCCAGGTTTTTCTTGACTTTCTACTTTTGCATTTCAGTCCTCTGTAATGAAAAGGACATCTTTTGGGGGTGTTTGTTCTAAAAGATCTTGTAAGTCTTCATAGAACCATTTAACTTCAGCTTCTTCAGCATTACTGGTTGCATCATAAACTTGAATTACCATGATATTGAATGTTTTGCCTTGGGAATGAACAGAGATCATCTGTCATTTTTGAGATTGCATCCAAGTACTGCATTTCAGACTCTTTTCTTGACTATGATTGCTACTCCAATTCTTCAAAGGGATTCTTGCCCACAGTAGTAGAATAATGGTCATCTGAGTTAGATGATCAATAGGTACATAAAAAGACGCTCAACATCACTAACCATCAAGGAATTGAAAATCAAAACCACAATAATATTATCACCTCACACCAGTTAGAATGGCTATCACCAAAAACACATGAAATAATAAGAGAGGATATGGACTGCACTGTTGGAGGGAATGTAAACCAATACTTCCTTTTTGGAAAAGAGAATGGATGGTCTTCAAAACATTAAAAATAGAACTACCTGTGACTCAACAATTCTACTTTTGGGTATTTTTTTCAAAGACAAAAACACTAACTTGAAAACATATCTGCTCCCCCATGTTCACTGTTATTTACATTAACCAAGGTATATAAACAACTTGTGTATTCATCAAGAGATGAATGGATAAAAAAATGTGAGATATATATATTTCAAAGTGTGATACACACTTGTACACACACAATTGAATATTATTCAGCCATGAAACATCATGAAAATTTGAAATTGGGAACTAGATGGATGAACCTTGAGGTGTTCATGCTAAGTGCAATAAGTCAAACATAGAAAGATAAATACTATAAAATCTCATTTATTGTAGAATCTTAAAACAAAAAAAAAAGGAAAATCAAGCTTATAGATACAGAGAACAGATCAATGGATATCAGAGACAGGTGAAATGAGTAAAGGGAATTAAAAGATACAAACTTCCAGTCATCAAACAATCACAGATATAATGCACAGTGTAGAAACCATAGTTAATAAAACTGTATTGTGTACTTGAAAGCTGCTAAGAGAGCAAATATTAAAGTTCTCATCACAAGGAAAAAATTCTGTAATTATGTATGTTGATGGATGTCAACTAGACTTCTGGGGGTAATCATTTTGCAACATATACAAATATTGAATTGTTACATTGTACACCTGAAACTAATACAGTGTTTGTCAATTGTACCTCAATAAAAAGAATAATTTTTCAATATAATGATTCTCATTTTTAAAGAAGAAAATTTTAATCTAATTTAGGTCTTCAAATTCCCAGTGTCTTAGCTGACCATAATTGATGTTTTGCACAGCAGAGTTTCATAACTAATTGCTTGCAAATTATGATTTGCAAAAATGATTTCCTTTTATTAAGATAAGCTTCACAAAATTTCATCCTTCCTCATCTTCTGAATATAATCCTTCTACTTACTACATGCATTGTTTATATACTTAGATCTTCATACACAGCTCTTTCCCATTTTTTATATTATCTTCTTGGAAGTATTTAAATATTAGCAGACAACCCTAGTACTATACCAGTGACCTTAAAGCATTTTCTTTCTTTCCTTTTTTTAAATTTTGAATTGTTTCAAATAAATTGACAAGATAAGCTGCACTAGAGTTTTCTTAATTGCAAGTAATTCTGGGTATAAGATGGTTTCTGCTGTAGCTAGAGCTATCAAAGCTTAGAAATACAAATAGATAAAGGTTAGCTCGACATAAGGAACACACAACATTTTGTTTTAGTTTATTTGCCATGAATAAATTTTCAACAGGAATCATTAATCCAGTAATCCAAGTAGTAAAATTGAAGGGGTTGTAAATTAAAGTATTTATTGATCTATAAGGGCGGATAACTCTGCCTCCTTGGAGTTGTGTAAAAGAAACACAAGATCTACAACAGGAGTCTAAGAGATCGAATGCCAACATGCCTAACAAACTTTTCCTATAGTACCTCTACCCTGAACTGACATGTTCTAAAGATTACACACTGATGGCAAACAAAACAAAGAAACACAATCTGTTGATTTTCTCTTTTTAATGAGGATGTGGGTATTGCTTGAGATTCTGCTTCAATGTCTAGGAACAAAAGAAAAGGTAACATTTTGTGGCTCACTGACCACAAACTGACTGTAAGAATCAAATACTCAGAAAGGCCAAGGATATATCTAGAGGCAAAGCATCACAGACATCAGGATTTCACCCTTTATGGGCATTGACTGTGCAAAGAAGAAAGTCACTTCTACTAATCTATGTCATAGAAGAAAATATTCCTGCAAAAAGAAGTTGATATTAATTATGGCAAATTTCTACAAAAGGGCCATAGGTTTTAGAGAGGTCAATCTGAATTTAATATGATCTTTAGTTGGAAATATATAAGGGCCAAGCAGTAAACCCATATTAGAAACCAAGTTTAAAATATGTGACCACTGGGTTCACAGTAGTAAACTCTCACAGCAGCATATTTTTCATCTTGTATTGTTAACACTGTAACAGTAAGACTGTCAGCCTATACGGAAAATTAATAGCTAGACCTATGTTACAGAGAAGAAAAATGCTTATAACTGGGCCAAAATATTCACATAAACCACCTTGGTCTATATTTAATCAGTATCATTTTTCAGCCTAAGAAATCTTCGTCTTTATTTGCAACTTCTACCTTGGGGAGCAGAATATTCATGGTCTGTTTCACTTGGGATGCTTTCAAAATTCCTTTTTAAAAAATGAGCATTTTCAACATATTTCCTATACCAAAAAGAGAGTCTTCCCTCTAGTAATAAACCATCTTCTCTAAGGGCCCACTAAAGTCTAACAATCAAAGTAGACTTTAAAGTAAGAAAATAAGTAAACATTTAAAAGAAGGAAACATTTACTTCCTTCCACGCAGGAGATAAAGAAGTTCTACTGGGACTTTTTCTTCTATTCTCAATCTATTGGTGAAGGAAGCAGATTCTTTTATCAAAAGAGCTCGTTGTTGTCTCAGAGCTCAAAGAGCAAAGCCTTAGGGTAATAGACAGGTAACTGGACTGTAGAGAGTGAGTTGAAAGTTGGGAGTTGGGGAGCCAGGACAACAGCATACACCTTAGGTGAAAGAGTATTATCAAAGCAAGCTTTGGATAACATATCTCTGCTATAGCTGCTGAATTGAGTCCTTTAAATTTAAAGACTTTGTTTTTCTTTTTCTTTCTTTCTTTTTTGCAGGCCATAGAGAATCGTGATTGGAAGTCAGAAAAGGATGTTCCTGCTGGCCTTTGAAGAAAGATAACACCTATCGTGAAATGCAGACAGTCTCTAGGAGCTGAGAGTGAACCACAGCTGACACCCAGCAAGGAAATGGGAACCTCAATCCTAAAACCAGAAGGAATTAAATTCTGCCAATAGCAAGAATAAGCCCGGAGATAAATATTTCTCCAGAGCTTACAGATAAGAACTCAGCCAGGTCAACACCTTCATTTTAACTGTCTGAGAACCTATGCATAATCCAGCTTCTCCATTTTCTGATTTTCTTCCTTAGAGAATTATGAGCTAACAAATTAAAGGGTATTATACTAAACTGCAGCAATAGAAACTGATAGAATTGGGAAAGTGACGATGATGATATTAAGAAGCAACTATAAAGAATAGAAAACCCACTCAGGCTGGCATTGTTTTCCAAGACTAAAGGCAATACCTTATTAGGACTTAAAAATCCCCTACAGACATCATATTTCAAGTTGGCAAGTTGGGAGCAGGGTCCATAAACAAGGTAGAACATAGAAGCAAAATATAACTGAGTTTCTGAAGTTGGACTTTTTATGGTGTTATCCAAAACAGTGAGACAGGAGAGAAGAAAGCAGAGCATTCAAAGAATACCATAGCCATTGAGCATGTGACCAAAAATTGGTTAGAGCCAATTAGGCCCAAGATGACAGAAGATTCAACTTAAGCCTCAGTGCACACTCATTGTAACACATTTAGCTAAATGACAAACCCACAGGTACCATGACAGCTCCAAGGCTGACCATAAAAGGCTGAAAGGTGGGCAGTGGTCCAGTTTCTGTAAATCCCCACTTTTCTCCAAAACGGTTGGAATAATCCTCTCATTGATTAGCACATGATGTTACTCAAACCATAAAAACTACCTACCCCATATTTCAGGACCATTCTCACCTTCTTAGACTTCATTCTGCCTATGGAGTGTGTATCTCTCTAAATTAAACCTGCTTTCACGTTATCATGGCTCACTCTTGAATTCTTTCCTGAGTGAAGCCAAGGACCCTCACTTGAAGGCTTGATCCAGTGATTTAACTGAGACTTGGAACATAACCATCCTCTCATACCCTCTTTTCTGGCAAAATTAGAGAAAAAAAAAATCTTTTAAAAAAGTGGCTTGATTTTTGTTCCCTATGACTGAAGAGAAACATTCTATAGAACAGCTACTCATTAGACTTGCCTGGGGAGCTTTGAATACTTAACAAGTTGAAGCTATTCCCTATTTGAGTTAAATCAGAATCCCCAGTGGTGGGGACCCAGACATAAACACGTTCTTTTTAAATTGCCCAGATGTTCCATCCAACAAGCAGTCCAGTTTGGAACCAGTGCTATAAAGTCCATAACTCAAAAACTGAAGACTTTATATTCAAATTCAATTTAGAAGGAAATGCAACTGAAAACTAGAATTGGATTTTCATTTAGAAAACAGTAATACACCATAAGTACTTTTATCTACTTGTGTTAAGATTTTGCAAATGTTAACACAATTTATCCTTAAAAAAGAGTTCTATGAAGTGGTGGTTGTGGTTTAGTCGCTAAGTCGTGTCCAACTCTTGCGATCCCAGGGACCGCAGCCTGCCAGGTTCCTCTGTTCATGGAATTCTCCAGGCAAGAATACTGGAGTGGGTTGTCATTTCCTTCTCCAGGGGATCTTCCTGACCCATGATTGGAACCCAGGTCTCCTGAATTGCAGGCAGATGCTTTACTGATGGAACTATGAGGGAAGTCCCATTCTATGAAGCAGATATTGCCATTTTCATTGACCTCATTTTCAAATCTGACAAAACTAAGGAGAAAATAAAAGAATAACTTGCTCATCATCACNATGATTGGAACCCAGGTCTCCTGAATTGCAGGCAGATGCTTTACTGATGGAACTATGAGGGAAGTCCCATTCTATGAAGCAGATATTGCCATTTTCATTGACCTCATTTTCAAATCTGACAAAACTAAGGAGAAAATAAAAGAATAACTTGCTCATCATCACACGGTAAGTGAGGTTACCAACCTAGGAATGGCACCGACTGCCTGCAGAGTTATCTGTTATATCTCTGTTCCGTAATGCTTAACTTTAAAGTGTTTATCCAGAATGTAATGGCATCTTTTTCTCAACTATAGATGAAAACCAAATAGCAAATAGTATTTTCAGAGTGCAGGCGGCTGCAATGGCACACAGAGCGCAGCTGAGAGGAGCTACCCCACGTCTGAGGTCAAGGGCCGTGGCTGGGAGGAGTTATCCCGCATGCGAGGTCAGGGGTGGCAGCTGAGAGGAGCTACCCCCATCCGAGGCCAGAGGCGGCAGCTGGGAGGAGCAAACCCACATCCAAGGAGCGGTGGCCGCACGGGCGCAGGAGGGCCTAGAGGAGCTATTCCTCATTCAAGGTCGGGAGGGGCGACAGTGAGGAGATACCCCTCGGCCAAGGCAAGGAGCACTGGCTGTGCTTTGCTGGAGCAGCCGTGAAGAGATACCCCGCGTCCAAGGTAAGAAAAACCCAAGTAAGATGGTACGTGTTGCAAGAGGGCATCAGAGGGCAGACACACTNGTCTGGTTCTTGCAACACCATGGACTGTAACCTGCCAGGCTCCTCTGTCCATGGGATTCTCCAGGCAAGAATACTGGAGTGGGTGGCCATTCCTTCTCCAATAACTTCTGTTAATCATCTCAAGTACTTTAAACCATCACTAGATTGCTTGTAATATCTAACACAATGTAATTATATATAAATAATTATTGTAAGTACAATGCAAATGCCACCTAAACAGTTGCTAGCATGTGGCAAATTCAAATTTGGCTTTTTGAAATTTCCTGGAATTTATTTTTTAATATTTTCTATCCACAGTCAGCTAAATCCACGAATGTGGAACCTTTAGATATGTAGGGCCAACTGTTTAAAAATGGCAATGGAGCCTTCTTCTGGTCAACACGGAACTACCTTTACCCTTGTTGGGGGCAGGAAGAGATTTTCCTCTGGACTTCTAGCTTCTTCTGGTTGATCTGAACAGGATGCAGATTAATAGGAGAAAAACCACATAAAAGTTAATATATTGTATACAGAAGACAGATCCAAGAAAACTGGGTAACGCCAAAAAGACCAAAGCCCTCAGCTTAAATTTCAGCTTCAGCTAAAGACAAAAAGAGGATACTGAGCGTGGAGAAAGTCAGATATAGGAAGTAATCAGGAAATGCACAGAAAACAAGTGTTAAGATTATGACATAAAGTCATTGCCTTCTCCATTGATAAGATTTGTTCTTCCTCTACTTCCAGGTATAATAGGGGAAACAACCTTACAAATGGAGATTTCTCTTACAAATATAAATGTTTCACAACTCCTACTCATTTTTGGAGAAGGAAATGGCAACCCACTCCAGTATTTTTGCCTGGGAAATCCCATGGGCAAAGAAGCCTGGTAGGCTATAGACCAGGGAGTTGCAAAGAGTCAGACACAACTGAGCAACCAAACAACAACAATAAACAAAAACTCTTTTTTTAGATTTTTCCCAAGTCTGCTGTTTCTTAGAAAATAACCAGCTTAAAATAAATACTGTACCAGAGAGATATTTAGGGTAACGAAGTCTGATCCCCCAAACTCTTCTCCCTAAAACAAGCAAAAATACATGAAAAATACCTTTCCAAGAAATGAGCCCAGTCAACAATGACAATGATCCCTGAGGGAAATAACACAACACAGGTAAACACCAAGATTGTCTGAATGAGCCTGATAGGCTACAGTCCCCAGGGTCGCACAGAGCTGGACATGGCTGAAGTGACTTAGCACGCACGCATGACGTGACTTCGGGATGTTTCCACACGATGTGCGAGGAGGAGAAGTCAGAAATGAAAAAGACAGACGTAGAAGCTTGGAGGAGCCAATGCAGCCAGAGTTGATAAGAAAGAGTGTCAGAGACCAAATGACTGCACAGAGAGGACCCCCCCAGAGGTCTGTGGAGGGCCCTTCTCAAGTCTGAGCTGAGTGCTGCTCACCACATACACTTAAAGAAATGACCTTAGTCTGGGAAAGGAAGCACTGGAAATGATAAGAGGCAACAAAGAACATTACTTGGAGACTGCACACAGCTAAAAATATTTCCTGTTCTCACCATCCAGAGTAGAACACAACTGATGGACTTAGGGGAGGGGTACTTAGAAGAGTTTTATCTCAGGGGAGGGAAAATTAGACTAAATGCTGTTCTGGGCTGCCGAGCAAAGCTTAGGTAAGACCTGAAAGGGTAAAGCTAGCTTTTATTCCAGAAATATAAGCTTTTTGTTTTGTTTTGTTGTTTTTTTAATATATTTAAATTTTTAGTTTGTCTTGCTTTACAATACTGTATTCATTTTGCTATACATTGACATGAATCAGCCACAGGTGTACATGAGCTCTCAATCACAAACCCCCTCCCTCCTCCCTCCCCACACCATCCCTCCGGATCATCCCCGCGCATCAGTCCCAAGCCTTCTGCATCAAACCTAGACCAGCGATTCGTTTCACTTATGATATCATACATGTTACAATGCCACTCTCCCAAATCCTCCCACCCTCTCCCTCTACCACAGAGTCCAAAAGGCTGTTCTACACATCTGTGTCTCTCTTGCTGTCTCACGTACAGGTTGGTTTAAAATTTTAAAAGCAATAAAATTTAATGTATTAAATAAAAGCAGTAAAGAAGGAGAATTACCTCATCATTTCAACGGATGCAGAAAAAATATTTTAATTCAATATATATTTCTTTTTAATTTATTTATTTATTTTAATTGGAGGATAATTAATTTATANAAAGCTAGCTTTTATTCCAGAAATATAAGCTTTTTGTTTTGTTTTGTTGTTTTTTTAATATATTTAAATTTTTAGTTTGTCTTGCTTTACAATACTGTATTCATTTTGCTATACATTGACATGAATCAGCCACAGGTGTACATGAGCTCTCAATCACAAACCCCCTCCCTCCTCCCTCCCCACACCATCCCTCCGGATCATCCCCGCGCATCAGTCCCAAGCCTTCTGCATCAAACCTAGACCAGCGATTCGTTTCACTTATGATATCATACATGTTACAATGCCACTCTCCCAAATCCTCCCACCCTCTCCCTCTACCACAGAGTCCAAAAGGCTGTTCTACACATCTGTGTCTCTCTTGCTGTCTCACGTACAGGTTGGTTTAAAATTTTAAAAGCAATAAAATTTAATGTATTAAATAAAAGCAGTAAAGAAGGAGAATTACCTCATCATTTCAACGGATGCAGAAAAAATATTTTAATTCAATATATATTTCTTTTTAATTTATTTATTTATTTTAATTGGAGGATAATTAATTTATAGTATTGTAGTGGCTTTCACCATACATCAACAGAAATCAGCCATGGGTATACTTCTTAAAAGAACACTAAACAAATCAAGAAAAGAACTTTCCAAACTTGCTAAGCAATATTTATGAAAACTCTATATCTAATACACTTAATGGTAAATGACTGAACTTGTACCCCTTAAGATCTAGAATAAGGCAAGCATTTCCAATATCATCACTTCAACTCAGCTGTTCTAGAGTCCTAATTAGTGCACTAAAGCAATAAAATAAAAGGCAGACAGATTAGAAAACAAAATAAAAATCTGACTCTCAGATAACATTATTATATAAAACTGCTATGACATCTAAAAAATGCCACAAGAACTAAAAAGTTAATTTTAAAAACTATGGAATACAAGATCATATAAAAATCCACTGCATATCTGTATAACAACAAGAAATAATCACAAATTTAAATTTTGAAGTTTTCATTTACAAAGCTTCAAAAAATGACACAATATCTCTGAAAAAAAACTGTGTAAGATATGTGTACTGAAATCTACAGAATTTAGCCAATGGAAATTAAAGAAGTCAAAAATAAATTGGGAAATACACTGTGTCCATGGGTTAAAAGGCTCCATTTCATTAAGCTGTTACTCTCCTCAAAACTGAACTGTAGATACAAAGCAATCCCAATCATAATCTCTGCAGGTTTGTTGATGTTGGTGGTGGTGGTGTTTTTGTAGAACTGACTAGCTTATTCTAAAATTTATATGGAAATGCAAAGGACCAAAAAAGCCAAAACAACTTTGAAAAAGAAAAAAAAAAAATTGAAGAGTCACACTACCCTACTTCAAGATTCATTATAAGCTACAGTAATCAATACAGTACTGCTAAGATAAACAGACTAATTGAACAGCAATGAGACTTCAAAAACATACTCAAACATACATTAACCATTGATTTTTGGCAGAGGCCATTCAATGGAGAAAGAACAGTATTTTCAACAAATGGGTCTGGAAAAAGCCCCATAGCCATATGGAAAATCATAAAGCAAAATTTTACCCATATTACACACCATGTACAAAAATGAATCAAAGTGGGTCACAGACCAATATGTACAGCCTAAAACTATAAACTTCTCAGAAAAAACACAAAAGTATAATTTCAAAAGTTACCTACTTCATAAAAATTTAGAGCATCTTTTCTTTGAAAGATACTGGTAAAAGAATGAAAAGATAATACACAGACAAGAGACACTACTGGCAAATCATTAAATCCACATTTAATCAGGAATCTGTACTGACAATATTTAAGGAACTCTCTATGACTCCATAAGAAAACAAACCACCTAATAAAAACTGAGCAAAATATTTGAAAAGATACTTCCCAAAAAATGACATATAGACAGCAAAAAGCATATGAGAAAGATACTCAAGATATCATTATTCATTGGGTAAATGCAAATTGCACTCATCTCACATGCTAGCAAAGTAATGCTCAAAATTCCTTAAGCCAGACTTCAACAGTACCCGTGAACTTCCAGATATTCCAGCTGGATTTAGAACAGGCAGAGGAACCAGAGATCAAAATGCCAACATCTGTTGAATCATTGAAAAAGAAAGAGAGTTCCAGAAAAACAATTACTTCTGCTTTACTGACTGCATCAAAGCCTTCGACTGTGTGGAACACAAGAAACTGTGGAAAATTCTGAAAGAGATGGGAATACCAGACCACTTGACCTGCCTCCTGAGAAATATGTATGCAGGTTAAGAAGCAACAGTTAGAACCGGACATGGAACAACAAAATGGTACCAAATTAGGAAAGGAGTACGTCAAGGCTGTATATTGTCACCCAGCTTTTATAACTTAAATGCAGAGTACATCATGCAAAATGCTGGGCTGGATGAATGACAAGCTAGAATCAAGATTGCAGGGACAAATACTAATAACCTCAGATACGCAGATGACACCACCCTTACGACAGAAAGTGAAAAGGAGCTAAAGAGCCTCTTGATGAAAGTGACAGAGGAGAGTGAAAACGTTGGCTTAAAATTCAACATTCAGAAAACTCACATCATGGCATCTGGTCCCATCACTTCATGGCAAATAAATAGTGAAACAATGGAAACTGTGACAGACTTTATTTTCTTGGGTTCCACAATCACTGCAGATTGTGAGTACAGTCATGAAATTAAAAGACATTTGCTCTTTGGAAAAAAAAAAAAAAAAAAAGCTATGACCAACCCTGACAGCATATTAAAAATCAGAGACGTTACTTTGACAACAAAGATTCATCTAGTCAGGGCTATAGTT
This sequence comes from Neotragus moschatus, assembly GCA_006410615.1. NCBI lineage: Eukaryota > Metazoa > Chordata > Mammalia > Artiodactyla > Bovidae > Neotragus > Neotragus moschatus. The sequence continues at coordinate 167,884 of SJYA01000902.1, read as the reverse complement.
TTTCCGGTACTCATGAATGGATATGAGAGTTGGATTATAAAGAAAGCTGAATGGTGAAGAACTGATACTTTTCAACTGTGGTATTGGAGAAGATTCTTGAGAGTCCCTTGGACTGCAAGGAGATCAAATCAGTCAATGCCAAAGGAAATCAGTCCTTAATATTCATTGAAAGGACTGATGATGAAGCTGAAACGCCAATATTTTGGCCACCTGATGAGAAGAGCTGACTCATTGGAAAAGACCCTGATGCTGGGCAAGATTGAGATGGAAGGAGAAGGGGAGGACACAGGATGAGATGGTTGGATGGCATCACCGACTCGATGGACACGAGCCTCAGTAAGCTCTGGGAGTTGGTGATGGATGGGAAAACCTGATGTGCTGCAGTCCATGGGGTCACAAAGAGTCGGACACGACTGAGCCACTGAACTGAAATAGAAATGAAGTTGCTTCCGTAGTGGCTCTGATAGTATGGAAACTGCCTACAATGCAGGACACCAGGGTTGAATCACTGGGTCGGGAGGATCTCCTGGAGAAAGGAATGGCAACCAACACCAGTATTCTCACCTGGAGAATTCCATGGATAGAGGAGCCTGCAGGCTGCAGCCCATGGCATCTCAAAGAGTCAGAAACCACTGAACTACTAACATTTTCACTTTCAAATGTAAATTAGGACTTCAATAATATACCACTAAACATCTATTAAAATAGCTAAAAAGACTAGCAATACCAACTGTTGCAAGGATGTGAATCAACTGGAACTCTCATACTCTGAAGTGGGGATGTAAAATGGTGCAATCACATCAAAAAATAATTTGACAGGGTCACAAAAATGCCAGTATGCAACTACCATATGACTTAGCCAGTCCTCTCCTGGGTTTCTCCTCAAGGGAAAAAAAAAAATCATACTTTATGTATTCTTACATTTAAGATGTGCCTCTTATGAGTCACTCATCAGTTTAATTCAGAAGATAATGATCCGCCTGTGAAAGACATTCATTCCCATCACTTGGTCCACACTTGGAAGAGTTATCCTACAAGAGGAATAAAAAAATGTCCCATCAGCAGCCAAATATCATTCCCATCCTCACCTAACACAAAAAGCTATATCGTTTATTTTAGAAAGACACAGTTGCTTGATAGTATCTGTTACATCCTCATCAGGTGGTTACTGTTTGCGTAGAGTAGTACTGAGTGGAAATCATAGCACTGTCAATTATTACACATAAAATACGAAAACAGAGAGGGGTCAGCTCTCACTACTTATGCCCTCCAAAGTGTGAAATGAGTATATGGAATGCCATTCGTTTTACTTTTCTGAATCATCACCTCCATTCTTAGAAACATCCTCTGTAAAGTGGGTAGAGGTCAAGAAACTGAATGACAAATGCAGATAAGAATAGTGGTCTTACTATTTCGAAGATCCAGAACATTATTTTGACTTTTAAGGTAGCACTTATCACTTGTTGTTTAGTTGCTAAGTCATGTCCAACTCTTTATGACGCCCTGGACTGTAGTCTGCCAGGCTCCTCTGTCCATGGAATTTTCCAAGCAAGAATACTGGAGTGCATTGCTATTTCCTTCTCCAGGGGATCTCCCCCACCCAGAGGTTGAACCTGTGTCTCCTACAATGGCAGGCAGATTTTTAACACTAAGCCACCTGGGAAGCCCAGTTACCACTTAACATTTCAGTAATCATTTCTCTATGAGCAGTCTCATAAAGATGTCTCCCTGTGGGTTAATTTCTAAATAATACTTTCTAACTCAGTGTCATTGGAAACAAACAAAAAAAAACTCTTGATAACATTTTTAATCACTTTTCTAAACTATTAAATCATTGATATCATTTTTCCTTTCCCTTGTAGTATATATATTTCTATTCCCAGGAATCTATGTAGACGTCAGTTTAAAGAAAAATCAAAGTCCTAAAATTTAGGTTATTTTAATCTAAAAGTGTTACCAATTGAGTTACAGTGAGTCTGAGGCCAAACATAGTACAATAACATTAGAGTCTTTGACCTAAGCCAAACAGTACTTTTCGCAAAATGCTTAGCATATTGGGACCATTCTGCACTAACACTAATAATAATTGCAGTTATCTGTATAGATCTGACTAGATTGAAATAGAGTACTATTGGTTTCAGAAAGAGGTGGCAAGAATACAAAGAAGAACTGTACAAAAAAGGTTTTCACGACCAAGATAATCACAATGGTGTGATCACTCACCTAGAGCCAGATATGCTGGAATGTAAAGTCAAGTGGGCCTTAGGAAGCATCACTATGAACAAAGCTAATGGAGGTGATGCAATTCCAGTTGAGCTATTTCAAATACTAAAAGATGATGCTGTGAAAGTGCTGCACTCAATATGGCAGCAAATTTGGAAAATTCAGCAGGGGCCACAAGACTGGAAAAGGTCAGTTTTCATTCAATCCCAAAGAAAGGCAATGCCAAAGAATGCTCAAACTACCACACAATTGGACTCATCTCACACACTAGTAAAGTAATGCTCAAAATTCTCCAAGCCAGGTTTCAACAATATGTGAACCGTGAGCTTCCAGATGTTACAGCTGGTTTTGGAAAAAGCAGAGGAACCAGAGATCAAACTGCTGACAACTGCTGGTTTATCAAAAAAGCAAGAGAGTTCCAGAAAAACATCTACTTCTGCTATATTGAAAATGCCAAAGCCTTTGATTGTGTGGATCACCACAAACTGGAAAATTCTGAAAGAAATGGGAATACCAGACCACCTGACCTGCCTCTTGAGAAATCTACATGCAGGTCAGGAAGCAACAGTTAGAACTGGACATGGAACAACAGACTGGTTCCAAATAGAAAAAGGAGTACATCAAAGCTGTATATTATCACAATGTTTATTTAACTTATATGCAGAGTACATCATGAGAAATGCTGGGCTGGAAGAAGCACAAGCTGGAATCAAGATTGCTGGGAGAAATATAAATAACCTCCGATACACAAATGACACCCCCCCTTACGGCAGAAAGTGAAGAGGAACTAACGAGCCTCTTAATGAAAGTGAAAGAGGAGAGTGAAAAAGTTCACTTAAAGCTCAACATTCAAAAAACTAAGATCCGATCCCATCACTTCATGGCAAATAGATGCGGAAACAATGGCAGACTTTCTTCCTTTGAGCTCCAAAATCATTGCAGATGAAGACTGTAGCCATGAAATTAAAAGATGCTTGGTCCTTGGAAGAAAAGTTATGACCAACCTAGACAGCATATTAAAAATAAGAGACATTACTTTGCCAAGAAAGGTCCGTCTAGTCAAGGCTATGGTTTTTCCAGTAGTCATGTATGGCTGTGAGAGTTCGACTATAAAGAAAGCTGAGTGCTGAAGAATTGATGCATATGAACTGTGGTGTTGGAGAAGACTCTTGAGAGTCCCTTGGACTGCAAGGAGATCCAACCAGTCCATTCTGAAGGAAATCATTCCTTAATATTCGTTGGAAGGACTGATGCTGAAGCTAAAACTTTGGCCACCTGATGTGAAGGACTGACTGATTTGAAAAGACCGTGATACTAGGAAGGACTGAAGGCAGGAGGAGAAGGGGATGTCAGAGGATGAGATGGTTGGCTGGCATCACCGACTCAATGGACATGAGTTTGAGTAAACTCTAGGAGTTGGTGATGGACAGGGAAGCCTGGTATGCTGGAGTCCATGGGTTTGCAAGAGTTGGACATGACTGAGTGGCTGAACTGAACTGAACTGATTAAGTTCAGGAAGTGAAGACAGTATGTGATTTCATTTTCGAGTACAATATCTTTACACTAGTTGAGAGAAATTCCATGCAATTCCAGATCATGTGCTATTTATTTGTTATAAGCCATCTGTTGAGGAAAAAGAATAGAACATATTTAAGTTGAATTTTGTGATTATTAAAAATCTAGAAAATGGTGTATGGGTCTCCGTTTGTGCATGCTAAGCTGCTTTGGGCATGTCCAACTCTTTTTGACCCCATGGGCTATAGCCTACCAGGCTCCTCTGCCCATGGGATTCTCCAGGCAATAAACTGGGGTGGCTTGCCATGTCCTCCTCCATCAATTGTACCCACGTCCTCAAGTATCAGAAGCATTCACGTACAATTAGATCAACAGTTCTGCAGGGGGAACACCATGTGTATGATAGAAACCAACTCAACACTGTAAAGCAATTCTCCTCCAATTCAAAATAAATAAATAAAAAGTAGTGGAAGGAATTTCCCTGCTGGCTTAAAAGGATGAAAAGGAGCCAACAGCAGGCAATAGAGAAAGCAGAAGGGCGGTGAGGGCGAATGACTTTGCTACTGAGACCATATGGACGTGTACCAGCAACTCTAATAGTATATGAGACCACTTCATCCACCATCCACCATTAAGGGAAAATGAACTTACCTAAACCCCAAAACTAGGGTTCCTAACAGGAATCTGGGCAACATGGTAATGTGTGGGGGAACTATTTAAAATATTTTAGAGGGGATCTTGAGAAAAGCCTAGAACTTCTGCCAATTAGATAAGCGAGGAGAACTCAGATTAACAAGATTTGAGAGGCTGCTGTAAACTAGACATATGTGTTACCAGGAGGTAAAGCCGAAGATAAACCAAAGTATTTGGCTATGACCGTAACAAAGATGTACATTTTTTATGTTTCATAAAAGGAAATCTAAACACTTCACATGAATGTTTTAGCTAGGATTCACTGTGTCCATGTGAATTAGGATGTTGAGGGAAAAAACACACACACATCATAACTTTTTTTTTGTTGAAAGGGCATACTGAAATCAAAGCAGTCCAAGAGTTCCTGGTCCTTTGTCATGGCAACCTAATATCCCTATTAGATTGTGCTATGTTTTCCATATGATTAATTAACTGTACTTTAACTTTTAACTAACACTTCATAGTTTATTTCTTCTGAAACCTACAATGTGGTAAATTGTATATGTGAAAGAATTCTGAAATCCTAAGGTGTGAAAAGTATCATTACTGACAAAGAGTTTAATAACAGGACACTGTGACTTATGCTAATTTCCTGGCTAATGAATCTAAGACCTGTTTAGTTTTTATTAGGGGCAATAAAAATACTAATAATTTAAGAGATTGCAAAATACAGTCAGGAAAATGTAGCACCATTATTCTGATTCACTACTGCTCCAAACCAAATCAATGTAGCACCTATTATAAAAGAAAACGTTCTAACTGACATTGCTATCATCTTCTGTCAAGATTCATCACTATTAATTTGAAAAGATTACATATCTACACAGGGAATTTTAAAAGATTATAATGTTTACTAGAAAATACTCATTTTTAAACACAGCATAATTATAGATAAATTAAGCTGAATAAAATGGTTTATTAGGTGTTTTAGCAGAAAATACTCATGTTTCCAGTATTATCCAACTGCTCACTATCTTTAGACAGTCATCAATTTTAAACAACTCTTCTTGATAACTGAATGAAACTATAAAATGGAAATCTGAAATCTTGTCACTGTATGACGTAGCTTTGTTTTTTTACAAACATCAGATCAGATATGGATTTAATTCAAAGAAAAGATGGAAGTAGAAAATGTTTTGATTGGGTTGGTTTCACTAAGCATACAAATATTTCACTGAAGACCTAGTAGTGCATACACGCTCTCCACATTAAATTTACCTGAAACACAGTGTAAAAGGTATTGCTTTCGCAGTGCAAATTTGACTAGATATATTTGATTGACCGTTGGTGTTTTTAAATTTTGGCTTGCTTTTCCCATACCTACATACCAGCTACAAATTATGCCCATAAAAGAAGAGAAATTTTAAAACTTATAAACTTTCAGGTATAATTCTAATCTTTGTGTTTGGCCTGAGGAAAAAATTAACAGATATGTGAGGAGTAATACTAAAAATAGCAAATCACGCCTGAGAGCACTGGCTGAAATGGAATAAGCTGACTGCCAGCCAAACTGGCAATAGGACTTCTTCCCAATGAAAGTGTAAGGGTTTTTTTGAAGATAGCAAGCAGTACCTAGGATCAGCTCTTACAAGCCACCTTGTCAGCAGTCAGCTCTTCACAGGATTGAGGACAGGCTGAAGTGTCCCTAGGGGAGGAAACAGCATGCCACTTCTCAGCAGGGTTTAGTCCTTGGGAACCTATTCTCCATCAGCAGGTCCAAGATTGATTAGATCTTCAAACTCTGTGTAGTCAGTCGTGAGGGACAGGCTTTACTGAGGCAGAGTTAGGAAGTATATATTGAAACTTAGGAAGGTAATAAAAATAAATTGCAAAATATCATAGGAACTGTTACTATTAATCTATTCATATCCAGGGATAATAAGTTTCATACAATATGTCAATAATTAATATACCACCAAATGGAAACTCCATGAGATTGGAGAATTTTGTCTATTTTGCTTACTACTTAGATGGAAAGGTAGAGGCCCTCTCAGAAATGCAGAAATAATCACATGAGTTGACCTCAATGACACTGTGCGTATATTTACATACAAATTTCAAGAATAATTCAGAAATACACATATACACCTCTCCTTCTAATTACTGTGTATTCTGTATTTGCAAATTTGTCTACCCGCTAAAATTTATCTAGAACCCCTAAAGCAATACTTGAAGTACTTTCATAGACATGTAGAGAGCTACATAAAATTTGGCTTGCCTGATCTTAGTTCCAGCTGAGATCGAACAAGGTGACACTCTGTCATCTTGTTTTAGATCACATGTAAACAAGTAGTTTATTCACAGCTTATTTAGAACCACATTTTTTCAAGGTTTTTTGATGATGTGATTTTGTTGATGAGTTTTCTGTTTAAAATGGCCCTATAGTATAGTGCTTAAGCATTGTCTAGTGTCCATAAGTGCAAGAAAGCTGTGATGTGCCTTACAGAGAAAATATATGTGGGGGATAAACTTCATTCAGGCATGAATTGTAGTGTTCTTAACCATGAGTTCAATGTTAATAAACCAACAATACAGTGCATTCAGAAAAAGGAAGCAGAAATTTGCCCATTTGTATGTAAGAAGTTCCAGAAAGTGCTAAAATAACATCTATGTGTGTGATGAAACTATGGAAAAACAGATAAATTTGTGAATTTGTAAGCTGATAACTGAATTTAAAGGGAAAGAAAAGGCAGGGTGGACAGCCTTTGTGAGGCTCAAAGCAAAAGAAAATTATAGTCCTGTTACCCAGGAAAATGCTAAGTTCTCTGCTAGTGCTGACTGCCTCATATTTCAAATAGTGATATGGTAAGGAAAGTGTTAAATACACAGGTAAAACAGGTTCCAATCAGGAGAGTACAGAAGAAATTTTAAAGTATCTGCAAGTGATTTACAGAATAGTAGATTTTCAAGGCTGATAAGACTTACAAGGATACTGGCAAATTAACCTATATAACACAAATGGCTTCCAAATCCTCTGGCTTTTAATCATTCAAAAATATGCAATGAATTCTTTGTGAGAAATGTATATTAAATAAAATATCTATAAACAAAAGCACACATAAAACAAGATTATATATTGTTTAATTGATAAAAATTGTATGACCAGAGGCTCACAGGATCTTAATCCTCTGTATCCCATGCCAGTTTATTCAATGTTCATGACAATTTTATAGAACTTAACTAGCATTAATAAATAGAAGTGTGTGTCTATATAGATATATACAGAGCTTCCCAGGTGGCTCAGTGGCAAAGAACATGCCTACCAATGCAGGAGACACAGGAGACGTGGGTTCAACCCCTGAATCTGGAAGATCCCCTGCAGTAGGAAATGGGAACGCACTCCAGTATTCCTGTCTGGAAGCCTGTGGACAGCGGAGCCTGGTGGGCTACAATCCATAAGGTCACAAATAATCAGATACAGCTGTATATACACACATACACACATATACAACTGATATTGTATGTTTATAGTATACACATTCTCTCTCTCTCTCTATATATATATATATATATATATGTGTGTGTATGTGTATATATATATATATGTATGTATGCATGTATATGTTCTCCCCTAGTGGCTCAGACAGCAAGAATTAGCCTGCAACATGGGAAGCCTGGGTTCAATCCCTACATTGGGAAGATCCCCTGGAGGAGAGCATAGCAACCCACTCCAGTATTCTTGCCTGGAGAAACCCCTGACAGCCTGGTGGGCTACAGTCCATGGAGTTGCAAACAGTCAGACACCACTGAGCCACTAAGTACAGCATATATATATATATATATATATGTACGTATATATACTTGCTACATATGTATGTGTATATATATATGTATGTATGTATATATATATATACACACACAGAAACTACGCACAGCATATATGTGTATGTGTATATATGTGTGTGTGTGTGTACACACACACACACACACGGAGGCTTCCCTTGTAGCTCAGTCAGTAAAGAGTCTCCCTGCAATGCAGGAGACCCAGGTTCAATCCCTGGTTAGGGAAGATCCCCTGGAGAAGGAAATGGCAACCCACTCCAGTATTCTTGCCTGGAGAATCCCATGGACAGAGGAGCCTGGCAGGCTACTGTCCGTGGGGTTACAAGAGTCAGAAACGAATTAACTAAACCACCATATATATACATGTTTGTGTGTGTATATACACACACAAACATACACACAAACGTTTTGTATGTGTATGTGAGAGAGAGACAAATACACTCAGCCCAGCAGAAATGGATATTTAAACCACATAAACGATGTTATGATAACTTAATATGTGACAGAAAAAGAAACTCATCCGCACATATTTCTTTCTTTAATATTGGCCATTGTCAGTGTCTTCCCAGATATCACAATCAATCCTTTTTCGTGCTTCTTGAATTCAGGGCTAAACAAGACAGGCTTGCTCCTTGAAATGTGTTGATAAAGCTAGCCAGAGAAACGTTACAAAGTTGACATTACTTGCTACAGGTTCTGCCTTAATCTGTAACAAGTAACACTGTCAGCGCTGCTATTGATCTCTTTTAATGCCCCTTGCACTAGGCACTCAACATGATGCAGAAATTCTATCTGCAGTGTGGAATAAACTAAGACTACCAAATGAGAACAATTGGAGACTATTTTCAGAGCTGGCTGAAACAAGGGAGTCAGCCACCATAACTTGCATGTTAGGTCAAATAATGACCCCTACAAAGATCTTACATTAGTCAAGGTCTTCCACAGAAACAAAACCAATAGAAGATACAGATCGAGCTAGATGGAGACGTATATAGGCATATACATAGATATATAAGTATATACACACACACATATATATATATTTATACACACAGAGACAGAGATTATAATAAGGAGTTGGATCACTCAGTAAACATGAGATTACTATAAAAATTTGGCCAAGAAGCCTCAAGATCTGTAGCTGGCAAGCTAGAAGCCCGAGAGAGCCAACGGCAAAACTTCTAGTCCAAAGACAGAAGGCCAATGTCCCAGCCAAACGATAAGACCAGCAAAGTTCCTTACTGGGCTCCTTGTTTGATTCAGATTTCCTACTGAATGGATGAGGAACATCCACATTAGGAAGGGCAATCTATTTTACTAAATCTGCTGATTCAAATGTTAATCTCATCCAAAAACACTCTCATGAAGACACACAAAATGATGTTTGGCCACATATCTGGCAACCCTATGCCCCAGTAAAACTGACCCATGAAATTAACCATCATAGATGTTCACAGCTAATACCTGAGACCTACAAGTATGTTGCCTTTCATGGAAAAATGGACTTTGCAGATATGTTTAACTTAAGGAACTTGAGATGAAGAAATTACCTTAGATAATAAAATGAATATAATCACAAGGGTCTTTATAAGAGACTCAGAGTCAGAAGAGACGTAACAGCAGAAGCAAAGGTCAGAGATATACAACCACAAGTCACTGACAGCCTGCAAGAGCTAATAAAGACAAAGAATGGATTCCTCCTTAGAAACTCTAGCAGGACTACTACTCTGCTGACACCTTGATTTTAGGCTCATAAGAGACATTTTGGACTTCTGACTTCCAGAATGCTAAAATAATAAATGTGTGCTCTTTTAAGCCAGCAAATGTGTGGTAATTTGTTATGCAGCCATAGGAAACTAAAACAAGTTGCATTTGACATAACCTCAAAGGCAGGCAGCAAAGTTAGAAGGTTTTACAGTGAACGAGGGAGGCTTTAATTGTACTTTGATTAAAGGCTGNCTCATAAGAGACATTTTGGACTTCTGACTTCCAGAATGCTAAAATAATAAATGTGTGCTCTTTTAAGCCAAAAAAAAAAAAAAACCACTGTCCATTTTTCTTCCCAAAACACAATGAACACATTGAAGGATTTTAAATGGCAAAACCTTTTGAGAAATCTCACATGGCAAAAATTTTTTGAAGATATAATGTACAGCCTAGGCAGGACCAGCTTCCTAGAGCTCTCCATTGTACAGTGGAGTACAACTAGAACCTAGAAGGAAGTTTTTCTACAGGTCATCTGCAGTACAGGACAGAGTTCCTGAGAGAGCACAGGGGTACATGCAGACGTGCAGCTGCAGGCATAGGAGGGATGATAAACCAGCGCAACCCCAGTTTCACCCAAGGGAAAGAATGCAGTGCCCTGTGCCTGAAGCATAATATGAGTTCAACGAGATTATGCTGAGTGAGTGAGCAAACAAATGAGTGAAGAGGGAAAGATTAAAGGGACAGCTGGGCAAGAACGAAAGACAGCTGCTTGTAACAAGGAGAAATACACAGTGAAGGGAAAGAAGGGCCAGGAAAGCAGAGTGTCATGGTGAGTCAAGGAAGAAGCAAGTTAGCAACACTGGCCAAGAAAGCAAAGTGCTGCAGGGATGAAGATGACGACAACTGGTCACAAGTCTAACGCACATTCTGAGAACTCTGCAATTAAGGAAGAAATGGAATATACACTGCTCCTGATCAAAGGCAAATACTGCCAATACTAATGTTCAGGTCACCTGCAGAATTAAAATAGGATTCTTGGCTACCACTTACCAGTCGTTTCTCATGAATCAGGTATTATTATGCTGAGCATTTACTGATGTTACCTCACGTAGAGCAATTTGTTAAATTAACTCAAAATATTCCAAGTCAAGCTAAGTTGACATGAATATCAACCTTAGGAAACATGTTTGATATTATCTGCACTCATCTCACATGCTAGTAAAGTAATGCTCAAAATTCTCCAAGTCAGGCTTCAGCAATATGTGAACCGTGAAATTCTAGATGTTGAAGCTGGTTTTAGAAAAGGCAGAGGAACCAGAGATCAAATTGCCAACATCCGCTGGATCATGGAAAAAGCAAGAGAGTTCCAGAAAAACATCTATTTCTGCTTTACTGACTATGCCAAAGCCTTTGACTGTGTGGATATCACAATAAACTGTGGAAAATTCTGAGAGAGATGGGAATACCAGACCACCTGACCTGCCTCTTGAGAAACCTGTATGCAGGTCAGGAGGCAACAGTTAGAATTGGACATGGAACAACAGACTGGTTCCAAATAGGAAAAAGAGTACGTCAAGGCTGTATATTGTCACCCTGCTTATTTAACTTCTATGCAGAATACATCATGAGAAATGCTGGACTGGAAGAAACACAAGCTGGAATCAAGATTGCTGGGAGAAATATCAATAACCTCAGATATGCAGATGACACCACCCTTATGGCAGAAAGTGAAGAGGAACTAAAGGGCCTCTTGATGAAAGTGAAAGAGGAGAGTGAAAAAGTTGGCTTAAGGCTTAAGGCTCAACATTCAGAAAACGAAGATCATGGCATCCAGTCCCATCACTTC
>SJYA01000902.1:95834-155867 GCA_006410615.1 Neotragus moschatus | reverse complement strand
GCCTGGAGAAACCCCTGACAGCCTGGTGGGCTACAGTCCATGGAGTTGCAAACAGTCAGACACCACTGAGCCACTAAGTACAGCATATATATATATATATATATATGTACGTATATATACTTGCTACATATGTATGTGTATATATATATGTATGTATGTATATATATATATACACACACAGAAACTACGCACAGCATATATGTGTATGTGTATATATGTGTGTGTGTGTGTACACACACACACACACACGGAGGCTTCCCTTGTAGCTCAGTCAGTAAAGAGTCTCCCTGCAATGCAGGAGACCCAGGTTCAATCCCTGGTTAGGGAAGATCCCCTGGAGAAGGAAATGGCAACCCACTCCAGTATTCTTGCCTGGAGAATCCCATGGACAGAGGAGCCTGGCAGGCTACTGTCCGTGGGGTTACAAGAGTCAGAAACGAATTAACTAAACCACCATATATATACATGTTTGTGTGTGTATATACACACACAAACATACACACAAACGTTTTGTATGTGTATGTGAGAGAGAGACAAATACACTCAGCCCAGCAGAAATGGATATTTAAACCACATAAACGATGTTATGATAACTTAATATGTGACAGAAAAAGAAACTCATCCGCACATATTTCTTTCTTTAATATTGGCCATTGTCAGTGTCTTCCCAGATATCACAATCAATCCTTTTTCGTGCTTCTTGAATTCAGGGCTAAACAAGACAGGCTTGCTCCTTGAAATGTGTTGATAAAGCTAGCCAGAGAAACGTTACAAAGTTGACATTACTTGCTACAGGTTCTGCCTTAATCTGTAACAAGTAACACTGTCAGCGCTGCTATTGATCTCTTTTAATGCCCCTTGCACTAGGCACTCAACATGATGCAGAAATTCTATCTGCAGTGTGGAATAAACTAAGACTACCAAATGAGAACAATTGGAGACTATTTTCAGAGCTGGCTGAAACAAGGGAGTCAGCCACCATAACTTGCATGTTAGGTCAAATAATGACCCCTACAAAGATCTTACATTAGTCAAGGTCTTCCACAGAAACAAAACCAATAGAAGATACAGATCGAGCTAGATGGAGACGTATATAGGCATATACATAGATATATAAGTATATACACACACACATATATATATATTTATACACACAGAGACAGAGATTATAATAAGGAGTTGGATCACTCAGTAAACATGAGATTACTATAAAAATTTGGCCAAGAAGCCTCAAGATCTGTAGCTGGCAAGCTAGAAGCCCGAGAGAGCCAACGGCAAAACTTCTAGTCCAAAGACAGAAGGCCAATGTCCCAGCCAAACGATAAGACCAGCAAAGTTCCTTACTGGGCTCCTTGTTTGATTCAGATTTCCTACTGAATGGATGAGGAACATCCACATTAGGAAGGGCAATCTATTTTACTAAATCTGCTGATTCAAATGTTAATCTCATCCAAAAACACTCTCATGAAGACACACAAAATGATGTTTGGCCACATATCTGGCAACCCTATGCCCCAGTAAAACTGACCCATGAAATTAACCATCATAGATGTTCACAGCTAATACCTGAGACCTACAAGTATGTTGCCTTTCATGGAAAAATGGACTTTGCAGATATGTTTAACTTAAGGAACTTGAGATGAAGAAATTACCTTAGATAATAAAATGAATATAATCACAAGGGTCTTTATAAGAGACTCAGAGTCAGAAGAGACGTAACAGCAGAAGCAAAGGTCAGAGATATACAACCACAAGTCACTGACAGCCTGCAAGAGCTAATAAAGACAAAGAATGGATTCCTCCTTAGAAACTCTAGCAGGACTACTACTCTGCTGACACCTTGATTTTAGGCTCATAAGAGACATTTTGGACTTCTGACTTCCAGAATGCTAAAATAATAAATGTGTGCTCTTTTAAGCCAGCAAATGTGTGGTAATTTGTTATGCAGCCATAGGAAACTAAAACAAGTTGCATTTGACATAACCTCAAAGGCAGGCAGCAAAGTTAGAAGGTTTTACAGTGAACGAGGGAGGCTTTAATTGTACTTTGATTAAAGGCTGTTGGCGAAAGATGAGCATAGGGTAACTCAAAATGGGACATCTTATGTGATTCATTAGGGAGTCTATTTGGCCCCCTTGATTGTTCCTAATTTGGAAACAGGGAAGCTGGCAATCATTGGCCAAGCCCATTTTGATCTGGGCTGACTATTGCAGAAGTTGTTGCTCCTGGACAAGCTGCTGCGGAAATTGTTGGTCAAGGCTCTGCTATCCTATTTGACTAAAAGAAGAGTTCCTCTGGAACCTTAAGAAACAGATCCCCTCCTGTGTACTGTATATTACATTTTCACTATTTCCGATGAGAAGTAACACCTATTGTTTTTCCACTAAAGGTAACATATTTTATATCTCACTGCCTCTCATATCATTTCTTCTGTTTTCTTTCTATCTTCATCATCACATGTCTGATGACATCTTCACAATGCCTCTAAGGGTGGTTAAATTTGTATTTACCCTGTTTAGATTTCACTAAGTTTCTTGGATATGTAGGTTAATATCTTTCAAAATTTTTGAGAAGCCTTTATTCTTCATGTGATCAAATGACCTGGTTCTCTCTTACCTCCTCTGATACTGCAGTTACACATATGTTAGATCATCTGATGTTGTCCTATAGCTGCTAGTGTTCTGACTGTCCTTCCTGTTTATTTGCCTTCGAGTTTTATGAATGGATTCACTAGAAAAGAGAAAATCCAAGTGGACATCTAACATATGAAAAAATGTTCAACCTTATAAACATCAAAGAAATTAAAAGTAAAATTAGATACTATTATATAATAACACCAGAGTGGTTAAAATTTAAAAGGATACAAAATTTCAACTATTAGTTTTAATGTAGAATAACCAAAATACCTTGATCCTATGTAATGCCAAGCCTTCTCTTTGAGAACTGGATCCCACCCTCATATTATTCCACGAATTGTCACTCTCTCATTATAAATTTTTCCCTCTCTTCTGGATCATGCTAATAATTATAAAGCAAACCAAAACCAAAATTCTTCTCTTAATCCTAAATCCCTCTTGGGTCACTACCTCATTTCTGTGCTTGCATTTATACTCCCTTGGAGATCTCGTTTGGTATTATGGCTTTAAATAATCTGTATCTGGATGACTCACAAACTTATACTTTTAATTCTATCTCCTAAACTTCAGATTCATAAAGCTCTCTCCATTCTACTTGGATGTCTTATCAATATTTCAAACTTCAACTCCTGACATCCACACAATCCTGAATAAAGCTGCTTTTGTTAGTAAATGCAGCTTCATCTAACAGCTTAGTCCAAAGACCATGGAGTGATCCCTGACTCTTCTCTCACACCTCAGCTTATCTTTCCAAACAAAGCCAGTTTTACCTTGAAGATACATCTAAAATGAAGATCACATCTTATCTCTACTATTCCAATCCCGTTTCAAGCAATAATCATTCACCCTGTTTTCCACCTGAAAGTCCTATAATCTGTTCACAACACAGCACACAGAATAACCTTTTAAAACTGAAGACTGTCACTCATCTTCAACTCTCCAATGACTTATCATTTGTTGTTGTTCAGTCACTCACTCATGTTTGACTCTTTGAAACCCCATGGACTGCAGCCCAGCAGGGTTCCCTGTCCTGTGCTATCTCCTGGAGTTTGCTCAAACTCTTATCTATTGAGTCAGCGATGACATCCAACCATCTAATCCTCTGTACCCACTTTTTCTCCTGCCCTCAATCTTTCTTAGGCTCAGGGTCATTTCCAGTGAGTCAGTTCTTCACATCAGGTAGCCAAAGTATTGGAACTTCAGCTTCAGCATCAGTCCTTCCAATGAATATTCAGGGTTAATTTCCTTTACAATTGACTGGTTTGAACTCCTTGTTGTCTGCGGGACTCTCAAGAGTCTTCTCTAGCACCAAAATTTGAATTCATCACTTCATCACTCAGCCTTCTTCATGGTACAACTCTCACATCCTCACAAGACTATGGCAAGGCCATAGCTTTGACAATCTGGACTTTTGTTGGCAAAGTAATGTCTCTGCTTTTCAATATGCTGTTTAGGTTTGTCAGAGCTTTTCTTCCAAGGAGCAAGAGTCTTTTGATTTTATGGCTTCAGTCACCATCTACAGTGATTTTGGAGTCCAAGAAGATAAAGTCTGTCACTGTTTCCATTGTTTCCCCATCTATTTACCATGAAGTGATGGGACCAGATGTCATGATCTTAGTTTTTTGAATTTTGAGTTTTAAGCCAGCTTTTTCACTCTCCTCTTTCACTTTCATCAAGAGGCTCTTTAGTTCCTCTTCATTTTCTGTCATAAGGGTGGTGTCATCTGCATATCTGAGGTTATTGATATGTCTCCTGACTAACTTGATTCCAGCTCATGCTTCATCCAGCCTGGCATTTTGCATGATATACATACAAGTTACAAGTTAACTAAGCAGTTAACTAAGTTAGTTACTAAGTTAACTAAGCATACAAGTTAACTAAGCAGAGTGACAATATACAGTTAGACATNTTGATATGTCTCCTGACTAACTTGATTCCAGCTCATGCTTCATCCAGCCTGGCATTTTGCATGATATACATACAAGTTACAAGTTAACTAAGCAGTTAACTAAGTTAGTTACTAAGTTAACTAAGCATACAAGTTAACTAAGCAGAGTGACAATATACAGTTAGACATACTCCTTTCCTTATTTTGAACCAGTCTGTTGTTCCATGTCCAGTTCTAACTGTTGCTTCTTGACTTGTACATAAGTTTCTCAGGAGGCAGGTAAGGTGGTCTGGTATTCCCATCCCTTTAAGAATGTTTCACAGTTTGTTGTGATCCACACACTCCAAGGTTTTAGCATAGCCAAGAAAGCAGAAGTAGATGTTTTCCTTGAAATCCCTTGCTTTTTCTATGATCCAACAGATGTTGGCAATTTGAACTCTGGTTCCTCTACTTTTTCTAAATCCAGCTTGTACATCTGGAGATTCTCAGTTCATGTACTGTTGAAGCCTAACTTGAAGGATTTTGAGCATTACCTTGCTTTCAGAATAAAAGCCAAGGTTCTTGCAACTGCTCCCAAATCTCTAATGATCTCATCCTAATCTTTCTGACTCCATCTCCTATACTCACTTTATGTCCTTCAAGAGCATTATGAATTTTATTATATAAATCCAAACCTCACAAATTTTATTATCCTGATGTAATATCAGATAGTGGAAAAAAAACATTATGCTAGTAAAAAGTAGTGAAGAATTTCAATTATATATTTTACTACTCTTTAAAAATAAGAAATTAGGTTGTTATTGGCCTATATTTAATTTTGATGGTCAAGAATAAAAGATTATAAAATGAATTAGCCCATTATTTACTGTATCTCTAAGCTTCTCTGCAATGTGATTTAAATATAAAATCAGGTCTGAGACTGAAATCTTGCAACTTTAAGTGAACACTAAAATCTCCTTTTACAATATTCTCAAGTACTTAATCATATGCTATTTTATAAGGATTGTGAATAATATCCACAAAGCATTAAGATTATGTTTTAATGCCAAAGAATGTTCAAACTACCACACAATTGCACTCATCTCTCATGCTAGTAAAGTAATGCTCTAATTCTCCAAGTCAGGCTTCAGCAATATGTGAACTGTGAACTTCCNATTTCTTCTTTGGAGAAATGTCTATTTAGTTCTTGGCCCATTTTCTGATTGGGTCATTTATTTTTCTGGAATTGAGCTGCATAAGTTGTCCATGTCCAGCTCTAACTGTTGCTTCTTGACCTGCATACAAGTTTCTGAGGAGACAAGTATGGTGGTCTGGTATTCCCATCTCAGAAAATTTCCACAGTTTGTGGTGATCCATATAGTCATAGGCTTTAGCATAATCAATGAAGTAGAAGTAGATAATGTTTTTGGAATTCCCTTGCTTTCTTTATGATCCAGTGAATGTTGGCAATTTGATCACTGGTTCCTTTCCTCTTGGAAACTCACGTTGNTTTGTGGTGATCCATATAGTCATAGGCTTTAGCATAATCAATGAAGTAGAAGTAGATAATGTTTTTGGAATTCCCTTGCTTTCTTTATGATCCAGTGAATGTTGGCAATTTGATCACTGGTTCCTTTCCTCTTGGAAACCCACGTTGTACATTTGGAAGTTCTGCTGAAGCCTAGCTCAAAGGATTTTGAGCATAGCCATGCTAGCATGCAAAATGGACACAATTGTATGGTAGTTTGAACATTTTTTAGCATTGCCTTTCTTTGGGACTGAAGTGAAAACTGACATTTTCCAGTCCTGTGGCCACTGCTGAGTTCTCCAAATTTGCTGACATATTGATTGGAGCACTTTAACAGCACTATCTTTTAGGATTTGAAATAGCTCAGCTGGAATTCCATCACTCCACTAGCTTTGATCCTTCCTAAGGCCCACTTGACTTCACACTCCCGTATGTCTGGCTCTAGGTGAGTGACCACACCATTTTGGTTATTCAGGTCATTAAGACCTTTTTTGTATAGTTCTGTGTATTCTTACCACATCTTCTTAATCTCTTTTGCTTCTGTTAGATCCTTGCCATCTCTGTCCTTTATTGTGCCCGTTCTTGCATGACATGTTCCCTTGACATTTCCAAATTTCTTAAAGAGATCTCTAGTCTTTCCCATTCTATTGTTTTCTTCCGTTTCTTTGCACTGTGCATTGAAGGCGGCCTTCGAATCTCTCCTTGCTATTCTCTANATTCTTACCACATCTTCTTAATCTCTTTTGCTTCTGTTAGATCCTTGCCATCTCTGTCCTTTATTGTGCCCATTCTTGCATGACATGTTCCCTTGACATTTCCAAATTTCTTACAGAGATCTCTAGTCTTTCCCATTCTATTGTTTTCTTCTGTTTCTTTGCACTGTGCATTGAAGGCGGCCTTCGAATCTCTCCCTGCTATTCTCTGGAACTCTGCATTCAGTTGGGTAGATCTTTCCCTTTCTCTCTTGCCTTTCGCTTCTCTTCCTCAGCTATTTGTAAAGCCTCCTCAGACAACCACTTTGCCTTTACTGCTTGGCAATAAAAAGGAATAAGTTATTGATGCATGCAGCAACTTGGATGACTCTCTGGGAATTATGCCAGGTGAAAAAATCCAGTCTCCAAAGGTTACATCCTGTATGATTCCATTTATATAACACTCTTCAAATGTCAAAATTACAGAAAAGAACACACTAGTAGTTGTTGGGAGCAGGGCATGGTAATAAAAAAAAGCATCAGGAAGGAGACTTATGGTGATGGAAATGTTGTGTATTTTGACCATAACAATGTCAGTATCCTGAATATGGTTTTGTTCTATAATTTCACACAACGTTATTTATAGGGAAAACTGTGTAAAGGACACACAAGATCTCTGTGTGTTATTTCTTACAACTGAATGTGAATATACAATGTTTTCAGAGTATTGATGAATTATAAAAAGTGGCATATCACCTGGAAAGTGGTTTGACAGTTTCTAAAGATGTTAAAAATACATCTATTCTATGACCAAGCCATTCTCCTCCTGTGTAGATATCCAGGAGTAATGAATACAGTTGTCCACAAAAAGATTTGTGCAAGAATGTCCATAGAGCTTTATTTATAATAGCTGAAATGTGGAAACAACCAAAATGTCCATGTGCAGGCGAGCAGATAAACAAATTGTGATATTTTCATACAGTGGAATACTTCTTACAGGAAAAAATGCCAACACACTCAAAACATGAATGAATCTCACAAATACTATGTTAAGCAGTGGGAATTAGATACAAAAGAATACATAATGTATGGCTACATTTATATGAAGTCCAAGAACAGGCAAACATTGATGGTGATAGAAGGTATAATACTCTTTACTGGTGGTGAGAGGATGGTATCAATTGGAAAGGAGCTTGAGGGAACTTTCTGGAGTGAAGGAAATGTGATTACATACGTATACACGTAATATTAAAAGTTGTTGAGCTTTACACTTAAGGTTTTCCATTTTACTGTTTGTTAATTATGCATCAGTAATTACTGAAAAAAACATTTTCCCCAATTCATGGGAGAAGAAAGACAAGCCATCCAATCCCACTGTGAAGACTTTTTTTGGATCCTTCTCCAGACAAGCTGTAGAAAAACCTATTTATGACAGTTATGTTAAATTGAAAGTCTGAGCAGTTTATCATTATTGATGACATTGAGTTATTGTGACGTTCATCAGTTCAGTTCAGTTGCTCAGTTCAGTTCAGTTCAGTCGCTCAGTCATGTCCAACTCTTTGCAACCCCATGAATCGCAGCACACCAGGCCTCCCTGTCCATCACCANTAATTATAGTAAATTATATTAAATATTAAATACATATTAAAATTATAAATATAAATATATTATATATATATAATCAGTTCTGTCGCTTCATTTGCTCAGATGTGTCCTACTCTTTGTGACCCCATGGACTGCAGCAGGCCAGGCTTGCTTGTCCATCACCAGCTCCCAGAGTCTGTGTAAACTCAAGTCCATCAAGTTGGTGATGCCATCCATCCATCTCATCCTATGACATCCCCTTCTCCTCTTGCCTTCAATCTTTCCCAGCATCAGGGTCTTTTCCAATGAGTCAGCTCANCCAGGCTTGCTTGTCCATCACCAGCTCCCAGAGTCTGTGTAAACTCAAGTCCATCAAGTTGGTGATGCCATCCATCCATCTCATCCTATGACATCCCCTTCTCCTCTTGCCTTCAATCTTTCCCAGCATCAGGGTCTTTTCCAATGAGTCAGCTCAATCAGGTGGCCAAAGTATTGGAGCTTCAGCTTCAGCATCAGTCCTTCCAATGAATACTCAGGACTGATTTCCTTTAGGATGGACTGGTTGGATCTCCTTGCAGTCCAAGGGACACTCAAGAGTCTTCTCCAACACCACAGTTCAAAAGCATCAACTCTCTGTCATTCAGCTTTCTTTATGGTCCAACTCTCATATTCATACATGACTACTGGAAAAATCATAGCTTTGGCTAGATGGATCTTTGTCAGCAAAGTAAGTCTCTGATTTTTAATATGCTCTTGAGACTGATCATAGCTTTTCTTCCAAGGAGCACTTTCAATTTCATGGTTGCAGTCACCATCCACAGTAGTTTTGGAGCCCAAGAAAATAAAATCTGTCATTATTTCCATTATTTCCCCATCTATCTGCCATGAAGTGATGGGACTGGATGCCATGATCTTAGTTTTTGAATGTTGAGTTTTAAGCCAGCTTTTTCATTCTCCTCTTTCACGTTCATCAAAAGGCTCTTTGGTGCCTCTTCGCTTTCTGCCATTAGTTTGGTGTCATATGCATATCTAATGTTATTGATATTTCTCATGGCAATCTTGATTACAGCTTGTGCTTCATCCAGCCCAGCATTTCTCATGATGTACTGTGCATATAAATTAAATAACCAGGGTGACAATATGCAACCTTAATGTACTCCTTTCCCAATTTGGAACCAACATGGTGTTCCATATCTGGCTCTAATTGCTGCTTTTGACTGACATATACATTTCTAAGGTGGTCTGTTATTTTGATCTCTTTAAGAATTTTCAACAGTTTGTTGTGATTCACAAAGTCAAAGGCTTTAGTGTAGTCAATGAAGAAGTAGATGTATTTCTGGAATTCTCTTATTTCTCCAGTATGTTGGCAATTTGATCTCTGCTTCGTCTGCCTTTTCTAAATTCAGCTTGAACATCTGGAAGTTCTCAGTTCATGTACTATTGAAGCTCAGATTGAAGATTTTGCGCATTACTTTCTGGCATGTGAGATGAGTTCAATTGTGTAGTAGTTTAAACATTCTTTGGCATTGCCTTTCTTTGGGATTGGAATGAAAACTGACCTTTTCCAGTCCTGTGGCCAGTGCTGAGTTCTCCAAATTTGCTGGCATGTTGAGTACAGCACTTTAATGGCATCATCTTTTAGGATTTTAAAATAGCTCAGCTGGAATTCCATTACCTCTACTAGCTTTGTTCCTAGGGATGCTTCTTAAGGCACACTTGACCTTGCACTCCAGGATTTATGACTCTAGTAGAGTGATCACACCATCATGGTTATCATGGTCATTAAGATCTATTTTGTATAGTTGTTCTAGGTAGTCTTGCCACTTCTTCTTAATATCTTCTGCTTCTGTTAGGTCCATATCATTTCTGTTCCTTATTGTGCCCATCTTTGCATGAAATGTTCCCTTGGTATTTCTAACTTTCTTGAAGAGAGCCCTAGTCTTTCCAGTTATACTGTTTTCTTCTTATTTCTGGAAAAGGCAATGGCACTTCATTCCAGTACTCTTGCCTGGAAAATCCCATGGACAGAGGAGCCTGGTAGGCTACAGTCCATGGGGTCACTACGAGTCTGACATGACTGAGTGACTTTACTTTCACTTTCATGCATTGGAGAAGGAAATGGCAACCCATTCCAGTGTTCTTGCCTGGAGAATCCCAGGGACGGGGGAGCCTGGTGGGCTGCCGTCTATGGGGTCGCACAGAGTTGGACACGACTGAAGTGACTTAGCAGCAGCAGCAGCTTCTTATTTCTTTGCATTGATCACTGAGGAAGGCTTTCTTATTTCTCCTTGCTATTCTTTGGAACTTTGCATTCAAATGGGTATCTTTTCTTTCTCCTTTGACTTTAGCTTTTTCTCAGCTATTTTAAAGGCCTCCTCAGACAACCATTTTGTCTTTTTGCATTTCTTTTTCTTGGAGTTGGCCTTGATCACTGCCTCCTGTACAACGTCATGAACCTCTTCATGCTTTCTGTCTATCAGATCTAATCCCTCGATCTATTCGTCACTTCCACTGTGTTATCATAAGTGATTTAATTGAGGTCACATCTGAATGGTCTAGTGGTTTTCCCTACTTTCTTCAATTTAATTTAAAATTCAAGTCTGAATTTTGCAAAACAGAGTTCATGATCTGAGCCACAGTCAGTTTTTGCTGTTGTTTTTGCTGACTGCATAGAGTTTCTCCATCTTTGGCTGCAAAGAATATAATCAATCTGATTTTGGTGTTGACCATCTGGTGATGTCCATGTGTAGAGTCTTCTCTTGTGTTGTTGGAAGAGGATGTTTGCTATAACCAGTGTGTTCTCTTGGCAAAACTCCATCAGCCTTTGCCCTGCTTCATTTTGCACTCCAAGGCCAAACTTGCTCCAGGTACCTCTTGACCTCCTACTAATTTTTTTATTCCAGTCCCCTATGAAGAAAAGGACATCATTTTAGGGTGTTAGTTCTAGAAGGTCTTGTAGGTCTTCATAGAACCATGCAACTTCAGCTTCTTCAGCATTACTGGTTGAGACGTAGACTTGGATTAGGGTGATACTGAATGACTTGCCTTGGAAATGAACAGGGATCATTCTATTGTTTGTCAGACTATACCCAAGTACTGCATTTCAGACTCTTTTGTTGACTATGATGGCTATTCCATTTCTTCTAAGGGATTCTTACCTACATTTTATAATGGTCATCTTAGTTAAATTCACCCATTGCAGTCCACTTTAGTTCACTGATTCCTAAAATGTCGATGTTCACACTTGCCATCTCCTGTTTCACCACTTCCATTTGCCTTGATTCACAGACCTCACATTCCAGGTTCCTATGTAATATTATTCGTTACAGCATCAGACTTTATTTTCATTGCCAGTCACATCTACAACTGGGTGTTGTTTCCACTTTGGCTTAGCCTCTTCATTCTTTCTTGAGCTATTTCTCCACTCTTCTCCAGTAGCATATTGGGCATGTACTGACCTAGGGAGTTCATCTTGCAGTGCCATATCTTTTTGCCTTTTCATACAATTCATGGGGTTATCACAACCCTTATGGCAGAAAGGGAATAGGAACCAAAAAGTCTCTTGAGGAAAGTGAAAGAGGAGTGTGAAAAAGTTGGCTTAAAGTTCAATATTCAAAAAACTAAGATCATGGCATCTGGTCCCATCACTTCATGGGAAATAGATGGGGAAACAGTGGAAACAGTGTCAGGCTTTATTTGGTGGGGGTAATCACTGCAGATGGTGATTGCAACCATGAAATTAAAAGTCACTCCTGGGAAGGAAAGTTATGACCAACCTAGATAGCATATTCAAAAGCAGACACATTACTTTGCAAACAAATGTCTGTCTAGTGAAGGCTATGGTTTTTCCAGTGGTCATGTATGGATGTGAGAGTTGGACTGTGAAGAAAGTTGAGTGCTGAAGAATTGATGCTTCTGAACTGTGGTGTTGGAAAAGACTTTTGAGAGTCCCTTGGACTGCAAGGAGATCCAACGAGTCCATCCTAAAAGAGATCAGTCCTGGGTGTTCATTGGAAGGACTGATGTTGAAGCTGAAACTCCAATACTTTGGCCACCTCATGGGAAGAACTGACTCATTAGAAAAGACCCTGATGCTGGGAAGGATTGGGGGCAGGAGGAGAAGGGGATGACAGAGTATGAGATGGCTGGATGGTTCACTGACTCAATGAGCATGAGTTTGGGTAGGCTCCAGGAGTAGATGACGGATAGGGAGGCCTGGTGTGCTGCGATTCATGGGGTCACAAAGAGTCGGACATGACTGAATGACTGAACTGAACTGATGGGGTTATCAAGGCAAGAATATTGAAGTGGTTTGCCATTTCATTCTCCAATGGACCACATTTTGTCAGAATGCTCCACCATGACCAGTCCATCTTGGGTGGGCCTGCAAGGCATGACTCATAGTTTCATTGAGTTAGACGAGGCTGTGATCCATGTGATCACTTTGGTTATTTTCTATGACTGTGGTTTTCATTCTGTCTGTCTTCTGGTGGATAGTAAACCAGGCTTGTAGAATTTCCTGGTGGGAAGTACTGCTTGTGGGGGAATTTGGGTCTTGCTCCAATGGTCAAAGGAAAAATATACCTATTTGAATGCAGAGTTCCAAAGAATTGCAAGGAGAGATAAGAAAGCCTTCCTCAGTAATTAGTGCAAAGAAATAGAGGAAAACAATAGAATGGGAAAGCCTAGTGATCTCTTCAAGAAATTGAAGATGCCAAAGGAACATTTCATGCAAAGATGAGCTCAGTAAAGGACAGAAATGGTATGGACCTAACAGAAGCAGAAGATATTAAGAAGAGGTGGCAAGAATACACAGAAGAACTGTACAAAAAAGAGATTCATGACCCAGATAATCACAATGGTGTGATCAGTCGCCTAGAGCCAGACATCCTAGAATGCAAAGTCAAGTGGGCCTTAGGAAGCGTCACTATGAACAAAGCTAGTTGAGGTGATAGAATTCCAGCTGAGCTACTTCAAGTCCTAAAAGATGATGCTGTGAAAGTGCTGCACTCAATATGCCAGAAAATTTGGAAAACTCAGCAGTTGCCTCAGGACTGGGAAAGATCCATTTTCATACCAATCCCAAAGAAAGGCTATGTCAAAGAATGTTCAAACTGCTTCACAATTGCACTCATCTCAATGTCAGTAAAGTAACACTCAAAATTCTCCAAGCCAGACTTCAAGAGTATGTAAACTCTGAACTTCCAGATGTTCAAGCTGCTTTTAGAAAAGGCAGAGGAACCAGAGATCAAATGGCTAACATCCACTGGATCATGGAAAAAGCAAGAGAATTCCAGAAAAATATCTACTTTGGCTTTATTGACTATACTAAAGCCTTTGACTGTGTGAATCACAACAAACTATGGAAAATTCTGAAAGAGATGGGAATACCAGCCCACACAACCTGCCTCTTGAGGAATCTATACGCAGGTCAGGAAGCAACAGGTAGAACTGGTTATGGAACAACAGACTGGTTCCAATTAGAAAAAGGAGTACATCAAGGCTGTATATTGTCACCCTGCTTTTTTAACTTACATGCAGAGTACATCATGAGAAACACTGGCCTGGAAGAAGCACAAGCTGGAATCAAGATTTCTGGGAGAAATATCAATAACTTCACATGTGCAGATGACACCACCCTTATGGCAGAAAGTGAAGAGGAACTGAAGAGCCTCTTGATGAAAGTAAAAGAGGAAAGTGAAAACATTGACTTAAAATTCAATATTCAGAAAACTAAGATCATGGCATCCAGTCCCATCACTTCACGGGAAATAGACGGGGAAACAGTGGAAACAGTGGCAGACTTTATTTGGGGGGGCTCCAAAATCACTGCAGATAGTGACTACAGCCATGAAATTAAAAGATGCTTGCTCCTTGGAAGTAAAGTTATGACCAACATAGATAGCATATTAAAAATAAGAGACATTACTTTGCCAACAAAGGTTCATTGCAGGGAGCCATTAATAGGAGTCCCACCCGTGGCAAAGGTCATAAGGTTAAGAAGTCGACAGGCAAAGGCGAGTCGGACCTTAAGGGAGCCTCACTGAATTTTCTCAAACATCTACCCCCCAAACCAGAGTTTGCCTGCCTTATTGTACTGTGTTTTCCACTCTTCTAACATTAACAGGGAGCTGTCCCCCCACCACCTTTTTCTGGGAAAGGTTAATTTAGAGCTTTTAGATAATAAGTCTCCTGGACATAATACGAGTGTTTCAATTCAAAATCCCCTCTGATGGCTTTCTAGCCTGGCTGCAGGGCTCTTACAGCTGCGCATGTGATTGTTTGTGGCCTCAGAGGAAACACAGGAAGGCACAGAAAGCTTAAAACATCCTAGGAATGTAGGGGCTTCCGAGAAGTCAAAATCATTAGACTAAGACTGATTAAAAGGTTTCATTTGTTGAGCCAATACTTGCTTCCAAATTTTCATATTTTTTATTTGTTGATATAGTTGGTATTTGGAAAAACAAGTAGCAACATAGATCTTTGAGTTAAGTACCTTCTTTGTTATAACCCACTGCACCTTGGTTCTGCAGGGATGTAACTTTAGTGCTTTAAGGGTGATGCAGATTAAAGAAAAACACTTCAGGGGAAATGAGATTAACATTCATTAAGGAAGAGAGCCGTAAAGTGTTAACAGGCCTCTTGGCCAGAAGATAATGTGAATCACCTGAGACCTTTTGTATACAAAAAGATATACAGGAAGGGTCAGGACTGCTGCCCCTGCAGGACTCTGTATCTTCCATTATGTAAAGCTTAGGGTATATAAACACCTTTTGAATAATAAAGTTATGGGGGTTTTTGCACAAGCTTGGCCTCCCCCGCGTTGACTCTCTCTCTTTCTCCCTCTCACTCCCTCTCCTTTTCAGGCTGAATCCCCATCTGGAACGCGGAGGCTCGCCAAGTCTACTTACTTGCCCTGGCTCCTAAGACCCAGCGAAAGAGAGCCTAAGGTGTGGCACCCTCCGCTATTCTAGCGGGCACCGGTGGCCTACGTAGATGGTGCAAACCTATTGTTTCAAGGTTTTATTAGCTCTCCCTGTAAGCCAAGTTATTCAGCCTCTTTTCTCCACTAATTTTCCTACTACACTATTTTTTCCTAATCTCTGTTTAAATTTCTAAATAAATAAGTTTTGTTAGAGACCGTCCACCACAGAGACCACCAGAGAGACCAACCAATTTGCAATTGCCTTTATTCACGGATCCGGATCCGGGCCCTCTCACGGCAAGGTGGTAGAAGGANAAACTCGTTGTACTCGTTTGGCTGTAGCCAGGTCCACGAGCCCCCAAATGTTAGAGACCATCCACCACAGAGACCACCAGAGAGACTAACCAATTTGCAATTGCCTTTATTCACGGATCCGGATCCGGGCCCTCTCACGGCAAGGTGGTAGAAGGAGGAGCCCCGACCCCTGTAAAACAGACATTTTATACTTTTTAGGTTTGGGGGAAGGGGTCTAAGCTACTTGGTCAACTACCATTGGTCTATTTGAAACTAACATCGAGCTGTTCGTTGTGGCAGTTACGGTTCGGCAAGGTCCTTTCTTTTCCTTTTTTATTATTTTATTACTGCCTCTACTTCCTTATCTTGGGCAAACTTATCTTAGCTTGAGCAAACCTGCGATTGTTCTTAGGACAGTGGGCTTCCGCCGTAAAGTTAACTCTAGTGAAGTTTTAACCCGCCGTTTAGCCTTCTCACGGGTGCGAGTTAAAATTTTTCTGTACAAGTTTTTCCTCGCCAACTCCATCTCTCCTTCGAATTACCCTGGATCCACCGGGACTGGACCCCAGCAGTCCATCTAGTCAAAGCTATGTTTTTTCCAGTATTCATATATGAATGTGAGAGTTGGACTATAAAAAAAGCTGAGCTCCAGGGAATTGATGCTTTTGAACTGCACTGTTGGAGAAAACTCTTGAAAGTCCCTTGGACGGCAAGGAGATCCAACCAGTCCATCCTAAAGGAAATCAGTCCTTAATATTCATTTGAAGGACTGATGCTGAAACTGAATCTCCAATACTTGGGCCACCTGATGTGAAGAACTGACTCATTTGAAAAGACTGTGATGCTGGGAAAGACTGAAGGAGGGAGAAGAACGGGACTACAGAGGATGAGGCTGTTCAATGACATCTCCAACTCAATGGACTTGAGTTTGAGTAAATACAGGGAGTTGTTGATGGAAAGGAGGCCTGGTGTGGTGTGGCCCATAAGTCGCAAAGAATTGGACACAACTGAGCGACTGAACTGAACTGATGGTCAGGCCCGTGCTCAGTAAATCTTTAATTCAGTCTTCTGTTAATGGTGGGACTGTTCTTTCCCTGTAGTTTGGTCTAAGGTCTAACTATAGCAGGGATAATGACTGTAATGGCAAACTCTTTCAAAAGGACTTATACTATACTGGGCCCTGTCTGTTGTATTCAGTACCCCTGATCCTAGCCTCTGCCCGAGACTCCTGAACACTCACAGACAAGTCTAGTTCAGTCTCTTGTAGGGAACAGGAACTCCCATTTACTGCTAGTAGGAGGCAAAATTGTACAGTCACTATGGTAAACGGTTTGGCAGTTTTTTAAAGCCAAACATAATGATGTGTCAGCATAGTTTATTGCAACAAATGTACCTACCACTCTGTTAAGTGATTTCCATAGAGGATAAGGCTGTGTGTATAGGAACAAAGAATGTGTAGGAAATCTCTGTATCTTCTACTCAGTTTTGCTGTGAACCTAAAACTACTTTAAAAAATAAATTCTATTAAAAAATTAAAGTAAAATATTTTTAAAGAAGAGGTTTCAGTGTTTGCTCTAGACAGAAGTGATGTATCTAGATTAATCTAATAGAATATTTTGTTTTTCACATTTTCATTACAGAAATTTTCAGTATCTATATATTATTCTATAAAATAATTAAAAACAAGCATTGTTTCTGGTTTGCATGATATAAGATTCAGCATTATTCATTATTTTTAGACACTTAGAATTTTAAAAGATAAAAAAATACTAACTAAGGATAATATATAATAAATACAGCAACAATATAGGAAAAAGGGATTAAGAGATACAAACTATTAGGTGTAAAATAAGCTATGAGGATATGTTGTACAACAAGGGGAATAAAGCAAATATTTTATAATAACTATAAATGAAGTATAACCTTTAAAAATTGTGAACCACTATATTATACACCTATAACATTTAATTTTGAAATTTAACTAGGATATTAAAGGACTAAGGAATTTATAGGTCTCACCTCTCCCTACCCCTTAAAAAGCAGAATTTGCCTAAAGGGCACCTTTTCTTCTACATACTCTTAGAGGATATTCTGGAACATTCTGCAAGCCATGCTGCTGCTGCTGCTGCTAAGTTGCTTCAGTTGTGTCCAACTCTGTGCAACCCCATAGAAGGCAGCCCACCAGGCTCCCCCATCCCTGGGATTCTCCAGGCAAGAACACTGGAGTGGGTTGTCATTGCCTTCTCTGCAAATCCATAGAAGGATTTAATAAATATTTTATTCATTAAATGCACAAGGGATTCACAAATCAAAGAAATGTCATTGCTCTTGAAGACAACATGCTTGGATGAATACTGGTAGCCCATCCCAGAAAGGTATATGACCCCTTATCAATTAATTATTAAAGCACTTACCTACTACATGCTCACCCACTATAAACACTGGATGTGATACAAAGAAAGACAAGACTTGGCTCTGTTATCTTTCAGGGAAGGGGAAGATATAAAGAAGGCCTTAATAAGGACATCTGATATGAATGGCAGAATGGGTGAAACAGGGAGTAGAGATTTACTAACTTAAATATAATTGTTTTACTGCATTTATATGGAAAGTTTAAATTAATGACATGACTGTCTTATCTACCTACCCATAAAGACTCAAGTCACATTCCTTATTACTAATTTCCATAAGCAAAATACTGGTTATAAAATTATCTGTGCTATAAATCCCTCGGCAATATATAGGCACTTACATTTACATGTGAATATAAATATATCTATAAAATACATCACTGAATATATGTGAAAAAATAATTGTACTGATAGTAATAAATATATATGTAAAATATAGAGGTATATTAGAGGTCTGAATGTATATGTAAATCTTTGCAGCTTCCCTGGTAGCTCAAGTGGTAAAGAATCTTCCTGCCAGTGCAGGAGACATGGATTCGATCCCTGGTCTGGGAAGATCCCACATGGCAACTAAGCCTGTGGGCCTCATTTTGAGCCTGTGCTCTAGAGCCCAGGAGCCACAAAATCGACACCAGCATGCCCTAGCACCCATGCTTCACAACAAAAGAAGTCCCCTCAGTGAGAAGCCTGCCCGCTGCAGCAGAGAGTAGCCCCCGCTCAATACAATAGAGAAAAGCCCACGCAACAACAAAAACAGCATAGCCAAAAATAAAAGAATTAGGGAAAGCAACAACAAAAACTTCAGCAGTGGTTATTCCTAGATAAGAGATAAAATTTTGATGGAGGTTCTTCCTATTTTATAGTTTTGGTCTGATTTTCCAGTGACCATGCATTAAATTCAAAATCATGAAAAATAATATGTTCATTTTCTAAAATTTTAAATTTACATAGTGAAACAATCATAGTCCACCGTGAAGTTTACAGTAGTTTCTTAAAAAAAAAAAAGAAAGAAAGAAAGATAGTAGTTAGGAAAGTAAAAGACTCCATCAAAATATTTTTAACATAGATTCTTTCAAGATCTGAATATACAAACTTGAACTTGTACAAAATTGTAATAATTTAAAAAATCCTGTTATTTAGAATAAAAGATGATTACATTATGATATGAATATAATAACTGTCAATAAAATTGCAGTTTGGGGAAAAACACATGAATTACCTAATTAAGGTTTTTTTCTACATGTTTCTGAATACTAAAAATAAAAGGGAAAAAGAGATATTCATATTTAACTATTTTATTTGTAACTCTTCAATGATTAAAGAAATTGATTTTGACCAGAATAATTATAATGAATCATCCCATAGGAGGAAATTAGTCAGCTTCTGTGATCTTTTTGGCCCACATTAGAAAAATGATTAAGTCATAACTTTTTTTGTCCTTATGCTTAATAATATTATACATTGCTGTGTTCTCACAAGCAGGGGCTAAATAATAAATCATATTAACAAAAGCTTCATCTATTTAAAACTCTAAATATTTTTGGTTGTTTTCTTAGGGGATGTGTCTGAGAGAGACAGTGTGTTTAAAGATATATTAATAGAATAGTTAGTCAGTTTACTGGAAAACTGATTTAAAAACAAAATCTTAGCCTTGATAAAAAGTACATGCAAATATGGTGAAAGGTAAATAAATACATTTAAATAAAACGCATGTGTGTACATTAGCGCTCTACAAACTATTAGCTGCACTTTTAACATTACAAATAAAAATGTAACTGTAACTCAAAAAACTATTCCAGTTCACAGCAGAGATTTTATGCCTCACGAATCAGAACCTTTTTTATTTATCTCTCATACATTTTTATTACTTTATTAGGCATGTAACAGGGTGAAACAGTACACAAGCTGTCAAGCTCTGTTAACAAGCCATGGTAAGCTTATATCTCAGCTCCATGAGGCTTCTGTAGTTTGGGAGGCTTCTGTAGTTCTGGCGTTTTTTCAAGCCCTCTGATACGCTGTGCCTCACAGACCATATTTGATTAAGAAAAGCATGTTCTTGAACATCTGTCTGTTTAGTTACATTCAAACTGCCCCTTATGGATACATTTTCTTGGAATCTTTCTATTTTTGCTGGGTGCAGAGGGGAAAAAATATACTCTCTAAGGTCACCAGAATTCATTAAATACAGCTGATGATGTTATGTACAGGGAGTGGGGGGGAATCTTCCCAAGTTTGCATACAACATTATATTCACAAAATATTGGTTTACTCCTAAAGGAATCAAGAGAAATGCCAAGGGAGAGTGGTTATAAATGGTGAGAGATACCTCTCTGCCAGTGTGTCCCTCTTTAGTCACAGGATGCCAGGATGTAAATCAGGTAATCCATCCCTCCATCCCTCGGGGCATTGAGCAGAAATCCAATCCTGTGGGAGGGCCAAGCGGGATGGATTTAATTAGGAAGACTGCAGAGGAAAATTCACATCATCGCCTACAATTTTATTTGGCCCAGCTAAGCTCTTGTTATTTTCAGGGCTCACTCACCAGTGGGGAAGAGTTCTCAAAAGATTACTAGAATTTATCTCGGCCTCAAAACAGGACTGGGATCACATGCATCTTGTCACTAGCGCTGACACTAATAGGGCTGAAGTAGCACTGTCTGAAAGAAAAGTCCTCAAACATGAAGGCGCCTTTAAAAGTGTAATGTTTGTGAAGTGATTGTCCTCCAATTAAAATAAATAAATAAGCTTTTTAAAGACATGAATAAACAAAGTGTAATGGTAATTTACATACAGTTTTACAAGACTAGCAGATAGTCTTTGAGATAACCTATTTTTTTAATTAAATGTCAACTGCTCAGTGATATTTACCATAGAAACTCTACTTAAAATTTTAATTTTGATGCTCTGATTTTTAACATTAACTTATTATCTTATACTATATTACTTAAGTGGACTTCCCTGGTGGCTCAGATGGTAAAGATTCTGCCTGCAAGGCAGGGGACCTGGGTTTAATCCCTAGGAAGGGAAGATCTTCTGGAGAAGGGATTGGCAACCCATTGCAGTATTCTGGCCTGGAGAATTTCATGGACAGAGGAGCCTGGCGGGCTGCAGTCCACGGGGTGATGAAGAGACAGGCACAGCAGAGCAACTAATACTTTTACTTTCATACTACTTAAGATTTCCCATGCATGTGGCACAGTGGTAAAGAATCTACCTGCTAACCCAGGAGATGCAAGAGATGTAGGTTTGATCCCTGGGTGGGGAAGATCCCCTGGAGAAGGGAATGGCAACCCACTCCAGTATTCTTGTCTGGAGAATTCCATGGACAGAGGAGCCTGGCGGGCTACAGTCCATGGGGTCCCAAAGAGTAGGACACAACAGAGTACACACACAAGGATTACTAAACATTACATTTTTTAAATGATCTTTTCTCTACTGGAATTGTGAATTTCTCTTTTATTTCGTTTACTCATATATCTTAAGTATGTAAAATTATACCTGCCACACAGAAGAGGATCAACAAAATGTTTTTTCAAAGAATAAAACTTCTAAATTTTCCAGAATTTCTCCTTTAGGGAAAAAAAAATGTTCTAGAGATTTATGAAGCCCAAATGGTGCTTTCCCAAGCCATGTATACTAAACTCTGTGTTCTCGTTACATAGGAAGCCCTAAGGTCGATGGCTCATCAACTGGACACTAAGGACAATCACAGCTGGAAGAACAGATATCCTGGGGAAAAACACAGTCACAGCAGGGAGAAAAGCAAGCCTCATCACTTCATAACTGTGCATATTTAGGCATATTTCTTAACATGTCCTATCCTCAAATTTCTCAAAATAAGAGTATTACCTACTTGGCAGAGTTACTGTGAGAATGAAATGAGATTACATGTGTAAAGCATTTACTGAAGTACTTGGCACATTCAGAAAATGATCATTCCCTTGCCCTTAAAGTCAAGTTTACAAAAATTGAATTCTTTGCCTTTTAAACCACAATTAAGCC
Source organism: Neotragus moschatus (assembly GCA_006410615.1). Classification (NCBI taxonomy): domain Eukaryota; kingdom Metazoa; phylum Chordata; class Mammalia; order Artiodactyla; family Bovidae; genus Neotragus; species Neotragus moschatus. The sequence continues at coordinate 133,928 of SJYA01000902.1, read as the reverse complement.
CTTGCTTAGAATCTCAATGCCCAAGACTGAAACCTTGACTTTTTAATTGAGTGTCAGCAACCCCACCACCAACCTCTGTGCTGTATACCACATACCACCTTGAGCCCTTGAGCCTCTTCTCATTGCAGACTGCAGGGCTCCCCATCGATTGCTTGCTGGCTCTCTGCTCAGGTCAACACACTGCTCATTTCATGGACAGCTTAAAGAATCTCAGCCTCAACTCTTGGGTCCCCTATCCTTCCCTCTAGGCTCATTGCTCCTTCCTTGGCACTGCCCCATGTTCCTGCACAAGACAACCGTTTAATGAAAGAATGACCCTTTCCTGCAGCCCTCCAGGTCTCCTAGCCACCCTCAGCCCAGCCTATCTCACCACCTCAGGAACCTAGAGTCTAAAAGGACTTTCACTTCAATAAAAGGTCCAGTGAATTTTGAAGGAAAAAATTATTTTTGATTTAGGAAGTACATAGCCTGTAGCTTCTGAGATTGATATTTTTTTCTTTGTAAACTGTGAATCACTATATAAATGTCAGGAATTGCCTGATAAACAGTATCTCTTCTGAATTAACATCATAAGCACCTATTGACCACCTGCTGCAGGCATGGGAGATGACTCTCACAGTCATGGTTTGGGATAAGCAGAGACAGACAGGAGAGCTGCAAGGCCTGGAGCCCCACAAGCCCACCCCTTTGTAGAGGGGCTCAGGAGGGGGTGCTGGTATTGAAGTGGGCAACTTAGGCCTTGTCTGGGATTTTAACACAGAATAAACATATTCCTTTTGCTTTTAACTACCATGTACAGCACAGATATCAGCAACCAGACCCCATGCTAGGAGATGTCCAAGCACAATCTCATTACATTTTCACAACTATCCCAAGGGACGGATTCCTGTTGTTGTATCGTCTAGTCACTCAGTGGTGTCCAACTATTTGTGACCCCATGGACTGTAGCCTGCTATGCTCCTCCATCCATGGGACTTCCCACACAAGAATACTGGAGTGGGTTGCCATTTCCTTCTCCAGAGACTGATATTCTAAAAATTAAATTTAGGAAGAAAGCAGAACAAGCAATCACATGGAACTGGTAGAGCTGAGACAAGGAATCACATTCATGGGCCCAATCTAGCTGCATTTCCTAAGTGCTTCTCAAAACCATCAGTCTCACTTGTCATTGCTGCAACCACATTCTCAGTTTAGGTTCTAGTCATCTCTTGCCTGAGTTACAGTCACTGATGCCTAACTGGGCTCCCTGTAATCAGTCTTGTCAGCCTCTGATCCCTGTTCTTTACAGGGACACCAATACCTAAGATGATTACCTGACCTCCTGAACAGTTCGAAACCTTAGCGACACCACAGAACAAAGTAAAATATGTAAACCAATAATCAGAATGTTATTCTACCAACTGTTTGTTACTAATTCCCGATTAGGAAAGCACAGAATTTGAGAAGATGCAGTTAAATTTTAACAGTAATTTCACATTACTTAATATCTAAGCATGTGGTTTTATATTTTATAAACAAATCATCCTATGTCATTTTGAAAATTTTTAAATAATAATAAAATAAAACCGGTCACCCATTATACTTGAGAAACCCTAGCCCAATCTTCTTACCAAGACATACAAAGTCAATACCTACTAGCGAGACTCTCCAGCTGTGTCTTATTTCCCAAACTAAGATTTTTATCCAGCAATTTCAACCTACTTATAGTTCACTATAGCCATCAATTAACTATAGCAAAAGACTGTACAGCAGAGAGGTTAAAATCTAAATACTGGAGCCAAACAGTGTGTGGGTCTCAGTCTCAGCTCTGTCATTTACTGGCTCTGTGGCCTTGGGGATTTACTTCAATATTCAGTGTCGTCGTTTCGTCACACAGAGATTTAGAGTAGTAACAGCCGCCTCATGTTTGTTGGGAAGATGAAATGGTTTAAAGTATCCCTGAAAACAGTGCCTGAATCAATGAATGCTGGGTTTCTTTTTAATCTTTTTGTTATATTAGCCACCCTTCCTTGCTTGTGTGTTCCCTCTGCCTCCCTCCAACTTTGCATCTGGCTTGTTTCTAACCAACTTTAAAAGTTAATCAGACTTCATCTTCTCCGTGAGGCCTTCCTTGGTTTTCCTGGGCTGAGTTGTGTGCTGGCTTCGCGGTGCCCCACCCCCCTGAACCAATACCTCCAACCACTGCATCCACCATGTGGTGTGCTCATGATGTCTTTTTGCATCTGTTTCCTCTACCATAATGACGAGGTAAAACAAGTGCTTAATCCGTATTCACAGGCCCCATAAACGTACAAACTGAACTGATTCCACTTTCATCCTTAGAAGAACCCGTGTTCACTATGTCTTACTGTTTCAGTTGAGCACTGATTCCCAAAAGAAAACCTAGATGAGAAGGGGTGCCTCTGGTCCTTGAATACGATAATTTAGATAAGAACTTCTTGGTTTGACCTTTGTGCACTTAGCACTGGATTTGGGAGTTTAGACAGCGTACATACAAGTTCCAGAGAAACTTGGCCACGTATTGTCTGCATACAACTTGGCCCGTGCCTTCTCCCTGAACTGATTCTATGGTAACATTGATATAAATGGTGAAGAGAATAAGATGTACAGTTTTCTGCATAATTAATCCATTTCTTACTCCTTGTCATATGATTCTGACCATAGAAGAATTATTTGGGGAAGCAACGAAAAGCTGTACATTTTAAACTAAACTAAAAAAAGAATCTCCAATGGGTCCATCCTAAAGGAGACCAGTCCTGGGTGTTCATTGGAAGGACTGATGCTGAGGCTGAAACTCCAGTACTTTGGCCACCTCATGCGAAGAGTTGACTCACTGGAAAAGACCCTGATGCTGGGAGGGATTGGGGGCAGGAGGAGAAGGGGATGACAGAGGATGAGATGGCTGGATGGCAGCACCGATTCAATGCACATGAGTTTGGGTGAACTCCGGGAGCTGGTGATGGACAGGGAGGCTTGGTGTGCTGCAATTCATGGGGTCGCAAAGAGTTGGACATGACTGAGTGACTGAACTGAACTGAACTGAAAAAAAGAATCATCCATTAACAGTGGTTATATCACTCTGCAGTTAGATTCAAAGGTGACAGTATTTTGAAAGATTTCTATTCTCATTATAAGATAAATTAAAAATCCCAATTATCAATGACCATATGGGAAAAAAAAAATCTGACATTCAAACACCATTATTAACCACAATGAAATCTCAAATGATCATGCCTTTTCATTATCTTTATTAAATAGAGCCTAGAAGAAAATCAAGGAGAAGCCACCCCATGGAAAATCCCATGGGCAGAGGAGCCTGGTGGGCTGCAGTCCATGGGGTCACTATGAGTCGGACACCACTGAGTGACTTCACTTTCACTTTTCACTTTCATGCATTGGAGAAGGAAATGGCAACCCACTCCAGCGTTCTTGCCTGGAGAATCCCAGGGACGGGGGAGCCTGGTGCGCTGCCGTCTATGGGGTTGCACAGAGTCGGACACAACTGAAACAACTTAGCAGCAGCAGAAGAAAATCAAAGATGAGTCTGGCTATGGATTTCTCAGAAATAGCTAAATACCATGTAAATTACTATATATGAACATTTGAAGGTTTATACAGAAATTAGGCCTCTTGAGGAAACAATAAACAATACGGAAAATACAATCAGCTCAATTGATAGAGTATTTTTAATTACCCAGGACGAAGAAGAAGGAAGGTTAACAGGAGCACTTTAAAATTGCAGATTATCTAAAATATTTTAGCAAATTACTTCAAGCTCTCTTTTATTACTAATCTATTTTTTAAAGGCATGAACAAAGAACAGTACATTTGAGTTTAAGCTCTTTTCTGTGGTCTTATTCAGTGTATGATTAGATGACAAGAGCTGGATGACAACCAAACATGGGAAGAAAGGATGAAGAATGCCACCCAAGTCTTCCAGAATCACACTCTAAATCCCGAGACTGAAAGCTATATTTCTACCTACAGGCTCATAGGCTAGGTCACATATACAACAGTCTATAATTTCCAAAAGCTTAAAGGAAAGAAAAATACTAGAATTTTTTAAATCATATCTAAAATATCCTTAATACTATGCACAATTTTAGAAAACATGTTCTTTTAATTACTACTTATTTTGAGTACTTTCCATAAAATATTTAATGATGTCCACTTAAAGATGCAAACAGCAAAAACATGAAGTAAAGTCATTCTAACTTCTTACTCTCTGTGCTTAGTCACTCAGTCATGTCCAACTCTTTGAGATCCCATGGACTGTAGCCCGCCAGGCTCCTCGGTCCATGAGGATTCTCCTGGCAAGAATACTGGAGTGGGTTGCCATTCATTTTGCCAGGGGATCTTCTTTACCCAGGAATCAGAGCCAGGTCTACTGCACTGCAGGCAGATTCTTTACCATCTGAGCCACCAGGGAAGCCTAAGAATGCTGGAGTGAGTAGCCTATCGCTTCTCCAGAGGAACTTCCCGACCCAGGAATCGAACCAGGACCTCCTGCATTGCAGGTGGATTCTTTACCACCTGAGCTACCAGGGAAGCCCCCAACTTACTCTTTAACATATGGTAATAGAAAAGTTTAAGTGTTCCAAAGGAAAGGCATCTGAACACAGGAAAATCTTACAGGTGGTTCTTAAGTCAGAAATTACTCTTCCCTATCAAGAATCTAGCGGTATTTATTAAACTCCTTCCAGGGCAACAAAGGTAAAGAAGAGTTTTGCAGAAGACACTCTTGGGAATGACTGATGCAAATATTAAGCTGTGTTTAAAGATAATCACATCTCCAGGGTTTTAGCATATATGAACCTGTGCAGACACAAATAATATATCATTTAGAGAAATGAGAATGTAGTAGTTGGAAAATGATGAAGTCAAAGGGAAAAATGTGTACTTTGAAAAGTAAATGCAGAAAATGTTCAGGTGAAGAGATTATGTATTTGAAAACTTTAGTTTAGCAACCCTAATAGCAGTAAGAAATGATACGCTAGTTATTGATGTGGAGAAAGCCCTCTCTGAGCAGGCCGCTCTCCCCAGATCTCTACATGTTCATCAACTGGAAGCTCTTAGAAACCCATCCTTTGGGGCTTTTATGGAGACATAAATGACTAAATGATTCCCCACTGGCAGCTGAACTCAGTCTCTACCTCCTCCCCTCCCAGGAGGTCAGGAGCTAGAATGTCCCATCTTGGATCACCTGGTTAGTTCCCCTGGCAACGAGCCCCCTTCCTTAGGTGCTTTGCAAAAGTCACATCATTAATATGACAAAAACCTTTACTGCTCTCATCTAAGGGAGCTCTGTGCTGAAATAGGATGAAAACTAAACATACTTATCTTATAATATCGCAAGCAGTGACTCTTGCAGGAGTCCGTTGCAATACAGATGGGATAAAGCACTCCTCCTGGATAGTCATAGCTAAGGAAAGTTCTTCCAGTCAGGCAATATCGCACTCCATCCTATTGTGTTCATGCCTTGTCTGTCTCCCTCACTGGACTGTGACTCTTGAAAGGCAGGGCTATCTCTTTTGACTCTGATAACAGTGCTTTATATAATGCAAGTTTTCAGTGCTTTATATAATGCAAGTTTTCATAAATGCTTTGGAAAGGAGAGTAATAAAGAAAGAGGGTCAAGAAAATAAGCTATTCAAGCACCTACATTTAAAGGAAATATAGAGAAGAAAAACTATACAAAAAAGACCTTAATGACCCAAATACCACAATGGTATGATCATTCACCTAGAGCCAGGCATCCTGGAGTGTGAAGTCAAGTGGGCATCACTATGAACAAACCTAGTGGAGGTGATGGAATTCCAGCTAAGCTACTTCAAGTCCTAAAAGACAATGCTGTGAAAGTGCTGCACTCAATATGCCAGCAAATTTAGAAAACTCAGCAGTGGCCCCAGGACTGGAAAAGGTCAGTTTTCATTCCAATCCCAAAGAAAGGCTATGTCAAAGATTGGTCAAACTACTGCACAATTGCACTCATCTCACATGCAAGCAAAGTAATGCTCAAAATTCTCTAAAAGAGAATTCAACAGAATGTGAAACTAGAACTGCCAGATATTCAAGCTGAATTTAGAAAGCCAGAGGAACCAGAGATCAAATTGTCTACATCTGCTGGATCATAGAAAAAGCAAGAGAGTTCCAGGAAAACATCTGCTTTATTGACTATGGTAAAGCCTTTGACTGTGTGGATCACAATAAACTGTGGAAAATTCTGAGAGAGATGGGAATACCAGACCACCTGACCTGCCTCTTGAGAATTCTATAAGGAGGTCAAGAAGCAACAGTTAAAACCGGACATGAAACAATGGACTGGTTTAAAATTGGGAAAGTAGTATATTAAGACTGTATATTGTCACTTTGCTTATTTAACTTAGATGCAGAGTACATCATGAGAAACTCTGGGCTGGATGAAGCACAACCTGGAAACAATATTTCTGGGATAAATATTAATAACCTGAAATATGCAGAGGACACCACTCTTATGATAGAAAGTGAAGAGGAACTGAAGAACCTCTTCATCAAAGTGAAAGAGGAGAGTGAAAAAACTGGCTTAAAACTCAACATTCAAAAAGCTAATATCATGGCATCTAGTCCCATCACTTCCTGGCAAATAGATGGACAAACAATGGAAAAAGTGAATTTATTTACTTGGGCTCCAAAATCACTGCAGATGGTGACTGTAGCCATGAAATTAAAAGACACTTCCCCCTTGGGATAAAAGCTATGACAAACCTAGACAGCATGTTAAAAAGCAGAGACATTACTTTGCCAAAAAAGGTCCATCTAGTCAAAACTATGGTTTTTCCAGGAGTCATATATGAATGTGAGAGTTGTACCATAAAGAAGGCTGAGTGCCGAAGAATTGATGCTTTCAAAGTATGGTGTTGGAGAAGACTCTTGAGAGTCCCTTGGACTGCAAGGAGATCAAACCAGTCAATCCTAAAGGAAATCAGTCCTGAATATTTATTGGAAGGACTGATGCTGAAGCTGTAACTCCAATACTTTGATCACTTGATGCAAAGAGCTGACTCATTGGAAAAGTCTCTGATGCTGGGAAAGATTGAAGGCAGGAGGAGAAGGGGACGACAGAGAATGAGATGGTTGGATGGCATCACCAACTCAATGGACATGAGTTTGGGCAAGATCTTGGAGCTGGTGATAGACAGGGAGGTCTGGTCTACTGCAGTCCATGGGGTCACAAAAAGTTAGACATGACTGGGGACTGAGCTGAACTGAACAGAGAAGGAAAAATAAAGCCTAAGTTGATCAAAAAAGAGCCCTTAAAGAAGTAAGTGGCTTCCCTGGTAGTTCAGGTGGTAAAGAATCTGCCTGCAATGCAGGAGACTCCAGTTTAATTCCTGGGTCAGGAAGATCCGCTAGAGAAGGGATAGGCTACCCACTCCAGTATTCTTGGGCTTCCCTTGTGGCTCAGCTGGTAAAGAATCTGCCCACAATGTGGAAAACCTGGGTAAAATCCCTGGGTTGGGAGGATCCCCTGGAGAAGGGAAAGACTACCCACTCCAGTATTCCGGCCTGGAAAATCCCATGGACTGTACAGTCCATGCGATCACAAAGAGTCAGACACAAAGTCAGTACAGAGGCAAGAAGGAAAACACTACTGTGGGATATTAGAGTTTGAAAAGAGGAAAGAAACACTGTCAAATGCTTTGGAAATCAGGTAAAAGAAAAAGAAAGAAAATTAAGAAAATAGGGAAATTCAAAAAAAGGCCCCAAATAGGGACACTGATCATATTTAATAACCTTGGTTTACTGCAAGGGGCAAAGGCAATTGATGTTTGCAGCACCAGTATCTTGGACAGGAGGGCCAATTTTAAAAGTTTTGTATTGTTGTTGTTGTTGTTAGTTGCAGCATGCAGGATCTAGTTCCCCTTCTCGTTCAGTTGCTCAGTCGTGTCTGACTCTTTGTGAACCCATGGACTGCAACACACCAGGCTACCCCGTCCTTCACCATCTCTGGAGCTTGCAGAAACTCAGGTCCACTGAGCTGGAGATGTCATCCAACCATCTCATCCTCTGCCATCCCCTCTCCTTCTGCCTTCAGTCTTTCCCATCACTGGGGTTTTTTCTAATGAGTTGACTCTTCACATCAGGTGGCAAAACTATTGGAGCTTCAGTCTCAGCATTGGTCCTCCTGATGATATTCAGGATTAATTTCTCTCATTGCAGTTCAAATGACTCTTACGTGTCTTCTCCAATACCACAGTTCAAAAGCATCAGTTCTTCAACACTCAGCCTTCTTCATGGTCCAACTCTCACATCCACACATGACTACCAGAAAAACCATAGCTTTGACTATACAGACCTTTGTTGGCAAAGTAATGTCTCTGATTTTTAATATGCTGAATAGGTTTGTCACAGCTTTTCCTCCAAGAAGCAAGCGTCTTTTAATTTAGACCCTATCAGGCATCTAATCCATATCCCTGCATGGGAGCACAGAGTCTTAATCAGTGGACTACTAAGGAAGTCCCTACTTCAGTATTCTTGCCTGGGAAATTTCATGGACAGAGGCTACACGGGCTACAGTCCATGGGGTCACAAAAGAGTCAGACAAACTAAACAACAACAAGTAAGTATTAGAATAAGAGAGCTTCAATATGGAGCTTCACTATGTCTGGCAGTGTTCCTGGACACATTCCTTATCTATGGGGACTTCTAGCCCAAGAAAAGCTTATTCATCATCATTATTACCACTAAGCCCAAATTCATTTGTTTTAAAAATAAAATAAAAATTAACACTACTACTAAAGCACAGTACCACAGCTACAAAGGATATGTTGTATTTAGGAAAACAGGAATATTTATGAAGAGCTAACTGAAAGCAAATGTGGAAAACTCAGCAGTGATCACAGGACTGGAAAAGGTCCGTTTTCATTCCAATCCCCATAAAAGGTTATATCAAAGAATACTCAAACTACCACACAATTATACTCATCTCACATGATAGTAAAGGAATGCTCAAAATCCTCCAAGCCAGAATTCAACAATACATGAAATATGAACTTCCAGATGTTCAAGCTGGATTTAGAAAAGTCAGAGAAACCAGAGATCAAATTGCCAATATCTGCTGGATCATAGAAAGAGCAAGAGAGTTCCAGAAAAATATCTATTTCTGCTTTATTGACTATGNAGAAGACATACAGATGGCTAAAAACACATGAAAAGATGCCCAACATCACTCATTATCAGAGAAATGCAAATCAAAACCACAATGAGGTACCACTTCACACCAGTCAGAATGGCTGCGATCCAAAAGTCAACAAGCAATAAATGCTGGAGAGGGTGTGGAGAAAAGGAAATGGTCAATTTTCTTATTGTCAACACATTATACGTAAGAGGCAGTTTCCTGGAATCAAAGAAACTGGAGAACCTTAGAGATAATTAACATGAAGATTCTCTCTACGTTTTATCTTATGGAGCTCAGGCAACAACACGTATGGAGCAATAACTCTCTTCCCTTAGAGAATGAGGCTGCTACTGAAGAGCAGCAATGCCAAATCCTCATGGAATTTTACTGAAATAACTTGTGTCACAGTGCCGCTGGAAATAAAAATACACTGACATCTCCCCATTCCTGGCCTTTCACTTAATTGAAAGGACACTGGAGAAAGGAGAACCAGCCAGTGAGACCAAAATGCAGTGAAAACGAAATCTGAGGAAACATGCAGATTTGGACTGTGGACATCAAGGACAGAAGGCGTTTTGGTGCGGGAAAGAAAGTTTGGTTAAGACAAGTCAAATCAAGTTAAAGATAAGCTTTAAGAGGTTATTAACTCTGTCGTCAATAACTTTTGTGTGAAACAGTGAATAAACACATGAGAGGGTAAAGTGAAAACTAAAGGAGAGAAATTGACTATCAATGTGGAGGACAGAGTATGTGTTCCTCTGTTTCCTCTGAAGAAGTTTTTAATTGAATTAACTCACAAAGACAACCTTTTAGACAAGAGAACGCACATGGAGGAGGGGGGACCGATACAGTGCAGAGAAAACTGAGACAGAAGTGCCTAGGGAAGGGATGACCAGGTGAAGAACACTGCACAGGCTGCAGAGAGCCTCCTCAAAGTTCCAAATCTGAGCCACAGGAATGGCAGGGGATGCATGTAAATAATCTCAGTTCGAAGTCTACATAGAAGTTAGGTCACTCAATTCCCTCTCTCATCCTCCACAAACAAATATCACTCCCCAACCCGGGAAGAGATGGAGGGTTTATTCCCCAGCAAAAATTAAAAAAAAAAAAATCTCCAAGTCTCAGAAACACTCAAAAAGAAACACAAATTAAAGCTACAATGTGTTTTCAGGACACATCAATTAGAACAAGTTTAAAAGGACTGAGGATATCACCTGTTGTTGAGGAACCCAGAACTCTCAGACATTATGGGGGCATTTAATGTTATTCAAAAGCAGAGACATTACTTTGCCAACAAAAGTCCGTCTAGTCAAGGCCATGGTTTTTCCTGTGGTCGTGTATGGATGTGAAAGTTGGACTGTGAAGAAGGCTGAGCCNTGTTTTCAGGACACATCAATTAGAACAAGTTTAAAAGGACTGAGGATATCACCTGTTGTTGAGGAACCCAGAACTCTCAGACATTATGGGGGCATTTAATGTTATTCAAAAGCAGAGACATTACTTTGCCAACAAAAGTCCGTCTAGTCAAGGCCATGGTTTTTCCTGTGGTCGTGTATGGATGTGAAAGTTGGACTGTGAAGAAGGCTGAGCCCCGAAGAATTGATGCTTTTGAACTGCGGTGTTGGAGAAGACTCCTGAGAGTCCCTTGGACTGCAAGGAGATCCAACCAGTCCATTCTGAAGGAGATCAGCCCTGGGATTTCTTGGGAGGGAATGATGCTAAAGCTGAATCTCCTGTACTTTGGCCACCTCATGTGAAGAGTCGACTCACTGGAAAAGACTCTGATGCTTGGAGGGATTGGGGGCAGGAGGAGAAGAGGACAACAGAGGATAGATGGCTGGATGGCATCACTGACTCAATGGACATGAGTTTGAGTGAACTCCAGGAGTTGGTGATGGACAGGGAGGCCTGGTGTGCTGCGATTCATGGGGTCGCAAAGAGTCGGACATGACTGACTGAACTAAAGTGAACTGAATGTTACAACTTTGAGAAACATTTTGATTGTTTCTATAAATTTAAATGTATGCTATCTGACTATGCTCCAGCAATTCTATCCCTAAATATTTACCTAAAAGAAACAAAAACATATATCCACACAAACGCTTGCATAAGAATATTTGTAGTAGTTTTGTTCACAATAGCCCAACCTGGAGACAACTCAAATATACAACAATGCAATGTATAAAGAAACTGTGATATAATAATACAGTGGAATAATAGTAATAAAAAGAAGTATGCTAACAACACACATGACTGAATGGATGAATCTCATGCAAAAAAAAGAGGGAAGACACAAAACAGTGTATATTATGTGATTCCATTGAAGTGACAATTTTTTCAAAGGCAGGACTACTCTACAGACTGAGGAAGGAAAATGCAACCCATGCCAGTATTCTTGCCTGGAGAACTCCATGGACAGAGGAGCCTGGTGGGCTGCTGTCGTCTGTGGGGTCACAAAGAGCTGGACATGACTGAGCAACTAACATTATAGAGACAGAAGCAGATATATGGTACTGTCTCTGGCAAAAGTTGAGATAAGGATTGACTTCAGATGGGCATGAGGGACTTTTTTTATGTGGTAATGTACATCTTGAATATGGGAACATGCATTCCTATAGACATACATGCCTGTCACAAAAACTAAGCTGCAAATAAAATGAGTGCCTTGTATTATGCGTAAATTATACTTCACTAATGTAAATTTTTTAATAGGTCAGAATAAGTTATATATCACACAATATGTATTTGTTTTGTGACAGAGGATATGTAAATATATTTAAAGACCAAAGGAAAAATACTACTAGGAAACATGCTGGTTCGAGCTAACAGAGGGAAAACTGATGGAGCGTGGTCTTGGATTTGATGGGAAAGTTCAAAACCAAAAGTAGATGGGTTCACCATATACTAGCAATCTCTTCAGTCACCATTCAGTTTGTGCCTGAATGTGTTCTTAGCACCTACACACAATATCTCAATTCATCACTAATTTACTCTCATAATACAGGTATTTTGGTTTTCACATTATAGATAATAAACCTAGATTCATAAAGATTAATAGCTTCTTAAAGTGGGGTGCCATTGCCTTCTCCGAAGGCTAACACATATCCTAGTAGGGCTATTTCTATTACTTTAAGAATCACATTTTAATAGGAAAAAATATGTTATTTGTTGCACTTCTTTTTTCTGTACTCTCAGTAGTGGTTCCCAACAATCTTATTTCCAATCAGCTCTGGATTGTATTTCCCGTATAAACATGATCTGATCTACAATTTCAACAATCTAATTGTTATTGACAGAATTAAAGTGGAGCCATTTTCCATTTTCCAAATTTCATGCTAACAAAGTAAAAATAATTAATGTGCATCCAGGTACTCATATCCCAAATGTCAGGCAAAAATGTTTTGTTAGATAGCTTGATTGGAAGCATAATATAGAAGAGGGAAGACACCTAATTAGTAGAAAAACAGAAAGTTGGAATTTACAGATAGTGATTGCGAAAGACAGGTCTAATGTTACCCTATTAATTTGGGGATGACAAATTTTGTCCAGTCCCAGGGTAGATAAGTAAACTAAGATTAATGCCCAGAGATATAGTTTACTATAATTGTGTAATTAGATTTAGAACCAGTACACAAAAGAGAAATGGCCTCAAGACTTAAAACACTTAAAGCCATATACAATGAACACTGGATGTTTCTGTACCTTTTAATGGGTGCCTTGAAATAAGATTTTGATACTAGCTGGCAGCTCACACTACGTGACTATGGACACGGTGGATATTTAGACAACTGCAACTTGCTCAGAGGTAGGTAGAAAAAGTAATGGAAATAATTAAAAAATTATAGTGTTGCTTCTTTATAGTTATACAGGGAAGAGATTGTGAGAGCAAATACAAACTTAAAGACACTCAATTCTTTCTTTCTGAAAATAAGAGATTCTCCCTTCCCTCCTCTCTTTAGGGCATTTAATTTAGAAAACTTGTAATGTCTTTTTCTGTTCTTTTTTAAATGTACGTAAATCTCTTTAAAAGCTAAATAAGCCTCTTGGGAGCTTTAAGATGCAGGTAAGAGTTTCTCAAAGACCCAGGAACCATTTTGAAATGTAAACATCAAGAGAGGGAGAGCGGCCCTGTCTCCAGTTTCTGGATGTAGGAGCCTAACTAAATGGGCATCTTTCTCCAAGCTTGTCATGAACATACAAGACATTTATTTTTCCTCTGGTTAAAGTCAATTAGCTAACAGAAATGGTCACCCCAGGTACCAGGTGAAACTAGGATGAACGCTATGTCACAAATGGTACTATTAAGTGCTTTTACTTGAAACCTAGTTAATGTTTATCTTGAGACCAGATAAGCAATAACTGTATCTGCCTGCCTATGTATTAATAAAAGGGTAAAGTCTCTTTCTGTCTGTAATCTCTTAGTAAATTCCCGAAGATGCATATCAAAACCTAGTTAAAACCTTATTCAATTTTTTAAACATTTCTTCGTTCTCTTGTACCTTTGTAGAGAGTTTTTCTGATTGGGAAGAATTTTCCCTTGACAGCAGGTCATAGCATTTCTGTTTTCCATATATGAATACCAGTCTTAAAATATTAATTTCTGATTTTGCTGAATTTCCAGTCAGCTAAAGCAAGCATTTCTATTTACATTCATTTTCTTAGAGAGAGGGAGAAAAGATGGAACAAAACTCCAGGGGCTGGGAAGGAACAAAATGTTTGGCATGTCTGCCCCTTTGATAGCAACCCGAGATGTTTCCGCTCGTTCCTCACCTGCCTGGCATTCGTCTGATGTGCCTTTTACAAAACTCACCCCCTCATGCTATTGCTATTTGCTCCAAATATTTAACAATTGTTCAGTTCCCCTTAATTTCTTCTCAAGTGTCAACACAATGAATAATGAACCTACACAATCCATTAAACAATGAAGCTATATAAAACATAGCTAATAAATTATTTGACATCTGAAATGAGCTGTTTCTTTGTCTCTGACTCATGGTGTGTAGATTGTATCTACTCAGTATTGATGAATTAACACCTTTTATAAGTGAATGAAGAGACAAGGATTAATAGGCTGCATACACACATGCACTTTAGAGTTCTCTGCTTCTGAGAAACCTGCCATATTCAGTTCAGTTCAGTGACTCAGTCATGTCCAACCCTTTGCTACCCCATGGACTGCAGCACACCAGGCTTGCCTGTCCATTACCAACTCCTGGAGCTTGCTCAAACTCATGGCCATCAAGTTGGTGATGCCATCCAACCATCTCATCCTCTGTTATCCCCTTCTCCTCCCACCTTCAATCTTTCCCAGCATCAGGGTCTTTTCCAGAGTCAGTTCTTTACATCAGATGATCAAAGTATTGGAGCTTCAGCATCAGTCCTTCCAAAGAATATTCAGGACTAATTTCCTTTAGGATAGACTGGTTTGATCTCTTTCCTATCCAAGGGACTCTCAAAAGTCTTCTCCATCACCACAATCAAAAGCATCAATTCTTTGGTGCTCAGTCTTCTTTATGGTCCAACTCTCACATACATACATGACTACTGGAAAACAAAGCTTTGACTAGATGGACCTAGTTGGCAAAGTAATGTCTTTCCTTTTTAATATGCTGTCTAGGTTGGTCATAACTTTTCTTCCAAGGAGCAAACATCTTTTAAATTCATAGCTGCAGTCACCATCTGCAGTGATTTTGGAGCCCAAGTAAATAAAGTCTGTCACTGTTTCCACTGTTTCCCTATCTATTTGCCATAAAGTGATGGGACCAGATGCCATGATCTTCGTTTTCTGAATGCTGAGTTTTAATCCAGCTTTTTCACTCTCCTCTTTCACTTTCATCAAGCGGCTCTTTAGTTCCTCTTCACTTTCTGCCATAAGGCTGCTGTCATCTGCATATCTGAGGTTATTGAGATTTTTCCTGGCAATCTTGATTTCAGGTTGTGCTTCTTCCAGCCCAGCATTTCTCATGATGTACTCTGCATATAAGTTAAATAAGCAGGGTGACAATACACAGCCTTGATGTACTCCTTTCTCAATTTGGAACTAGTCTGTTGTTTGATGTCTGGTTCTAACTATTGCTTCTTGACCTGCATACAGATTTCTCAGGAGGCAGGTAAGGCAGTCTGATATTCCCATCTCTTTCAGAATTTTCCACAGTTTGTTGTGATCTACACAGTCAAAGGCTTTGGCATAGTCAATGAAGCAGAAATAGATGCTTTTCTAGAATTCTGTTGCTTTTTCAATGATCCAGCGGATGCTGTCAATTTGATCTCTGGCTTTTCTAAATCCAGCTTGAACATCTGGAAGTTCTCAGGTCATGTACTGTTGAAGCCTGACTTGGAGANCATGGACTGCAGCACACCAGGCTTGCCTGTCCATTACCAACTCCTGGAGCTTGCTCAAACTCATGGCCATCAAGTTGGTGATGCCATCCAACCATCTCATCCTCTGTTATCCCCTTCTCCTCCCACCTTCAATCTTTCCCAGCATCAGGGTCTTTTCCAGAGTCAGTTCTTTACATCAGATGATCAAAGTATTGGAGCTTCAGCATCAGTCCTTCCAAAGAATATTCAGGACTAATTTCCTTTAGGATAGACTGGTTTGATCTCTTTCCTATCCAAGGGACTCTCAAAAGTCTTCTCCATCACCACAATCAAAAGCATCAATTCTTTGGTGCTCAGTCTTCTTTATGGTCCAACTCTCACATACATACATGACTACTGGAAAACAAAGCTTTGACTAGATGGACCTAGTTGGCAAAGTAATGTCTTTCCTTTTTAATATGCTGTCTAGGTTGGTCATAACTTTTCTTCCAAGGAGCAAACATCTTTTAAATTCATAGCTGCAGTCACCATCTGCAGTGATTTTGGAGCCCAAGTAAATAAAGTCTGTCACTGTTTCCACTGTTTCCCTATCTATTTGCCATAAAGTGATGGGACCAGATGCCATGATCTTCGTTTTCTGAATGCTGAGTTTTAATCCAGCTTTTTCACTCTCCTCTTTCACTTTCATCAAGCGGCTCTTTAGTTCCTCTTCACTTTCTGCCATAAGGCTGCTGTCATCTGCATATCTGAGGTTATTGAGATTTTTCCTGGCAATCTTGATTTCAGGTTGTGCTTCTTCCAGCCCAGCATTTCTCATGATGTACTCTGCATATAAGTTAAATAAGCAGGGTGACAATACACAGCCTTGATGTACTCCTTTCTCAATTTGGAACTAGTCTGTTGTTTGATGTCTGGTTCTAACTATTGCTTCTTGACCTGCATACAGATTTCTCAGGAGGCAGGTAAGGCAGTCTGATATTCCCATCTCTTTCAGAATTTTCCACAGTTTGTTGTGATCTACACAGTCAAAGGCTTTGGCATAGTCAATGAAGCAGAAATAGATGCTTTTCTAGAATTCTGTTGCTTTTTCAATGATCCAGCGGATGCTGTCAATTTGATCTCTGGCTTTTCTAAATCCAGCTTGAACATCTGGAAGTTCTCAGGTCATGTACTGTTGAAGCCTGACTTGGAGAATTTTCAACATTATTTTACTAGTGTGTGAGATGAGTGCAATTGTGTAATAGTTTGAACATTCTTTGGCATTGCCTTTCTTTGGGATTGAAATGAAAGCTGACCTTTTCCAATCCTGTGGCCACTGCTGAGTTTTCCAAATTTTCTGGCATATTGAGTATAGCACTTTAACACCATCATCTTTTAGGATTTGAAATAGCTCAACTGAAATTCCATCATCTCCACTAGTTTGGATCAATGCAATTAAATATTTGCCATCAGCCACAGCTTTAATAAACAGATTTGGTTTCTGCAGTACACAGTGACCATTTACTGACATTTCAAAAATTATTACGGAACCCATAGACATATGCAGCTGGGACTAACTATGAATCTAAATCCTAGCTTTTAATCAGGCTCTGGAAAATGACTCTTGGCTTTGGATTTATACTAGTAGCATCTCACAACAGGAAAAAAGAAATGTGTATAAAACATAATTATACCTGAATATTAGGAATTGCCTTTCTATCTCTGCAGGTAGAACAAGCTGCCTGGACTGAGATCACCAGTCTGTCTGACAACATAAAGTCAGTCACCTCAGGGAAGTTAGAACCAACTCAGCCTGGTGCTTCCTGTAGAAAAGAGGCTGAGCTGGAACATCTGATGACTCTGTGTTGCCTTTTCATTTCACTAAATTACACATTATCCCTCTCCTTTCTCACACTGAAGGAAGTGAGAGCCATGTGGAGTTGTCAGACATCTGGGACTCGGCCATTCATTAGGCAAGAAGCATCATATCACATCGGTGACTTTGCTCACCTGACGATGACCTGCAGCCTGAGGTCACCAAGAAGGGTGCCACCCATCCCTGTTCTAGATCATTTAACACGAGGCCAGGTTTCATCACAATGACTCTCCACTCCTGCACTCCAGACTTTCCTCTCTGAATATGTGTGTTCCTCTGTGTGTGTGTGTATGTGTTTGTGTTTCCATGTTTAAAAGTTCACTCTCAAACAAAATTCAAAAGAAAAATGTCCCACATCTCAGCAAAAGTAAAGTATCTAGTGAAAAACACTACAGGGCAAAAAATTGTCCTTGGTAGAGAAACAACTCATTGTGCTTTTTTGTTCATGACTCATAATCATTTATTTAGGTTTCCAGGAGCAAATGGGTGAACGTCCTTTACCAAGAAAAACAATAAAAGCTGTTGGCAAAGTTACCTGCCATATGGTAATGAAATGGACATGTATGAATGGCTACTAAAATACACTTTGTAAAATTAAAATACAGTTTACTAGATATTTCCAATATACCTCAAAACATTAGAACTGGGCTTCCCTATTGGCTCAGTGGTGGAGAATCTCCCTACCAATGCAGGGGACATGGTTTCAGTCCCTGGTCCAGGAAGATCCCAACTGCCATGGAGCAACTAAAGGCCATGTGCCACAATTACTGAGCTGCAATCTAGAACCACTGAGCCCATGCACTGCAGCCACTAAAGCCCAAGCTCCACAGCAAGAGCAGCCACCATGAGGAGAAGCCTGCACAATGCAGTTAGAGAGTAACTCCTTCTCCCTGCAAAAAGAGAAAGATCATGCAGCAACTAAGACCTATGAAAGCCAAAATAAATCAATAAAGCAACTGAATTCTTACTTACCTTGAAACATGAGAAATTCCTATTAAAACTGAATCTTCACTTTAGTACACAAAAAGCTACTGTACTGTCAGGACAGATAAAATAGTTAAGCTAACTTACTGAATTTTCTCCTTTACTAATTTCCTTCATAGGAATCATCCCTTGATTCACCTTAGGAGTGAGTAGGAAACAGGATTTCTGGTGACTTTTCACATGTGCAAAAACTGCAGACCAAGAATGGAAGATCATTTCTGGCCAACAAGTTGCTATTTTTTTTTTTAACAGATCTTGTTTTTTTAGAATAGTTTTAGCTTCAAAGCAAAATTAAGGAGAAAGCCAGAGATTTCCCACAAACCTCTCCCCACATGTGTACAGCCTCCCCCATTATCTGCATCTTCCACCAGAGTGATGCATTTATTACAACTGATGGACCTATTTTAACACATCGTTATCACCCAGAGTCTATAGGGCTCATCGCCATTCACTCTTAGTGTTGTACACGCTATGGGTTTGGACAAATTTACCTTTTACTAGTTTTAAAGAGGGAAGATGGGATTGTTATGAGGAAATTACTCCCAGGCTCTTCTCAGTGGGGCTCCCTCTGACATATCCCTAACATATCTCCAACAGCGATTCATTTGGGGACCACAAAACCAGTATACATATCACTATGCAAGACGGCCAGGAGACAAGAATACCAACAACTCTTTTCTCTTGTGTGAAGTTGTACATGCATTCAGTACAGAGATGGGGAATCTCTTCTCATGCAGATTTTTTCACCCAATAGTTATTGAAAATATATTATGTGCTCACTTTGTGAGCATCTTTGCACATATTAGTCATCTGTGAATGATCACAACACAAAGAGAGAGAAAAAAATCATTATAATATGCTGTGATAAGTATTTTGATAGATATAAGCTTAGGGATAATAAAGCAGTCCTTTCCTCTCAGAAATTATGTGTTTCTAGCCATAGTTTCCACTCTAGACCCTGCTTCAATCCAAACAAGTGCTTGGAATGTAGCAAACTTACCTCTCTTGGGCACTGTGTGTGTGTGTTGGTCACTCAGCCATGTCTGACTCTTTGCACCCCCATGTACTATAGCCCGCCAGGCTCCTCTGTCCATGGGATTCTTCAGGCAGCAATCCTGGAGTGGGTAGCCATTCTCTTCTCCAAGGGAATCTTCCTGACCTAGGGACTGAACCTGGGTCTCCTGCATTGCAGGCAGATTCTTTACCATCTGAGACCTCACTGTAACCTTGGGAATAGGATTTCATACAAGGCTGGGCCCACCGTTCTGCCCCTAAGTCACTGCTTACATGCAAATATAGTCACACTGTATCCATCACACAAATATCGTCAGAAATCTAATACCAAAAATGCTGTCTTGATGTTGCATGTTTCCCTTCATTAAGATTTTCCATTTCCTTTTTTTTTTTTTCAATCACAACCCAGGACTAATTCAAATTGTGATCGCCTAGGTTCTTACATCAGCAACATCTGTCACCAAAAATAAATATTCTGCAATCAAAACTTAACTGGCCTAGCAATTTTCTCGGTGATGCATGAGGCAGAACAGAATTCAGCTTCATTCTTTCTCTGCTAAATTGGCTTTGCAGCTCTAAGAGCAGGAAAGATTTATATGTTAGTAAATTAAGCAGAGGCAGCCCAGAGAAAACAAAAGATACAAATACATGCAAACCCACAGTGTTCTTTAATATTCAGTTTTGCTCCCATATAATGTAATATATTTTAACAAGTTGGAAAACATAGAGAAAAGACAATGATCCTAGTTAAAATGAAATTTGAATTTTAGATGTAAACTGTTTAAACAGCTGAACAATGTGATTTGTAGTCTTATTAAACCAAGAAAAAATTGCATACCCTCATTAAACAGTGGTAAATAGTAGTAATTATAAAATCCTTAGCATATTTTCCACTCCTTAAGTAAATTATACTCACTGTTCCTGTTATAGCATTTCAGTTTACAAAGGAGTTTCATACATAGTACCTCATTTAATCTTTAAAACAACACTTTTCAGATAAGAATTATTTTTCTTATTAAACAAATGGAGAAACTGTAATCTAGAAGTTAAATCCAATATAACAAACCTAAGAATTGCATTGAGAGTCTAGATAAAAATTATTTTTTTCTTCTTATTCTTGACTCCATATAGTCAATTCTCGTTAATCATGGTAATTATGTTCTATAAAGTTGCCATGAACATGGAATTCACAAATACTGAGCCACTACTCTTAGGGGAAATATAGGATTAAGTTCCTATGAGCCTCTAGTAACAAAAGTTTCATCAGCCAATGAATACACAATCTTGTTTCACATGAGTTCTTATTTAAAGCCACCTTATTTTATATATATATATATTATATATATATATGTTACACACACTTACATTCTCCATAAGGCACATCACAGCCTCCTTGTACTTAGAAACACTGGAGAGCACCTCAGAACTGTACTTGGGGGCCATTGTAAACAGTGAAATCAACAAAGAGCGCAAAAACTCAAAAGAAAAAGTAAAACATGGCACTACACAGATCACAAAAGAACACTTGTTTACAATACTGTTACTGAACCTAGCAGGTTATCTCACCAGACACGCAGCAAAGCTCATCTACGGACAACAGACTGTGGTGAAGGAAAGTGCAGTGTTTATTTGCAGATGCCAAACAAGAAGAATAAGCAGCTAATGCTAAAACCTTCCCACTGGCTTTCAGGTAGGGTTTTTAAGGGCAACATTCAGTTCAGTTCAGTCGCTAGTTATTTCTGACTCTTTGCGACCCCATGAATCGCAGCATGCCAGGCCTCCCTGTCCATCACCAACTTAGGGGAGAGTATTTCAAGGTATGTGATCAGCTCATGGACATCCTTCTGACTGGCTGGTGGTGAAGTAATAGGGTGATGGTTTTGGGAATCTTAATTATTAAACTTCAGGTTCCAACCAGTCTGAGGCCTACGTGCTTCTGGATTGCATGTAATCAACATCCTTCCTGGATGGGGGTCTTATTTTCTGCAAAACAGTTCAAAGATATGCATTAGATTGTTATTCATAGATCTTCAGGAAGAATTAGAAGTCTGTGACTCTATTGTTTAAGTTATTATTACTCTTTTTACTTGACTGCTTTCCTTTGTTTGTGCATTTTCTAATTCTCTAAGGATTAATTGTTTGAGTTTGTTCTTTGAAACTTGAGGAAGGCCTAGGATTAACAACTCTTTCTCCAAACAAGAAGCAAGAACATGGAAGGGATGGTACCCAGGAGGGCCCCACAGGATGCTACGTGTTTTCAAATTGAGACCAGAAACAAGGCAAAGGACCTTTCTGTTCAACCTCAGAACACGTGTACTGGTTGGGTGACCAAAATTGTTTGCCACTCTCCACATATCTACACCTATCTTCAAATGATTAATAAAGCACTGTGAGTACTGATTTGGGGTTTACAAATTCATTTTATAAAGGAAAATATCAATTTTCATTCCAATCCCAAAGAAAGGCAAAGCCAAAGAATGCTCACTACTGTACAACTACACTCATTTGACATGCTGGCAAGGTAATTCTCAAAATCCTTCAAGCTAGGCTTCAAGAGTATGTGAACCAAGAACTTTCAGGTGTACAAGCTGGATTTAGAAAATCCAAATGAAGTAGAGACCAAATTGCCAACATACACTGGATCACAGAAAAAAACAAGGGAATTCCAGAAAAACCTCTACTTCTGCTTCATTGACTATGCTAAAGCCTTTGACTGTGTAGAACACAACAAGTTGTGGAAAATTTTTAAAGAGATGGGATTACCAAACTGCCTTACCTGCCTCCCAAGAAACCTATATGCAGGTCAAGAAGCAACAGTTAGAACCAGACATGGAACAATGAACTGGTTCAAAATTGGGAAAGGAGTACATCAGGCTATATATGGTCACCCTGTTTATTTAACTGATATGCAGAGTACACCATGCAAAATGCTGGGCTGGATGAATCAGAAGCTGGAATCAATATTGCCAAGAGAAACATCAACAACCTCAGGTATGTATGTACCACTCTAATGTCAGAAAGCAAAGAGGAACTAAAGAGTTTCTTGATGAGTATGAAAGAGGAGAGTGAAAATCTGGTTTAAAACTCAACATTCAAAAATCTAAGATCATGGCATCCAGTCCTATCACTTCATGGCAAATAGATGGGGAAAAAATTGAAGCAGTGACAAATTTTGTACTCTTGGGCTCCAAAATCACTGCAGATGGTGACTGCAGCCATGAAATTAAAAGACACTTGCCCTTTGCAAGAAAAGCTATGACAAACCTAGACAGCATATTAAAAAACAGACATCACTTTGCTGACAAAGGTCCATATAGACAAAACTATTGTTTTTCCAGTATTTATGTATGGATGTGAGAGCCGGACCATAAAGAAGGCTGAGTGCTTAAAAAAAGAATCGTAAAGAATTGATGCTTTCAAACTCTGGCGCTGGAGAAGACTTCTGAGAGCCCCTTGGAGAGCTATGAAATCAAACCAGTCAATCCCAAAGGAAATCAGCCTTGAATTGGGAGGACTGATGCTGAAGCTGAAGTTCCAATACTTTGACACCTGATGTGATGAGCCAACTCATTGGAAAAGACCCTGATGCTGGGAAAGACTGAGGCCAGGAGGAGAAGGGGACAAGAGAGGACAAGATGGTTGGATGGCTTCACCAACTCAATGGACATGAATTTGAGCAACCTCTGAGAGATATGAAAGATCTGGAAGCCTGGTGTGCTTCAGTCCATGGGGTCACAAAGGGCCAGACATGACTCAGCAACTGAACAGCAACAATTCATTTAGTGAGTGGGCAAATTTGTCAATATAAAAGGCTACTAATAATGAGAATTGATTGTGTATTACCAGTTCATGTCTTCTAAAGCTGTTTGTATACCCATCTTAACAAAGCAACTTAGAGAAAGAGGGGAAAGGGTGAAAATATGTTCAGTGTCTAATTTTAAATGTTAATAGCAATGCTCTAGTGGTGTTGGAGAAGACTCTTGAGCGTCCCTTGGACTGAAAGGAGATCCAACCAGTCCATTCTAAAGGAGATCGGCCCTAGGATTTCTTTGGAAGGAATGATGCTGAAGCTGAAGCTCCAGTACTTTGGCCACCTCATGTGAAGAGCTGACTCATTAGAAAAGACTCTGATGCTGGGAGGGATTGGGGGCAGGAGGAGAAGGGGACGACCGAGGATGAGATGGCTGGATGGCATCACTGACTCCTTGGGCGTAAGCCTGAGTGAACTCCGGGAGTTGGTGATGGACAGGGAGACCTGGCGTGCTGCGATTCATGGGGTCGCAAAGAATCGGACACGACTGAGCGACTGAACTGAACTGAACTGAACTGAGTGATGATCTAGAGCGTAGATGAGGGATAAGCACTCCTCGTGAAGACGTTGTATGTCTTTAACCCTTCTCTGGACATGTGACTGTTTTATACTGAGGGAAATCTGGTGACAAAAAAATGTGTGAAGGGATGTATTGAGATGGAAGGGTTTGGATTTTAGGTTTACCCAACTGCACTCTGACTAAGCTGCTTAGGAACACGGTCTAAAGGAAATGATTGTGCATGTGTGAGTTCTCCAGAGAAGCAGAATCAATAGGAGACTGAATATTCACATTCCAGGAACTGCAGTGGGCAAGCTGAAAACTCAGGAAAGCCGGTGGTATGGTGTCAGTCTGAAGCTCTGAGAACCAGGAGAGCCAATGGTGTGATCGCCAATATGAGCCTCTCAACTACAAATTATCAGTTGCCAAGTGCCTTTGCCAGTGACGACAGCAACAGGGGCTTTTTTCACCTGCCTGTGCTGCTGCAGCTGCTGACGTTTGACATTCCTTGAAGAAAATTCAGGATGAAGAGCACTCTGTGCTCCAGGAAAACTGGGGGAACAGGTCTTTAGATAGGCAGATATTTTCAGAAACTGATTTCATGATCCCAATCCTTGCATCTCCTCATATCCAGAAAGCACTAAATCCCTTCCTGGTGGCATCAGTTCTTTGTGACTAGCAGAAAATCTTCTGTGAAGAACTTGATTGCACTGAACATACCCTTCACCAAAATTTTATATATTACCTTACCCCACTGTCTCTTTGGAGCAGTCTCTCAGAGCTATCTGAAGTGCTGTCTCCCAGGCTGCAGTTCTTATTTTGTCCCCGGTAAAATTTAACTTGCAGCTCTCATGTTGTGCATCATTTTTTAGCTGACAAGTCTAAAGGGAAGCAAATATGCTATTGAAAAATATACCTCTTTGACATAAGGTTTATCTTAAGATGATTATTTTCAAGCAACAGTAGATAGAGGAGATGCTCTGGAAACTGAAATAGAAGTTACCTTGCTGTAAGGCAACGGTCTTCCCTGGTGGCTCAGACAGTAAAGTGTCTCCCTACAGTGTGGGAGCTGCTGCTGCTGCTACTAAGTCACTTCAGACCTGGGTTCAATTCCTGGTCTTGGAAGATCTCCTGGAAAAGGAAATGGCACCCCACTCCAGTATTTGCGCCTGGAAAATCCCATGGATGGAGGAGCCTGGTAGGCTACAGTCCATGGGGTCACAAAGAGTCAGACAGGACTGAGTGACTTCACTTTCATTTTCCTGAAAGGGACATCTATAAGGGAAATCTCCATTTGTAAGAATGTCTCCCTCTCTGTCCCAGGGAGAGAAAGAAAACTAAAACCCTAGAAACTCTTACCCATGAAGAAAGCATGGACTTAAAACTATGTAACAACTATGTCCTTGTTTGCTGTGCTTTTTCTGATAAGCTTCAACAACTGGCCCCCTAACCCTCCCCCCAACCAGCATTTTCTTTTTCTTTAGCTGGAGATGGTCTTTAGGGTGGTGGCTTGGACCACTCTAGAGAGTTCCTTAGTTTTATTCAGTCTCTCCCATGTACATAGGAGGTATATATGTTATTAAATTTCTAGTTTTCTCCTATTAATCTGTCTTCATATAGGAGGTTCTCAACCAAGAACCTAGAAGGATAGAGGAAGAATAAATTTTTGTCCTCTGCAGGTCTGAATCCAAGGACAGTGGGAGACTATGGATCAGCGCAGACAGAGAGAGAGCACATTCTCTCTACCTCAGACTTTTTGTTCTACTCAAGCCTTCAGTGGATTGGATGAGGCCAGCCCTACTGGGGAGAGCAATCTGCTTTATTCAGTCTACCAACTCAAATGGTAATCTCATCCAGAATTATCTTCACAGACATACCTAGAAAAATGTCTCAACAAATATTCCAGCACCCTATGGCCTAGCCATGCTGATACAGAAAAGTATTATAGATTCAGTTCAGTTCAGTTCAGTTGCTCAATTGTGTCCGACTCTTTGGGACCCCATGAATTGCAGCACGCCAGGCCTCCCTGTCCATCACCAACTCCCGGAGTTCACTCAGACTCACGTTCATCGAGTCAGTGATGCCATCCGGCCATCTCATCCTCTTTATATTCTTAATCTTTTAAAAGATGGAAGTATATATAAGAACAAGTCTGGACTTGCCTGGTGGTCGAGCAGATAAGAATTCACCTGCTGGTGCAGGGGACGTGGGTTCAATCCCTGGTCAGGGAAGAGCCCACATACCATGGAGCAATAACACCCTGTGTGCCTCAACTACCGAGTCCATGTGCTGCAACTCCTTAAGCCCATGCACCTAGATTCTATGCTCTGTAACACAAGGAGCCACCACAGTGAGAAACCCACACCCCATAATGAAACACAGTCCCCATTCTCTGCAACTGGAGAAAAGCCCATGTGCAACAATGAGGACCCAGCATGACCAAAAATAAATAAATAAATATTAAAAATGCTTAAGAAGCATAAACAAGTCCACAGAGAATAAGCAGAAAATAATGAAGCAGAAATGAAGAAGAGATTTGATATATAACTTGCGAGATTAACCAGAGAAGGGCCTCTAGTTTGAATTGGTGTACATTCTCAGAATGTCAGAAATCACGATTTGCAGTATAGCACGGAATCACATTTTGCTTTCAATGGTCTTATGAATAGAGCAATTAAATATCTTAGAGTCATCAAATAACTTATAAATAGAGTAATTAAACAAAAATACTTTGTAAACCTAATATATCCTAGGGCCCCAAACTGAATCATAGACAAGAGTTAAGTGTATTATTAGAGGTTATCCTAAAAAGCACAGAGCAATCTTTTACATGCTATCTCTTTCCATCCACATGATCAACTGCTTTAAGAAAAAAGTTACATCTTCACATCTTTGTTAATTAGGTAAAATGTAAACTGACAACATGTAATTCTCTGAGAGGGTGATGATCAGGGGAAGGTGCTTCTGTGATCATCAAGGTTGAATCATCAAACTCTAACTTCTGGGTCTCCTGCTAAAGCAGGGATATGATTTTGAGACTGAGATCACTGTGTTCATCTTCGCAGTGCAAAGACCTGGAGCTACACATGGCATATCATTTGGCCTTTGTTAAATGCTTTTTTAATCAAAATAAATGAAGAGGCGGAAATTATAAGCAAATTCTAACATTCTTCATAATTTCTACTTTAGGAACAACAGTGACCTAGAGAGTGACCATGCTTTGGAAGTCACACTCCCTAGGAATCTGAAAAGACACAAGTAACAGGGAACAAAGAAGAAGTCCGTCACTTTCAGTGAAAGCACTGCTTGAGAAGATAGAATTAACATTATCCACGAAGAGTGAGAATCTCAAAAGTGAGAAATTTTCTTTACCACCCATGTCTCCAAGGACCCATAAGGAAGCTACAGACAAGTGAAATATCCACACCTATTATGTCATAGAAAATGAAGAAATCAGCCAGGAAGCCAGCTATGATAAAATCATGAGACTAAATAAATATTTAACTGCAGAAATCAAATATGATTCCTATGGAAGCATGTTGCAATGGTTAAAATTCAACCAAAAAGCCTCAAGATTTTCAAGAAACAAATCACTGTGACCACTGGTGTGATAGGTTAAGATTTAACATGTCTTATTTAAATACCTTTAATCTATGTGTTTATATAAGTAATTATCCCCATCTCAGGACTGTAACTTTTATAATAAGCATTAACTATAAAAAATTGATGAGATGGTTTGTATTTTAATATGCTAATAATTTAGACAAGAACTATAAATTAAATAGAAAAGATTTATCTATTCTTTTTAGCAGTCTCAAAAGTGAACTTGAATAGAAATTCTACTGAAGCACATACATGCGGTTACATAGAACACAACACTAAACAGCTGAGTAGTGACAGATTTTAAACAAATACTGTCATCTCAGTATAAGCAAAAGAAAAGGAAACAGATGAGTATTCAACGCATATGATTTTTCTTTATGAAAGCATCAATAAGTTACCATTATCCTCTCTGGAATATTTAATAAATAGAAATCCTCTCAAGAGCTGTGAAATTTTTTCTATTACAAAAAATTACAAACTTTGTGCATAAACATTCAAAAAGTTTTTCAAAATTTTTGTTTTGGAATATCAAAGTACAAAGCTCTTGGGGTTTTCTTAGGAATAATGGCAGAGAGCATTACAAATAGAAAAACTACTGGAATTACAAATTAAAAGTACACAACTACAATGAAGTTTCACTTTTTGAAAACTAATATCAACACAAATTAGCACTAAATGGAAAAGAAAAGGTTTTTAAAACATATGACAATATTTAGATGGCTTTTGTCTTAATGACAGTGTGAAAACTATATAAAGTAGGCAAAATGCAAACTAAGTACACAGGTTCCCAGGCTAAGTCATTCATTATTGAAAACCTGACTATCAACTACTAGGGTGTTTTGCAGATTATAAGGGAAAGCAGACTTCACATGTTGGTAGAGACATTATAATGACAGAAGAGAAGAGAAGCATTATCCTTTAGCATTAAATAGCAAAAATTTCAGCAGAGATTGCCAGATTCAATTGCAATTAAGGCAAGAATATTTAAAGACATTCTCCATCATTCCCTATAAAATGAACAGCATCCACCTCTTCACAAAATTCTTGAAATTCTACCCAAACTTCTCATGTTCTCCTTACCTGTCATGTGACTCCTCTAATTCTCTATTTCTTTTAAAACGTTATCTACTCATAAAAAATAAACAAGCAACCAAAAAAAGAATGTCTTTTTTTTATTTACACAATTTCATTGTCAAAACATACTGACTAATTCTAGCATCTTTGTGGCAACTACAATCTGGGCTTCCTTCCCCACTTAATGTTCTTCAGTAATCAGGGACAGTCTGGAGAGTTAGAAAATTGCATGGCTTAACTGACCTTGCCTTTAACATACTTTACAAGGCAATCATGAAAGATCAAACTAATTAACAATCAAAAATCCTTTACTCCTGAAAAAACACAACACACAGCAATCATGAATCTAAAATCTCTTTTAAAAATATTTTGGGTAGAAATTTGGAGTGTTCAAAAATTAAAAGATATACTTGCAGGCTTTCCCAGTGCTTTACTGAATAATCTAGACGATGTCTTTCTGGAATCCCCATTCTTCATAAGTGAAAGGGGAATATTACTCATGTGCTTCTACATACTTTCATATGCTTATGCAATGATTGGATGACAACATTTAGATATTTAAGAAATCTCTGTTAAGTTGCCAAGCTCTGAAATCCAAAGGAGAGCCATAGTGTTGCTTTTTTAATTTATTTTTAATTGAAGGATAATTGCTTTACGATATTGTGTTGGTTTCTGCCATACATCAACATGAATCAGCCATAGGTATATATATGTCCCCTCCCTCTTGAGCCTCCTTCCCACCTCCCACCCCATCCCCTCCCTCGAGAATGTCACAGAGCCTTGGTTTGAGTTCCCTGGGTCATAGGACAAACTCTCATTTGTTATCTATTCTCCACATAGTAGTGGATATGTTTCCCTGCTACTCCCTCCACTCGCTCCACTCTCTCCTTCCCCACTCCCAGCCCATGCCCACAAGTCTGTGCTCTATACCTGCATTTCCACTGCTGCCCTGCAAATAGGCTCATCAGCACCATCTGTCTAGATTCCATAATATACAATATTTGTTTTTTTCTGACTTATTTCACTCTAAATAATAGGCTCATCAGAACTGACTCAAATGTATTCCCATTTATGACTAATATCCCATTGTGTTTATGTACCACAGCTTCTTTTTCCATTCATCTAGGTTGCTTCCATGCCCTAACTATTGCAAATAGTACTGCAACGAACATTGGGATACATGTGTCTTTTTCAGTTATGGTTTCCTCAGGGTATATGCCCAACAGTGGGATTGTTGGGTATCTTGTTTTACTCCTAACTTTTTAAGGAATCTCCAGAAGGCAATGGCACTCCACTCCAGTACTCTTCCCTGGAAAATCCCATGGATGGAGGAGCCTGATAGGCTGCAGTCCATGAGGTCTCTAAGAGTCTGACACGACTGAGTGATTTCACTTTCACTTTTCACTTTCATGCATTGGAGAAGGAAATGGCAACCCACTCCAGTGTTCTTGCCTGGAGAATCCCAGGGACGGGGGAGCCTGGTGGGCTGTCATCTATGGGGTTGCACAGAGTTGGACACGACTGAAGCGACTTAGCAGCAGCAGCAGCCTCTCTTCCATAGTGGCTGTATCAACTGACATTCCTACCCGCAGTGCAAGAGGGTTTTCTTTTCTCCACATCCTCTCCAGCATTTATTGTTTGTAGACTTCTTGATGAGGGCCATTTTGACCATTCTGAGATGCTATATCATTATAGTTTTGATTTGCATTTCTTTAACAATGAGAAACAGTTAGAACTGGACATGGAACAACAGACTGGTTCCAAATAGGAAAAGNTGCTGGGAAGGATTGGGGGCAGGAGGAGAAGGGGACGACAGAGGATGAGATGGCTGGATGGCATCACCAACTCAATGGACGTGAGTCTGAGTGAACTCCGGGAGTTGGTGATGGACAGAGAGGCCTGGCGTGCTGCGATTCATGGAGTTGCAAAGAGTCGGACATGACTGAGCCACTGAACTGAAGTAAACTGAATAATAAGCAATGCTGTGCATCTTTTCATGCATTTATTAGCCATCTATATGTCTTCTTTGGAGAAATGTCTGTTTAGATCTTCTGCCCACTATTTGATTGTGTTATTTTTCTGCTATTGAGTTGCAAGAGCTGCTTGTATATTTTATAGGTTAATACTTCGTAAATTGTTTTATTTGCTATTATTTTAGGAGAGCCATAGCATTTTAAACCTTTCTAAATGATCTGTAACCTTGTGAGTCTACTTGTGTGTGTCAAAATAAAACAGAAAAAACTAAAACAGCAATATAAAACACAGATTCTGGAACATAGTAGACACGTAATCTGTTCTTCAACAACTCCTTTTTCCTTCTCTCTTCCTTTTTCACTTTCTCCCTCCGCTCTATTTCCTGTATGTTTATGTGCATATAACATCCTTTCCAAAATTAGAACCAAACTTGCCCCTACAAAGCCTTCCTTGATCTCCAAGCCCCTCTGTTCTTCTCAGTGCTTTAGGCACTTCTGTGATTTCTACCAGACAGTTTGGTTGGTGGCAATGTAGTCCTTTTATATGTCTTTGTATCTTATCTCCAAATGAACTTGTAAGTCTTTAAAGTGAGAAAGTGCAGATTCTCTAACATCTATTTTAAAGTTGTTTATGCGACTGAAGCGACTTAGCAGCAGCACCATGCACAGGTAAAGACACTGATACCCAAACACAACACTTAATCAATAAATAGTATTTTGACTATTCATTCTACCCCTATAACAAAGGGACAGGACCAATGGATCAAAACAAAGTGATAGATTTTACTTTTTTTGCCAGTACATTTTATGCTCCTACTATACACAATACATTTCCACAAACTGGGGAAGTTACTCCTTGAAAATCAAACAAGAGGAAATGGGTTTGAATTATAACAAAGGATTTTTGACATCATTTTCCTAATTTATTCTCACATGATCTTAAAAAACTATATTATTCACCATTAGCCTGGTGATTTCCTTCATCCATGTGGTCAGTTTGATAGCTTACAGCAATCAGAATTAATAGGGACTAAAAAACATAATGCAAAAGATTTATATACTTTTATTGGCATGTTAAATGGAGACCTCAATAGTTTGATAGAGAATCTCTCCATTGTTGATCTTTATTGGTACTAGATTCTCATGTAACTGATTCATAAACCAGAAAAAGTAAATAACACTACAAGTTTTATCAAAGTTTTAAGAGTCTATGAATTTTTTTTTCTAGGTACATAATTTGATATCCATCTCAAAATCAAACAGAATGAGGAACACCAATATGAAGTAATTGCCCACATATGCAAAACACAGAGGTAGAACAAATACTAACATCTGCAAATGTGTTAGAATTTGCTTTTGAAATGCATCTTGTTACTTTTAAACAAAATGTCAGCATGTGATTAAAAAGTTCTAAATGCAGTGTTTCAATCAAGCAGAAATAAATCATGAAGGACTTTAGGGGAAAATGTTATTTCATCCAATGTAACTAAAAAATAAACAAGTCTCACCAGAGAAAACAAATATTGCAAGCTTGAGGTACAAACCAAATCTCAGTACACCCAAAGAAAATAAGCAAAATTAACATTTCCCCTCAGCAGTCCCTCTTGACAGATGGTCCTTTACTCTCATGCACAGAAAATCACTTCAGGGTTCAGGAAGATGACAATAAGTCTCTAGATGAATTGTCAGATATCCATTACAACAGTAAATACAATTAATATTAAAGCATGGGGAATTATGAACACAAAAAAATACAAAATCAAATAATAAAATACTAATAAATATATATTTACTTATATATACATATGTATCCTTTTAACATACAAGTATGAGAACAATTAAAATAAAAAGTTATATTAGAATGACATGCCTATGCTTACATTTTATTTAAATTTCCTTAATATATAAACATTGTTTATAACTAAAGGTGATATTTAATAATTTTCTAGAAATGTGTTTTTTTAATCAAATCTTCATCTAATAAAGTATTCTTTTCCTTTACAGAAAATTAAGTTTTTACCATCTTGATATTTTTGATGTATCTTCTGTGCCAGGGTTTACAAAAGATTACAGTTTTTAATCACACCAAAGCTGCCTTTAATCCTTAATCCAGTAAACTCTCTCTTGTTTATAGATTTCCTGCAACCCTTCATGTTGTCTAACACACCAATCTTTAAAGAAAAAAACAAAAAAACCTATCTTCCCTAGGAGTTCATCTTCTTCCTTGGATCTTTACATTATTATACTTTTCTCCTTACTTAGATCCTTAAACCAAAACCTGCTCCGTAAGTGAAAACAGTCTTCACAGATTTGCCTTCTTCCCTCAGATATTTTTTCTTACACATCTTCTCCTTTAGCTTTACCCACTACATTTATTGTGCCTATGTGCTAAATTGCTGCAGTTGTGTCTGATTCTTTTTGACCCCATAGACTGTAGCCCTCCAGGCTCCTCTGTCCATGAAATTCTCCAGGCAGGGATACAGATGTGGGTTGCCATGCCCTCCTCCAGGGGATCTTCTCAACCCAAGGACTGGACCCCCGCCTTTTACCTCTTGCATTGGCAAGTGGGTTCTTTACCACTAGTGTCTCCGGGGAAGCTCACATTTATTCTAAGTGCTTACAAATTTGTATTTCTAGCCACAATCTCACTTTGGGGTTCTAATGCTGAAATTTTAACTTTCTGCCAGATTGTTCTATTTTATTATTCGCCAGCACTCTGATTTTCTATCTATTAATACTTAGCAAGTCTGAAATGTTGAAGAGCCATCTTCTCCACCACTCTCCTTAATGTCCAAAATCCAATTGGTCAAATATCACAGCCTTTACATTGTCCCCATCCTGGCCATTTCTACCCTGACAAAAACAGTGAAGATCTTTGTCATCCTCTCTCTACACCAGCAGTATTCAAAATGGACTGAGTATATTTAAAATGGTAATACATCAGTCACTTGGGCATCTGTATTTTTACATGTATTAAAATCTTACAATACCTATAAGATATTAATATACACAGTTTATAAACAAACATATATGGTAGTACATGCTCTAATTTTTTTAATGAAAGGAATATACAATCAAAAAGTTTGGATACTTCTGAAAGAATATTTTAAAAGCCCCCTAAAAGGTAGAGAATGTGCCCAAAATGCAGGAGACCAGGAGACACAGTTTCACTCTCTGGATCAGAAATATCCCCTGGAGGAGGAAATGGTAACCCACTCCAGAATTCTCACCTGGAGAATCCTATGGAAAGGGGAGCCTGGTGAGCTACAGTCCATGGGGTTGCCAGGAGTCAGATACGACTTAGTGACTTCACTTTCACTTTTCACTTTCATGCAATGGAGAAGGAAATGGCAACCCACTCCAGTGTTCTTGCCTGGAGAATCCCAGGGACAGAGGAGCCTGGTGGGCTGCCGTCTGAGGGGTCGCACAGAGTGGGACACGACTGAAGCGACTTAGCAGCAGCAGTAGCAGCCATTGCCTCCTCATTGAAACCCAATGTCAGGATCATGGCACTCAAGGTCAATCACGTGCTGATCAGACTCCTCCTCCAAACAAACACACATAAACACACATTATTTTTCCAGCCATAACGTTTATTCCTATTTTCATAATCTCATCATTCCAATGAAATTAAACCATCTGTCAATATCTAAAATATACCAATGACTGTATACTTCTATGAATGTATAAACCTAATAAAAGCCAGGCCTCATGCAAAGAGCTAAACAATAATTAATATACAGAGTCATATTTATGGAAGCTCATTTTAACAACCAAAAACAAGTCTTAATGGAAATCCAGTCTACTTGCACGACTTCAGGAATATTAAAGGGGATCAATTTCTCATCTACACAAATTCATCTCAACTTCTCCTCTCACTAATACCCAATTCTCCTGTCTCACAAATGCTCTGGAGTTTCTTATATACCAAACCCCCAACAACCCTCCCCACTTTAGTCCATGAAATATGTCTTTCTCTCTTTATTCTCCATTGTTCCTCATCTTATTAGGTACCCTCTCTGTGTAAGAAAAGCTGTGTAATAACAAGATATTTCCTTTCACTGGCATTGTCCAACATATTCTTCAGAAAAACAAAAACAGAATTTCTATTAGGGGAGGGGGCCAGAAGAGATGAGAAATATGTCCATAATCTGGGTGGTGGGTTGTGTGTAGTNTTGTTCCTCATCTTATTAGGTACCCTCTCTGTGTAAGAAAAGCTGTGTAATAACAAGATATTTCCTTTCACTGGCATTGTCCAACATATTCTTCAGAAAAACAAAAACAGAATTTCTATTAGGGGAGGGGGCCAGAAGAGATGAGAAATATGTCCATAATCTGGGTGGTGGGTTGTGTGTAGTGGAGACAGAACCCTCACACATTAACTGAAAACACTTCTATACTCTGGGCCATCACAACATACTTTCAGCCATGAAAAATCTGTTTATCTCTAAAAATTGAAATCCTATTCAGTTTTCAAGATATGAGTAAAATTCACTGTCTCCATGATTTCCTATCACAAAAGTTAGTTTCTTTGCTCTCACTGGCCATTATTCTTGATTTATTTTCTAATACATTTTTAACATACAGACTTTCAGTATAGTTACCATCCTAATTCAAATTTTCCTAAGACATTGGAAACTTTTGCAAGTTCGGAATTAAATCCTTCTCATTGAATCCACTGTAGCATCAATAAGAAAGGAACGCAAATAAGTAGATGTTAAGATATGCAAGAAAATATCAAATAGTGTCATGGCTTCAGCAGACCTTTTGAACACAAATTGGTATATTTTCTTCCTTATCCTTTTCCTGGCAGTGGGGAGGGGGGTGGTATTACTGTTTAGTTCTTTGATAGTCTTGGGCATAGTTTGCACATTTAGAGACTATATCTCTAAATCAGAATACATACCGCAAGATTCACTGTGCTAATACTTACGCTAACTTCAAGTTGGGCGAAATATTTTATAACTTAACTTTAAATCTGTTACTCTTAAAAAAGTAAAAATCAGAAAAGAGCAAGAGCTGAACAGGAACAGCTTTTGACTTTAAAATAGCAGATTTATTTGAGGTCAACAGCCAGTTATTTAAATGAAGCAGTAATTAAATCAGTAAAACATAAATTACAAAAATTGTTTAGGATTCTTAAAAGTGATTAAATCCACAAGGAATGATACAACAGAAGTAGTCACAAAAGAAGAAATCTAACTTCTTTTCTTTCAAGGTTCTGGAAACACATTTAGCAATTCATTCATTCATTTATTCAAAAAAATATGTATTGATTATTTAGTAGTTGTCAGATATTATATAGTAAGGACCTACCATAGATTGAAGATGACTGAGAAAACCATCCATTTCTTAAAGTGTTAACAAATTAGAGCGGTGCAACGGCTTAGTGATTTAAAGTAGTCTATGAATATATAATCATTCAGTGTTCAAAAATCAAATGACTTATTGAGTGTTGTGTGACAAGTAATTTGCCAGGCTGGCACTGGTAGTATAAAGAAAATTCAGTCCAGATGTTAAAGGAACTTGTAATTCTGTCCCATAAGAGATGCACTCGCAATGTGCAAGGAAAGCATAAAGAAGCCCTTAGCTCTGCCCAGAAGATGACAAAGCACTCACTCAGGAGTTAACCTTTAGAAGGAGTCATGATGGATAAGCAGCGCGTCACTTGTTAAAGAAATAGAAATTGCAGTCGGAGGTAACTGCATGCACTACGGCATAGAGGAATCAGCAAGTATGACATGTTTTATGAACAAAAGGTCGTTAAGCTAGAACAAAGCATGAATACAGACGAGGGGCAGGACCAGGCTGTGAAGGGTCTTATTCCTTATGTGAAGGTACATAGGAATTCTGGTCTTTAATACATTCTGAATAGAATGGAATTCTTTATGTGTCTTAAGCAAGTGAGTAGCATATCCACATTTATAACGTAGACAAAAAAATTTTTCCTGAAACATAGAGTGATGGAGAGCATCCTTGGTGGTTCAGATGGTGGAGAATCTGCCTGCAATATAGGAGACCAAGGTTGATCCCTGAGTTGGGAAGATCTCCTGGAGAAGGGCATGGCTACCCACTCCAGTATTCTGGCCTGTATTCCAGTATTCCATAGACAGAGGAGCCTGGAGGGCTACAGTTCATGGGACTGCAAAGAGCTGGACAGTTGACCATGACTGAGTAACTATACACACACATGTAAATGCATGGATATGTGTTAGTTGCTTGGTCATGTCCAACTCTATGTGACCCCATGGACTGTAGCCTGCCAGGCTACTCAGTTCATTGGAATCTCCAGGCAAGAATACTGGAGTGGGTAGACATGCCCTCCTCCAGGGGATCATCCTGATCCAGGGACTGAACCCAGGTCTCCTGCATTGCAGGCATACTCTTTACCATTTGAGCCACAAAGGAAACCACATATGATGTTAAATAGACAAAGTAGTCTATTCAGTAAAGACAAGAATTTTTCCTGAAGTCAAGGGGAATAAATAAAAGGACAGCAATTTTTGGATATTAAATCAGCAGAGCTTAGTAGTAATATGGTATGAGATGGAGAAGAAAGAAAAGTGAAAATTGGTTTCCAGGTGACAGGTTTGGGTGACTAAGAGCTTGGTGGGTGTTTTTATAGAAACAGAGAATATATCATGGTCATAGCTATACAGTATCTGCTATCAACTTGAAAATTAAGTTTCCAAGTCTAAATCATTTACTCAAGCTTATCCTGGGGATACACATATCAGCAAGTAAGGAAAAATTAAGGTGGATTCAAGATCATAAGGTATGGTTTAAATTTTACTTTCTAGTTTATTAGTTGTATTATACAGATATGTATAATAAGAAGTTTCCTTGCTTAAGGAGCTTGCCTCAATAAATTTGGAATTTATTTAAATGATTAATGTTACCATTTTCTTTTTTAAAAAATGAATTATTGACCTCAACAAGAAAATTTCTTTAGCATTATCTTAAATAGAGTATTACTTGATGATTTTAAAGAAAGATTACACTGGGATGGAAAAAATTGATTGATATATGTACCTATTGCTAAGACAGATAGCTGTTTTTCACCAGAACAGGGATATTGGCTGTTCATGGATCATGGCTGCTGTGATGGGTTGGTGTCCACACTGCGCTGGTTGCTGGTACCATGAATATCACCACAGCCTAATGCACAAACTAGGAAAAAGCTGAGGTGAACTAATGTGGCAACTGAATTTAAAAAGAATCTATAAAAGGATCAAACAGCACTCTGCAAATACTTTCTAATAAACCAGAACAAGATCTTTCTTATTCAGTTCAGTTCAGTTGCTCAGTTGTGTCCAACTATTTGCGACCCCATGAACTGCAGCACGCCAGGCCTCCCTGTCCATCACCAACTCCAAGAGTTCACTCAAACTCACATCCACCGAGTTGGCGATGCCATCCAGCCATCTCATCCTCTGTCGTCCCCTTCTCCTCCTGCCCCAAATCCCACCCAGCATCAGAGTCTTTTCCAATGAGTCAATGCTTCGCATGAGGTAGCCAAAGTCCTGGAGTTTCAGCTTTAGCATCAATCCTTCCAAAGAAATCCCAGGACCGATCTCCTTCAGAATGCACTGGTTGGATCTCCTTGTAGTCCAAGGGACTCTCAAGAGTTTTCTCCAACACCACAGTTCGAAAGCATCAATTCTTCAGCGCTCAGCCTTCTTCACAGTCCAACTCTCACATCCATACATGACCACTGGAAAAACCATAGCCTTGACTAGATGGACCTTAGTCGGCAAAGTAATGTCTCTGCTTTTGAATATGCTATCTAGGTTGGTCATAACT